>VZTF01006661.1:0-119960 GCA_013397755.1 Cnemophilus loriae
TGGCTGCTTCTCTGATGACACGCTTAGTGTCCCCAACAAGAAAGTGTCCGNTGGAAAGAGCATAGGAGCACCCTGAGTGCCAGGACTGCGGCTTTGTGGCCGTCCTACATCTCCAGACAGGGAGCAGTATGTGGGCAGTGCCTGCTCAGAGCCCCCAGAGCTGCCTGTGCACGAGGCTCTTGTGCTCTGGGGCTTCTTTGCTGGGGAGCAGGAGGTGCTGCCACAAGCCTGTCCTGGTGCAAAGCTCCCTGCTCCTGCCAGGTCCTTCTCACTTTTTTGGCTGCTTCTCTGATGACACGCTTAGTGTCCCCAACAAGAAAGTGTCCGGTGTCTTCTTGTGGGAAAAGCCCACTGGCAAGGAGCTGCAGAGCAGAGATGGCCAGGACCTTGTTAGATCAGGAAGGCAGGCCGCTCCTGGTCAGAAAGCTGGAGGGAGTTCTGAGAGAACTCACCTGGCAGTAGGTGTGGACACAGAGCTTGAATTTCACTGTCTTGTCCCCACAGATGTCGGTGTCCGCCTGTGTCCGGTGGCACAGCATGCACGCTGGCGAGAGAGAGCAAGTGCCCCAGGCATGAGCACGTCTGTGGGGCTGGGCAAGTGTCCGTGCAGGATCAGCCCCAGGGCCCTGCTGGGTCTGTGCTGCGCTGGCTGAAGGGCAGGGCAGGTCAGGCACGGGTGCCCCAGCAAGTGCCCAGAGCCCAGCCTGGTTGGGGAGCCCCTGCCTCACACTGGCATCATTCTTGGCAGCTTGCTGACCACCCCAGCACCTCCTGTGCCCTTGATGGGGAGCTGTGGGGAGGGAGACTTTTGCTGTCACCTTTCTCCTTGGGGACAGTGTCTGGCCGTGCCATGTTGAATCCAGAACTGGTTGATGGTGAGTGCCTGGAGCGTCTCTTGCGCAGCCCTGCTGGCATTCCTCCTCCTGACACTTGTGCAGCAACCCTGAGTGAAGAGAGGGATGTGTGTGAGCTGTGTCAGAGGCACCAGAACTCTCTGACTTACCCTCGTGCCTGAGCAGCCTTGGGCAAGCTCCTTCTCCACGATCCTCTCCTCGACTCTGAGGGTTGTGTTGACATGCAGCCTCATTTTATGGCTTAGGCCAGGGTGATGATGTCACTGGGGCCACTGTGACATAGCCAGCACCGATCTTTGGGTTTCCCCACTACCATCCTGCATGATGATGTTGTAGTGGAGGGGCTGGGATTAACTTTTCCTGGGACTGAATTTTGTGTTTGTGACCAAATCAGTGTGGGTGACAGTGCTGTGGGAGCTGTGGCTGAGCAGCGAGTGCACAGCGCTGAGGCCTGTCCTGCTTCTGAGCCCCACCACCAGGGAGTAGCCTGGGGGCAGCAGCTGATGGCAGGGGACACAGGTGGGACAGCAGATTCCCCAGGTGCCAGGGAGAGCCCACACCTGACACCAAGTCTGCTCAGCTGCACAACTTCAGTTTGCTGCTGCTGCTCTTGGACTGGTGACACATTGGGCAGTTGGTTATGAGCTACTTTGGCCTTTTTATCACTTGTATGGTTGTGATTTGTTTATCTGATTAAAGTGTCTCAGCCCACAAGTCTTTGTCCTCTCAGCTCCTGTGCCAGCCGTGATATCCTAAGCATGGTGCAGCCCAGGATGTGTTTGTTCAATGTCCCATCAGCATTCCCAGCCGCAGTGACATAAAGACCTGCCCAAGCCTGGTGTCTGCCCCGTTAGGCACTCAGCCACCCCTCTCAGCAGTGTCAGGCGATGCCGTGGGTGTGGGGAATTGCAGCGGGAAAGCTGACGGGTGGAAAAGGATCTGGAGTTGGTGATTGACAGCAGCTGAGAATGGTCTGACATGTGCCCAGGTGGGCAAGAAGGCCAATGGCAGCTGGCCTTTAGCGGCACTGGTGTGGTCAGCCAGGAGCAGGGCAGTTTTCGTCCCTCTCTGCTGGGACTGCTGAGGTGTGTCGAATTCTGGAGTTGGTTTTTGGCCCCTCACAATAAGAAAGACGTTGAGGTGCTTGCTCATGTTCAGAGAATGGAACGGAGCTGGGGAAAGACCTGGAGCAGACGTTCGACAATGAGCAGCTGAGGCAGGTGTAGGGCTTGGCCTCAAAAAAGGGAGGCTTGGAGGGGCTTTTATTTTTCTACAACTGGTTGGAAGGAGGTTGGAGCCATCTGGGAGTTTGTGTCTTGTCTCAGGGAACAGGTTTGTGTATTTATGAAACAAACAGGAAATGTACGAAGTTAGTCCTGAGATGCTAAAATGTAGCACATACTTTTAAATAAATGAGAAGCAGATAAGAATTAAGAGCAGTTCCCAGAGGTGGTCACTAGCAAAGGACATGTGGTTACTTTGCTGATAAGTGATCTTGTTAATTATTTATATCAGTCAAGAACGTTTTTAAGGCATGCTGAATTTGGAGCCTTTTCAGATATGAAAAACCTCTGAAGACCTCTCGTACACTTGGAGGTCAACTCTAGCCTTAATTTTTTTGTACTTGGACGCGATTTTATCTTGAGGGACTGTTTATGTGGAGCTTGGTATCATTGTCCCGGCAGTCCCAGAAGTCCTGAAGGCAGTGGCTTTGTTCCTTCTTTGGACAGCTGGGATGTGCTGGGGGAGCTGCCTCCGTGTGCCCAGATGGCACCCATATCCTGGCCAAAGTTTCTGTTTCAAGTGAGAAAAGATATTCAGTCACCTGAAGGGGTACTACCATCATACACACTTCTGATGTGAGAGACATACACAGAAACCCTCAAACAGCTTCTTTTTCCCATTCCTCACCCCACTGCGGAAGTGCTCTTTCATGTGGAACTAGAAAAATCCAAACCTTGTGTTTCTTGCAATGTCCATTCCGTGGGGATAAGCTTTCTTCCTTTGCTATATAATCTCATTTTTTCCCTCAAATCCTGAATTCCTGACCTGTTTACTGGTGCTGACCTATTTTACTAGTGTGCTGAAAGCAAGGGCTGCCCATGCAGGGATCTGATTTATGTGCCACCTTGCAGTCATGCCTTTATAACTCTGGCAGTACACACCCGGATTTGGATGTGACCAGCTTTTTTCTAGCACAGATTAATAAAAATGTGTTTGGAGTCTGTCTGTCACAGTTCCATGGCCGGAAAAAAAGAAATAATGAAGGTTGAGAAGCAGTTGGCAGGAATTATTTAAAAATCTGCGTTTCATAGCGAGCTCATCATCAGCACAGGCGATGTAATGGGCATGATTAAATAGTTTAGTCATAGGTAAAAGCAATGGGAACAGTGATCCTTCATGTTATATCCAATTACATCATTCCTCCCAATGAGATTCGGTGCAATTCCCAATATTTTCCTTTAGGAAATACAGAGCATAAATAAAACATTCTGCTGTGTAGCAAACAGCAACTGCAAATTTTGTAAGACGATGTAAGAAAGAATGTTTTTTGTAAGAAAATTTGGAGTGAATGTTCTGCTGTTCATTTGTATTTATTCTTTCTCCAGGACAACTGGACTTCCCCAGGATGTTTTTCCTTCCCCAGCTCTTCCTGTGCCTCATCTGTTACGTTCTCTAAGCCTCACTTAAAAGAAAATTTCATTCATTACAACTTCATCACCTTTAATTTCTAAAAGGTCTGTCTAATTATACCCTTAAATACCTTGGGAGAGGCATTTCAGACATTCTTGAGGCTATCTGGGAAGTGTTTTGGGTGTGTTTTCCATGTCTGGGTGGCATCCAGGGGACTGCTTTTACAGATGAATTGATGACAGGTTTTTGCCTGGGCACGGCAGGGATGGTGCAGTTCTGCCTGGGAAATCCCAAAATACTGAGTTAACATGCCTGGCATTGTATTTCCTACCTGCAGACCCAGCAGTGCCGGGTTTTCTCAAGGGCAAGGGGAGCACGTTTCTGTATGTTTTCAATTCTCTTCTTCTAAATTTATGAAAGACACAAGATGAAGGAATATCCCAGGCTTTTTTGTTATCTTAGGAAGTTGATCTCTTTGAGGCCACCTGATGACATTTCATTAAGCAAGGAACTGTGGGACATGGTTTTCCTAAGCCAGACAGAGGACATCAGAAGCCGTCCATTAGAGTGACTCGCATTCCCTTGCCTGACACTCTCCCCAGGTCAAAATTCTACTCTTTTAAACCAAATTTATTCCAAATATGATTAGAATTATTGGCCCTATGGAAAGTTTATCCCAACATAAGGCTTAAAGGCTTTGAAACAGACCTTTTTCTTCAGTGTAGGAAAAATTTGGCCTTTACTGTAGAGTGAAAAAACCTAGCAGACCTTTTTTTTCTGAGCTGGAGGTGTGTGTAAATCACAGGGTTGGGGTTATGGTTTCTTAGGTCTGTATAGAAGAGTCTGCCTTGTTTCCTATTGTCTGCTCATCCCAGCTGGTTTGTATCACCTCCAGTGGTTTGCAAGGATTATTTATTTCTACTACTCGTAAACCATTTTCCTCTGTGCAAATCTTTCCTCAAAATGACCTTTTCTTTATATACGGATTACTCAGCCCAGCATCCTCTCAGGCCTAGGATGCACTGTGACTGCATCCTCTGTTATCATTTCCCAGATCTTTCGTCTCTTGGTTTCCTTTCGTGGGGGGAGCCTTATGATAAAAATTCATTAGCTGGAGTAGGGGTGTTATGAATGTTTTTTAACAAATGACCAAATGAACAGCGAAACCCAGTGCTACCTGGTGCTAAATACTGCCCTTCCTAGATATCACAGAATCCCAGAGTGGTTTGTGTGCTGCAGCTGCCTTGGCCAAAGTCTCTCTCCATCCTGCTTCCCAAAGAGACAGTCTGGGCTATCCCAACAGCCCCAGTCCCAGCTAGCCAGCTGTAGCCCTCCCTGCCCTCAGACTAGCACACATAACTCAGTAAATGATACACATTAATAACATTCCTGGTGAATGCCTGGGCTTGCAGGTCTTGACTCAACACAGCAACTCCTTTCTCGCCAGCTGCCTGGGAGTAGTTGGTATTTACAGACCTACAGGGCAAAAAAGAAGAGATTGATGTGCTCGTGTCAGCCTTGCCGTCACCAAAGATGGGCTGCAAATGCTGCTGAGGCAATTGTGAAGCAATCTGAAGATGATATGTCTAATGATAAATTAATTGCAATTTAAAGTTTGTTGGTTTTCCTTTACGAATCCCAAAGGAAGCAAGAAGCACTGTACATAACACAGGTGGTATATTGTCAGTCAAGGAAACAGAATTAAGAAAGCTTGGAAGGGTTCAAATCTGGGTGAAGGAAAACCTCTGTCATGGAGCAGAGGTGAGAGATGGATACTGAGAGGATCATTAAAAAGTGATGATATTTTCATTGCCGGTATGTCTGCAGTGTTGCCTCTGGGGACACGAGGTTCTCCCCAGGGGTTTTGTGGCAACCATGCAGAGTTTTGTTTCTTTGGGGAAGAGTTTTCAGTGGATAAACGCTCTTTTACCCTCAGCCTCAATTTATCACCCAGTCTGCGCATTATCTGAGTGCTCTGATGCTGTAGTGTCTGGGAGTCCAGTCTGTTTAGCTTCTTCTAAAATCTGCCCAAAGTACCCAAACAACACCGCCCACATGTCAGTGCCTGTGTGTGTGTGTGTGTGCAGAGCCTGTGTGATTTCTCCCTGTGGTCGTCTCCTGGCTGAGGAGGAGAGGCTTGTCCCAGCAGGCTCCTCGTGTGCCTCTGCACGTGGCCCTGCGAGGAGTTGGCTTTCCCGCACAGCTCAAAGCCATGAATCATGCTGAGCCTGGGAGCCAGCAGAAGCTCAGATGCACACAATTAAGGCACTCTTCATTCAGGGGGCAGGTTCTTCCTCCCTGTAACCTTACAGCAGAGGTGAATGTTGCAGTGCTACTGCATATCCCATTGCTTCTGTCCTCCATTAAAACACCTGATTTATGGGGCACCTCTTGAAGAGTAACCTTTCATTTCCTGCTGGGTATTTTCAACCAAACCAGAAATTTAATTCCTTATATTCAGGGACTCTTGAACAGGACTATTTTGCTTTCTCCAGAAACTTTTACTAGAATGAGAAATTATTTTCAGTGTTACTGTTTGCTTTTTTTTCCTTTCGTATCAAATGAAATATCTTTGTAAAAATTGATTTTAAAGTACTTTTAGGTAATAACCAGGAGCTGGAGGGAAGTAGTGGCCAGTAAGGAGATGATTTGCTTCCAGAGCTGTTTGTACTGACCATGTCTCCCCATGGCAGCCTCCCTACTGCACAAGGCGTAGTTTCTGCCCAGGACACCTGGAGTGAATCCCCACCTGGACTCCTGCAGGCAGCAGGTTCCCTCAGCAGGAAGGCAGACCTTCAGGGTACTCTGGAGTAGTGAACACCTTTTAACTCCTGGGTGGTGGTGTTTCGCCACGCAGCTCTCCTGTGCTGTCAGGAAACTTCCTTTGCTCAGTGCTCTGCAAATGCAGCTCCTCGTTTATCCTTCAGTCATACTGGTGCTGCCCAAGTGCCTCTGGGTCATGGAGGTAGAAGTGTGCTGTTCTAGAGCTCTGCTCCTCAACCAACAAATGACTACCTTCACAAAGGAAAATACTTGGCAATCTAATATTGTTGGCAACACTTTTCCACACTCCTATAATTAAACAGGTCCTAACTGAACTATGTGTAGGAGTCTGGGTAGGTCTGGAAATAATGGGTTTATTCTCTAGATGTCGTTCTGCTGCTTCGCTCTAAGTGGGCACTGAGTATTTTTGTTGTTCACAGTGGTTATTCGTTCTTACTGTGTGCCTAGATTTCATCCACAGCTCTTGCACAGTGTTCCCCCCCAGAATCACCATTGGTAGTAACCGGACTTCAGAGTAAGTTTCTGGAGAAGCTGTAGAAGTTTGAGTCTAATCAGCTCAAAGTCGTTTAACAGGACATCTCACTGCAAATATTTGGTATTTGGGCAGGATACAAAGATCGTAGAACCACGGAATATGCTGAGTTGGAAGGGACCCACAGGGATTATCCAGTCCAACTCTTGGTCCTGCCCAGGACACTCCAACAATCCCACCCTGTGCCTGAGAACGTTGTCCAAATTCTCCTGGAGCTCTGGCAGCTTTGGGGTCATGATCACTGCCCTGGGGAGCCTGTTCTGAAGTACAGGACACATTTTACAATGCTGGAGGTCGGTTCAGAACCAGGATATGAAATTGGTATCCCCAGGTAAGAAGCAGAAAACGGGAGTCCACATGAGGGGTAAAAATGCTCCTGCAGCGAGGCTTTGCCCTGAGTGAGTAAAGAGGACAAATCCATTCCAGAGAACTGGTGGTGCATTTGATAAAAATCCTCATTGGCTCGTTTTTCATTCCTGACCTCAACAAGCAGTTGGAACATTGAATGTTGCAGCCTCCCAGAAGCTGGAACTCCACAAGTTTTATGGCTGGCATTTTCCTCTTGATAGTTCAGCTTATGATGTAGAGTTGGATTTGAACACCAGCCCTGGTTTTATGAGTTGGGTTAAAGGCAGTGGAGTTGCACTGTGCACCTGATGGCGAGGCAGGAACAGGCATTTATGAACAGGGATGTTATCAGGAACAGCAAAGTTGGCTGGAGAAACACATCCAACCTTTAAGTGCTGAGTTTTAGTACTGGAAACTGCTTCCGTGGGGAAACAAAACTGCACCCAGTTCCAGGGTGACAAAATCCTAAAATACTAAATTCTCTTAAAGTCTCTTAAATTCTTCTAGGAATTTCCTTACAAATCTTAATGCCTTCCCTCTCAGCCTGCCCCTAAGAGGATGGGGAGTGCTCCTACCCTTTTACAAATAGGTTATTGGAGGCACAGAGGAGCTGAACTGCTTCTTGTCAGACATAAAGTCTGCTCCAGAGTATGGAGACTTGGCTTTGATTTGCGAACCCCAGCCCTCTGCACTAAGCAGGGCACAATATTTCCTTGTTCTTCTGCCTTCTGAAAGGGCCACTGAGGGTTTGGCTAAGAGCCCTTTTTAATAAAAAGGGGCAAAAAGAGAAAAGAGAATGAACACTTTGGCTTATCAAGCGTTGTTTGCTGAAACTGAGCACTGGATTGTGACTCTCAGATCAGAGGTTGGCTCTGTTGTGTGTTCGTATGTTGTCTAACACAGTGGATAATTAGTCCCGGTTGGGATACTTTGGATGTACAAATTATGCAAATATATTTACTACAAATAATAAAAACAGTTTAAAAAAATGGGTAAACCCTCTCCTGCTGTCTAAAATGGTTTTTCATTTGAGCCTCAGCATTTTCAGTTAAAATTCAAATCATTCATTCCATAGAGCAGCCTTTGCCTTCAGGTTCCCTAATCATCTCCTCTGGGAAAGTAATAAAATACATTTTCCCAACTATTTCCATTATAGTTTTTCTAGATAAATGAGGGCTTATTCCCAGTCTTGACCTATCAGTTGTTGCTTGATCTCTTCAAAACCCACTTTCATTCTGCTCAGGGCTGGCGTGTAGTCAGTTGTGAACAAAAATGTTGCTCGTGGGTGACTATGCCAGTTAAAAATGAGCAGTCAAGAAGAGACTTAGATGTTAAAAAATGCTTGGCTTGGTGTTTGCTGCCAGTGACCTGATGATGGGATCAGTTTCTGGCCAGGGACATATAATTTTCGAAAGCCCTCGTCCAAAGCCCCTCTCGAGCTCTCCTGGAGCCCCTTTAGGCACTGGAAGGGGCTCTGAGGTCTCCCTGGATCCTTTTCTTTTCCAGATGAACACCGCCAGCCTGTCTTTGTAGCAGAGATGCTTCATCCCTTGGAGCATCTTTGTGGCCTCCTCTGGTCTCTTTTACCAGATCATTGTAAATAAAGATAATTACCACAGCATGAAACTAATTTCCGTAAGAATTCTAGGAAACATGCAGCCAGCTAGAAAGCAAGTGAGACTTTTTTTTTTTCTTTCTTTTTTCCTAATTTTTTTCTGGGCAAAGCTGACCCAGAGCTGGAGCTGTATTTGTCTAGTTTGACTGGAACAGAAAAGTCATGGATAACAATCAGGGGACCAACAAATAATATTTTAACAGGAATAATGTTTTTATTATTACAGGACGTTGTGCCTTACACAGTGTGGTTTATTTAGTGAAAATGGATAATTACTGACACGCTAATGTCCTCGGTAATAGCGGTGTGGCTTCACAGGACTCCTCCCTTAGCTGAATGCATGATGGTCATTTCCATGAAAGCTTTAGTGAATGAGTATCTTACTAGGAACAGTTGAAGAATATCCACAATAAATTGATACCAAATTTCTAATGGAAAATATTCCCACTGGACGCCGTGACACTTAAGAAGTGAATGAAAAAGTAATATTAAGTAAAAAGCAGCAACAAAGGACAGCTTGATTTTGAAAACCTACTGAAGAATTAGTCACAGAAATTTCTTTAATAAGTTTCAGTCAGTTCCCAGACCATCAAAGAACAACATGATGCCTTTCACACTGCAATCTTCTCACAAGTTTATTTATAATTTCCCATCTACTTTTTCTCCAGGGCCCCATATTTTCCGATTTTTTCAGGAGCACTGACAGCAGCTGCTTCCAAACTTTTAACATCAGAGTGACACGGATACAAATAAGACACATCAATCTCACGACCCTTCACGTCAGGGAGCAGAAATGCTGGATAGCTCTTCTTTAAAAGCAGCAGAGCTGCTATTGACCTGCAGAGTCCTCGAGACCCTCGTGTCACTTACTCGTGGTGAGATGGAGCTCTCCTAACACACCCCGGGGGAGGAGAGGAGTTCGGTCCTGGCATATCCACAAAAACCAGTGACGGCTTCACCTGTCACTCACTCTCCTTGGGAGCTTCCCAGGAAAACCTGGACTTCAAGGCTGGACAGGGCTTGGAGCACCCAGGTCTAGTGGAAGGTGTCCTTGCCCATGGCAGAGGGTGGAAATGAGATGAGCTTTAAAGTCCCTTCAAACCGAGACCATTTTTATGACTTTCTGAACTCGCCCCCACCAAATATCACTGCCAAAACCAGGGGATTTGTCTTTGCTGCTTTGAGCTGCTTGTTTGGGACTATGATTGGCACAATTTAACTGCTGTGGAAATCAGACTCTCATCCCTAGTCCCTTGTATACAGAGCTTATAAGGAGGCTGTTGTTGTCACCTAAACAGAAGCACAGTTCGCATGAAAGTCACTTTTGAAGCCAGCTCTGCCTTCTCCACACATGGAACAACGATGTTGTTTTCAATCTAAAAGACTTATACTACCCTTCAGGGAGAAGAGTAATAAGAAACACAGCAAAAGTCAATTCTTTTAGGGGAGACACGTGTTAGGATTTGTGTCTGCTCCCTGACAGCGTCCCTTGACATGAATGCAAAGAGGCTGCCAGGCGTGGTGGTGAATGAGGGGATGCCTTAGAGATTTAAGACTGCAACACACCAAAATAAAGACATAATAATTCCACAGTACACAGACCACAAAGCTCTCTAAGAGTAATTACACGGCAATCTGTAGGAATCCATAAATATCCTGCTGTCACATGTTATTTGTTAGTGAAATCTACAAAGTTTCAGAATAATTGAAGGGTAAGTTACACGATATCTGTGCCCAGTGACTCAGTAATATCACTCTCACAGATGTTTTGACATAACATTCACCTTATTTACAAAGAAATTGTTATGCTGAAACAGCTGGGAAACTGCCTGACTTTACATCTATTCATAACTGAGGCACTAATAGAAATCCTACTTATCCAAAATTCCCTGTGTGTTGAACAAGCTACAGAGGAGAACATTTTGGGAGTGCTGTCTCAGGGCTCTGTCAGTGAAAGCATTCGGTGCTGTAAGTTCCATAGTTCTTCCTAGTTCTCCCTGATACTTCCTCATAGGAAAAAGGACTTTCAGGTCAGAGAATATTCTCCATTATTTAAAGAGGAGCCACTTTCCTAAGACTTAAGCACAAAGGTGAAGCACCACTCTTAATGCCACTGCTGTGAGCCGTGAAAACCCTGTCCCTTAATAAGAAACACTGGGGAAAAAAAGGTAAAGTTGTCAAGAGAAGCACTCCTATGACCAGAAGTTTAAAAGCGGAATAAGGTGACACTTTGATTTTGTCTGTTTTGCAGAGATTTTCATGCAGGAAGATTGGGAGATGCTGAATTTCCCAATCCCTTGAAATAAGGCCTCATCCAGGCTCACTATTGTGTCTCCTTTGGAGGAGAGATCTGGCAAGAACAGCAGGGGTAAAGCAAAGCTTCAGGCCTGACATGGCATTTTTAAGGAACTTTAAGTCTCCAAAGTGATTTCTTGGATGTTGCATGGAGTATAAATTAATCCATTTTAATTGAGATAGCAAAGAGAGCCATTTAAAAAAAGCCCAGAGTGCTGGGATGAGGAACCCAGCCGTGTGGAAAACATTGTGATGCTCAGAGCACTCCTGATGTTGTGTGTGCATATTCATCAGGAGGCACATTTGCCTGATCAGCAGCGATCAATAACCCATTACCTTTGGAAAGCGAGCAGAGGACACGTAGCAGCCTTTGAGGTGATGCAGGAACATGATTTCTGTCTAAAAACCCAAATTCTGTTTCCTGGTTCTCACAGGTAGCAGTGATCAGCCTGGGTCTGAGGTGTTGGTGAGGCACAGGAGCTGTGAGAGGTTCATTCTTGCAAATCCTCCCCACTCCTGGTGGGAAGTTTATTAACTGATGTTTTAAGGGGGATCATTGTGCTGTGTTTCAGAACAATAAGGCAGCACACTGAAGGCAATCATAGCAATGTGCCTGTGCCGTGCATCTCAACTCAGGGCTCCAAGTGCCTCGGGAAGAGATTCCAAGCTCATGCATTATTCATCTGCAATAACTATATTTTAAATTGTAAGAGGTAACAACAATCAGTGCTCATTCACCACTGCCATCCCTACCCTTAACAAGGACCAGCCCTGTAATTTCACTGCACAGGAATATTCCTGGAATCTGTCTCCTTCTCAGGCTCTTACAAAATTGCAGTGAACAGTGAAAAAATCGGGCTGGTTATGCATGTCCTTTCCCTGGAACTTCCTCAGCATCATGACTGCTTGCAGTGGTGGAATCTGCTGAAAACTTTGTGAGCTGAAGTGCTGCAGTTAGAGAATTGTAAGTCAAAACTGTAAAAACATAAACTCCCTTCCATTTGTGATGTATGATAGACATTTCTCTGCTTTTCTTTCAGCTAGGTACATTGTACAAGCTGGTTTCTGAGGCTTAACACAATTATGTGTGGAAATAATGGAAAATGGATTTAGGCCATGCGCTTTTGTTGCTTAGTTTAATGATTTTGAGGTACATGGCACATTGTGAAAGGCTGCATTTCCTTTTTGGATTGTATTTTATCAGCTAGACCCATTGCTTCTGGCACAGATGTGAGTGTTACACCAAAAATGTCATGAAAGATCAGGAGGAATCACAGCCAGGGGCTTTGAGACATCCATTAACCCAATATCACCCTGGCAAGAAGTCATTTTTTCTGTTTCCTAACTGAAATAGAGAGAATTGAGTGCACCACCAGTTGGAGGGATGATAATCCTGGGTGAGGCAGCCCTGGCTGGCTGGACTCACTCTGTTGAGGTGTTGGTTTATTTGATTTTAACTTTGAATACGGATGAGGCGCTTTTGGTTCGCGGAGCTGTTTTCTTTATGTGAGGATAAGTGAGATGCTGCTGGGATACAGCATTTTCCCCTTATGCTCTCAAATCTTTCACAAAGACTCAGACATAATCATTGTCCTCCAGTTATATAAGCAAGTGTCCCTCAGTTCATCAAGCACAGAGAAATATTACCTGTGCCACTACCATTGTTAAAATGGATTGCAAGAGGAAGGCATAAAATAAGATTTTGACGGCAAGGGAGACAAAGAGATGAAAAAGAAAATGTGATTTTCTCCTGAACATGCAGATTATTTTCTAAATCCTAAAGAGTGACTATTTCTGGGGAATACAAATCGGGCAGCACAAAGGAAGAAAAATAAATTAGATGCACAGCCAGGTAAATGTGGTTAACCGAGTATTTTAGCTGAGTGCAAGTGCCTCTTGTTCTCTAAATGCTGTGTTCATCCACCCTTTTCCGTGCACACCTCCAGTCAGAGGTGAGGGCTGTAACTCAGGGCTTGAGGCTGCTGTCATTTGCACCTGTAGCACCTTCAAAGTCATCCCAGTTTGATTAGGGACTTTGCAGTGTTTTTCTTCGTTCTTTTATCAGTAACACTGGCTTAAATTAGAACAATTTTCCCTGAGCCACAGAGTAAAGAGGCTGCTGCAAGGGACTGCAGATGTGCGGCTGGAGAGTTGGATGGGGCCAGTGGTGGTAAGTGGACCTCAGCAGGGATAGAATCAGAATCATTAAGGCTGGAGGAAGCTTTTAAAATCATGAAGTCCAGCCATTAACCCAGCGCTGCCAAATCTACCACTCCTTCCATTCCCTTAGCATTCAATGGGATCTTGTGAGCAACAAAGTTATAAACAGTTTAGAGTGTTTGGCCACTGCTGAAGAGATTAAATAAGATTTTCATTCTGTTAAATATGAAATTCCTAGGAATCTAACCAGCTGAAAACCTGTTATATTTTCAAGTATTTATTTTCACCTTTCCCTCTGCTAATGCTTCATCACAGAAATTTTGGTGACTCACGGAGTCTCAGCTCGTCTGCTGCCTGGTGAAGAAGCAGTGCAGTCTGCTCTGAAGTGCAGCTGTAATGAGGAGCAGGAGAAGAGTTTCTGTTCCTCCAGCCAGGGATATGATAAAGCCTTCCCCAAGGTGCAGAAAGGAGTGTCCTTGGGTCCTGCTGGGACCACCCATCATCACAGCTCATCATCTCAGCAAGGCAGGTGACTCACTGGCTGCCTTGAGGAGCACATTTTGAGGGGCATTGAGAGCTAAAAGCTTATGACCACTGAATCAGACTGAATCTCTTCAAGGCTCCTAAGAATTAATATTGAAGCTGCAATTCTAAAGCTATGAATTAATTTTCCATCAGAGTTACAGTGCAAGAGCAGGTAAACCCACACTCTACGCTCTACGTCTGCTTGAACCTTGCCCTCCTGCTTTTTCCTCCAGAAAGCTTTGAAAGAAGCTGTTTGCAGCACTCCTTCAGTGTTTGTAAAATACTGCTTATGGTCTACCTTACTTTTTTGGTACCTTTTACTTCTGTCTGAAGGTCTTTGCAGCAGACACTTGCAGAGAGTAGAGGGTTGGAAGGGATCTTAGAGCTCATCTCATTCCACCCCTTGCCATAGGCAGGGACACCTCCCACTAGACCAGGCTGCTCCAAGGCACATCCAGTCTGGGATTGAACTCTTCCAGGGATGGGGAGTCCACCTGCTTTTGAGCCTTGCCTGGTATTTCATGTGAGTAAACATTGTACAGAGTAGCTACAAGCAGGTGGGCTCCTGACCCTAATGAAGTCAATATACCCCCCTACTCAGTCTGTGCAGGATCATTTTTGCTGTGAAGATAATACTGGTTGTGGTGTGGTTCTGTAACTCGGCAAAATGCAAATGCCTTCAGTTTTAGTTAAAAGCCTTGGTGCCAATGCCACTGGGGGAAGAGGAAGTCACAGCCTCACTCATTTGTTGGTGGAAAGCTCATATCCTGCACTGCCAGGTGACATATTTCCTCTCCTTTTGGGTTCATGGCTTTGGAGTCCTTTCAGGGTGCCAGCTGACGTGATGATATAGGTTCAGCTCGTTTCCTACATGTCCCCAGAAAAAATGTCCAAGAAAATGGAATTTAATAGATCAAGGAAAGATTAATGTAGCAGTAAATGGGCAGAGGCAGAGGAATGTCTTAGCAAGCTGCTGTTCTCTCATCTTGACTCTCTCATCAATACTTTTCAATCTGCTGTGCTGAGAGGGATATCACTTTTAATGCCCTAAGGTCACTAAAACATCACATGAAATCTGTAATCCCTGAGCTGACAGCACAGCAAATGATTTCTCTATTGGTCTTTATAACTGTAATTGCCACTGAGCAGAATCTTTATATATTTCTCACTCCAAATTATGTGACTGATGACACGGATGGTCTCTGTACAAAGATAAACCCGATGGTTTCTGATGGTGTGAAGCTGATGAACAGTGCTATCTGTTGGCTTTTATGTCTTTCAAAAACAATTTCTTGCCAGATGGTCTTCTGAGATTGTACAATCTTCTCCTCTGTAGTTGAGGTAACATTGACATTGTAGCATAAACCTTAATTTCCTCGGTATTGTAACCCATAACCACATAACGTAAAAAAAAGACCAACCTAGAAAAAAAATCCCTAAAAAAGATTTTTCCCTGTTGTAGTATAAAACAGAAAAGACTGCAATGCTGAAGAGTTGTGCAGGTTTGTAAAGCTACTGATTTGTGGAGTGTACATGGCTTAGGGTATAATTAACAAGATACTGAGGTTTTTATTAAATTATGTCCCAGTTCACACATGCTCTGGCTCATTCCTGTCTGCTGAAGAGCTGTGGTGTCTAACAGCTGTTTATTCATTTCTTTTAGGTCATGGAGACTCCAGGGATGGGGCAGCCACAGCTTCTCTGGGTGCCTTGTGCCAAGGCCTCACCACCCTCAACAAGGAAGAATTTCTCCCCAGTATCTATCTAAATCTCTCCTTTGGTTTAAAACCCTTCCCCCTTGTCCTGTCACTATCTGCCCATGTTTCCCCTTCTTCACTGCATGTTTTGGCTTGGCAGTGCTCCTGGTGTCCTGAGTGCAGCCACTTTTTAGCTGCTTTTTCAGCAGAGGAACAGAAATGTTCATTTTAATCAGGAGCAAGTGGGTGCCCTCCTCAGTGCTGAGCTCAGCAGCAGCAGGACAGCTTTCCTTTATGGGTAAAAAATGCCAGCCTTTGAACTGCTTGTCAGGTAGCAGAACTTTAAAGTTGTCAAAAGACTTTTTTTCTCATTTCTTTCATCCCAACATTGTCTTCACATACTTCTCAAATAGATGTGAAAGCAATGGGCTGGATTGTGGTCTGGTTCAGCTGTTACATTTGACTCAATAAAGATATATTGATTTATAGCAGCTGAGAATCTGGTTTTATACAAAATTTATTAACAACTAAACCCCACCAAAATTGCTGAGTCTGATCCTACTGATCCTTGGTTGCTTCACTGAAACAAAGTAGTTTTATTGTCAGTAGCTTTATGCATCTCTCCTGTCTAAGATATGTTCCACAGTTTTGTGAAAAACTCTGTCTTTAAATTCTCTTTCACTGAGGCCCAGACTTTTATATCCCCTGGTAATTAGAACAAACCAAATTAATACACTTCCTACAAAAAGTGATTTGGGGCAGAAGGCACGTAATTTTTCAAAGAAGACAACCACCAGTACAGAGCAGCACTGAGCAAACAGAAAATATGGTTGTTTTTAGAGCAAATACCATCTGTCATAAAGCCATGGGAAAACTCTCAGCAATATCATAAATGCGACCATGGATGAACTTGGAGGATTTCTCCAGAACCTTCCCAACATGAGGAGAAAAGCCGTTCCAGGGAAATCTCTCATCTCGAACCCATTTGGGAACTATGCAAGGAAGTATTAATTTCTGGAAAAATGTTCAAAGCAGTTGAAAAGTGAGAAAGGAAAACAGCATATGGGGATGAAGCAGCTCCATGGATTTAAACACCAAACAGGAACAGAGGTAGCTCCACAGTCAACAACAGCACGACTGACACAGCAACCAGCCAGGAAGCCAGATGCTGTGGCTGTAGAAAATACCTTCCACCACTGGGCATTTGGCTCCTCTAGCTGCCAAGGGCAGTGGAAAAAAATCGCATGTGGGAAGTCACACCACAGGATCCAGAAGGCAATTGCATATGAAGAGAGCTGCGTTGAAAAAAGCCACAGCGGCTCCTTTTTTTTTTTTTTTTTTTTTTTTTTTGGGGGGAAAAAGGGAGAGGGGGTTTTTTTTTTTTCTTTTGGGAAGGAAAAAGGCAGAGGAGCTTTTGTGCAGGGGAAATGACACTCCAGTGCTTGTTCTTGTCGTTCCTAGCCAGGGTGATGTGTTTGGGTGCTTAGGTGGCAACCGCAGTGCGAGGTTTGACACATGACAGGTTGCCACCTCTGGTGGGCACCCATGGGTGGCGGCACTCGAGGTGCTGGGAACAAAGATCAGCTGAAGGCAGTTGTTGGGGGTTTTTTGAGGAATGGAAACGCGGCATTTCCTGGAAGAGTCCCACTTTCCTGTCCTGTGTGCAGGCAGACGCCCAAGGCTCGCTTTTACAGGGGGAGGCCGGGGGTGTCAGTGCCGTTAAAAGTTCAGCAGGGTTTAGGCAGAGGATTGGGCTACACCTGTGTAAACTGAGTCTTTGTGTTAGTCTTCAGAGAGATTCACATGTGTACTCTAGCTGCCACAAGAAGGTCAGGCAAGAATCCCTTATTTTCTGAGATAAGACTATAATTAACTCTTTCAAAAAAGCATATATTCCCAAAGAAAGGGTGGTCTGAGGTTTGGAAGAGTCTGTTTTCCGAAGATGCAGGAGCCCTTTTTATGCTCTCACACGTGCTCCCATCTGCCTGCATTTTTTTTAAATGGAAGAAGAATCCAAGACAAAATCTTGATGACTTTTCCTGCCCGAAAGAAGAACTCACTTGAAGGAAAAGGTGGTGATTTGCAATGATTCCGTTCCCTCTGTGGGTAAGAGGCTGGACAGCTGAGCCCAGTGGGGGTCACATCCTCTGTCTGTCTGTCCAGCAGCACCACCTGAGCTTGGGCAGCATCACTCCAGCTGGTTCCTGGAGAAGGACTGAGAGACAACTCAAATAAACCCATCCTATTAGCTCGTTGTCTCTGGTTTTGAAGGCTTCCCCACTTAACTCCCAGCTTTGCAGGAGGATGCTTATTCCCGTGATTCAGTGAAGGATTTTGCTGTCTGTCATAAAAGCTTAGCACCGTTCTCATTGTTTTTGTAATCACACTCGGGTCACATGGTTTTAATTACTGATCTGCATTAATGGAGAATGGCTAAATCTGTCCTTTCAGTCTCCAAAGGACAAGAAGCTTGGCAAGGAGAATTTCTACTGGCAAGTCCTCTGCTCCTACTGGGAAAACTTTAGCGGGAGGATGTGTCCTTTAGACCAGTTTAAAATAAGTCTTTATCTTAATCTGCAAAGGGATTCATATTTGTACTCTATCTGCCATGAGAAGGTCAAGCATAAATTCCTTATTTTCTGAGATAAGACTGTCTTGCAAAGCCCCTGCTGTGGCCTGGGATTGAATCCAGTGTGGATTGCCTACTGTGTCCAGCTTTGGCTATCTAAAGACTACAAAGGGATCACACACTCCCCTCCCATGAACAAATATGAACCAAAGGCAGAAAAGAGAAAAAGTGTCCAACATAATCAAAAAATCTATGAACTTTCCCGGCCTGAGGCCTTGTCCCTGGATGACTCTCAGCCAGGTTTTGGTGATCAAAGCAAGCTGGAGTTTTTGTGGGTAGAAGGGAGATGGATCCATGGAGTTTGCTCCTGGGAGAAGGGAGGTGGGAAAATATAGGAAATGCTTTGGGGCCACGGTGTCCATGGTAGCTGGGGTCCTCTGAGCCCAGGAAAAGGTGTTTTAAGGGGACTCCTGAGTTTATTCAGCTGTAAAACTCACGAGCATTTACTGGAAACCCAGAATTATGAAGACACTCATAGGTAGATAAAAGAAAGAAAGGAGGGACAGATCTCTCATGGATATTTTTCCATAGTTGATCTGTGTCCACAAAAATGGCCGGAAACCAGCTGGGGATTTAAATTGGAGGTGTTTGGCGTCTTGTTTGCACTGGATATTTCCTGCCTTTTGCTGTGCTTTCCCACCCTGAATGAATGTTTTTTTAGCACAGGCAAACTAAAACACATAATAAAAAATGAGCATTAGTACGTGGCCTTGTAATCTCCCTCCTTTTTTTTTCCCATATAAGGAGATAAACGCATTTAAGAAAATATAGTTCTCTCTGACTCATTTTATGAAATATTTACCTGGATTAACAGAATTGCTGCTAGAAATGAAACTTGTATTCTGTGCTTCTCTGTGGTGTCAGTCCCTGTAATCCCAGTGGAACCATTCACCAGTCAGCCCACGGCCTGTCCTGGTAGTTTCCAGAGCAGTGGTTTCATTAGCTGCACTAATCAGTCTCTCACCTAATTTATTATTATTTATTATTTATTTATTAGGGGTTGTGCTGCAAAGGCAGGCTCCCATGAGGAGCACTGAGGCTCTTGGCAGGTCTGTGAGCCCACGGCTCTGTGGCTTCTCCCACGGGCCCATCCTGTGTCTCCACCTGAGAGATGCCTCCAGCACAGGCTCTGGACTTCTGCTCATCCCCTCTGCCGTTCCCTGCCAGGAAAAAGAGCTACAGAGTGATATCCAGCAAGAGGAGCAGCAGTGCCACCACATCTCTGGAGTGCTTCTTTCCCACCCTCTAGCACTGAACACAGATTTGTCTGAGATTCAAAGCACTAACTGATGATTTTGCACAAAGCTTCAATTTTTTTCCTCAAGAATAAAGTAGTATTCTGTAAATTGCTAGTCACTGGAGACTTCTGTGATCATTTCATCACTACCTGACACAGTTACTTAGGCACCTTCCTTGTGACCTGGTGCCAAGACGAGCTGAAAGACTTACCCAATGCAATTAAAGCTCAAACTTTGCAGTGATAGGCCCATTAAAAGTTCTGTTTGCTCCTCACAATTTCCGCCAAGCAGCACCTTGACATGTGTGTGGCCTGTTTCCTGAGCAGGTTTTCCAAGGAGGGGAAGAGGTCCTGTAGAAATGTCAGTGCAAGCAGGACGTGTTTCTAGTGCTGCTTCCCTGGAAACCCATTAGTCCAGTGGCAGTGGAATAACCGTGTGTAAGTATTTCTTTTTATGGGTAAGGCCTGAAGTGGGATATAAAGGATCAGGAGGACTCCAGGTTTGTCCCTGGATCCTTTCCTGTGCGGAATTGCAGTGGGAGAATTGCGGGGTCCCACAGCAGTGAAGGGGAAGGTGGTTGTGTCCTTGGGAGTTCCACACAGATCTACTCAGCCATAAGCTGGTAGAAAACAACAAATAACTCCAGAAGGGGGAGTATAAAAGCCAAACCACATGGGAGCAGAATAACAAGTCAGCTGGACCTGAAGTTCAGTGTCACCAGCACCCTGACAAGTGTCACTGCCCCGTTCCTGTGCAGCTGTTTCCTGGCTCACATGTGAGCTGTCACCAGCAGACACGGGAGCCACGAGCCAGCTGCAGACCCTGGCTGGGTTTGCATTTCCTTCTTTTATAACAGACTGAAAAGCACAGAGTGTTTCTGCTCCCTAATGCAGTGACTGTCAGTGACTTCACTCGGTATATCAAGGAAGAAAAATGGTGTTTATAGTCCCTCAGGACAGGAAAGTGGGGGTTTAAATCATTTTGCTTCTTCTAACTCCTCTGATTTCTCCAGCACAGATGAAAGAAAACAACACATCAAATATTAATAAGAGAAAGATTTTGAATTGTGCTTCCACTCCATGAGCTCCCGAAATTACGTGACACTTCCCTCTCCACCATCAGAGTCCTGTTGCTTCCAGAACAGCCATAACCCATACAGAGCATGTGGGAATTGTTCTGACAGGAGGAGTCCCACTGAAACATGAACATCCTTTTTATTAGGATGCCAGGAAGCCTGTAAATAGCAGATAGCACTGCCTGTGTTGTATAAATGTGTATGGCAACAGAGAAATTAGATATTTCCAAACAAACATTAAAATTTCTTCACAGAAAGGGTTGTCCAGCTCTGGCATGGCTGCCCAGGGCAGTGGTGGAGTCCTCATCCCTGGAGGGATTTAAAAGCTGTGTGGATGTGGCACTTGGGGACATGGGGCAGTGGTGGCCTTGGCAGTGCTGGGGAGCAGTTGGACTCAATGATCTTAGAGATCTTTTCCAAGGTAAATGGTTCTGTATTCTGTGATAACACCTGGTGCTGGGAAATGTGACACTGTACTGAGAACTGGACAATCTCTTGGAACGTGAAGAATAAGATTTTGGAAGCAGGCGTCTTAGCAATTGAAGGGCATGCCAAAATGTGGTGGGCATAAGCTTGTTTCAGAAAGTGCAGGGTGCTGCTGAGGAGGGACAGGTGAGAGGAGAACGGAGTGAGGGGGGCAAGGTGAGGTTTGCTGAGGAGGGCAAGAGCTGCCAGACACGAGCTCAGGCATTTGTGCCCTGATTTGTGCCATGGCACGAGGTGAGAAACCGTCTGCAGGTGCCAGCAGGGCACCCTCTGCTGAGCCTGGGGCTGCCCATGTGATCTGCAAATCCATCAGTGCTACCTGAGGGAAAACATTCACCCAGTTCCTCATTCAAGAAGGAAACCTTTAAGTTCAGGTCTGCGAGCTCCTGGTAACAATGGATATGTGCAGTATGTGATGAGTGATGCTTTTAGGACTTCTTTTGATATTTATGGTGTGTACTGAATTCATTTCATCACCACACAGTTCATGTGGTTTTCTACTGCATTTAGCTCGAAGCTGTGGTTGTGACTGATGGAGGATGCAGGCTGTGGACTGGGAGAGATGTAAGGAAACACACAGGTGAAGGAAAAAAATTGCACTGAAAGGGGCAGAGCACTTTGTTAGGTATCGCAGGAACTAGTAATTTTACAGCAATTTTACTCCCTTGGAGAGGAATTTGGAAACCCTCATAAAAAGGGAAGAGTGAAAAAGAAGAGGAAATAAAAGAAGGGGAGAGCTCCTGAGCTGTGCAGGAAGCCCATCTTCCGTGCCTGTGAACAGCCTCAGATAAATCACCTGCATTTCCTGCACAGGCTCTGGCCAGCTGTTCAAGGGACATAAATAAGTTGTTCTCCACCAGCGTCCTTTGGAAGCAGTTAGTCATTTCCACCTGAAAGAACAAGAATAAAACAGGAAAACAAATGAGAAGGAGGTGGTGGGGACCGGGCCGGTTGCCTGTGGGACTGTGGTCTCTTCATGCAGAAAGGACGTGCAGATCCCGGTGTCCCCATTGCATCCCAGGGTTCCCTGCAAGGAGCTCCAGCGTGCTGATGAACTTCCTCAGCTCCCACAGGACAGACAGACAGAAACAGCAATTTCTGACTGACATTCCCTGGTGTTCCCTTCCCTCTCCACATGCGTTGGAGCGCGTGGCTGACAAGGAGCCATGGATCAGAGGACTTGTGTGCCTGGTTACCCCGTGCACACACAGCCCTCCAGCTCCAAACCTCAGCTGCTGCCGAATTTCCCTCAGCTCACCATGGTGCTGAGCTCCCCAAAGCAAGGAAAATTGATGGTTTCTCATCACACAGTCCTCTGCTCCGTCATCATCAGCTGGAAATGAATTTTTCTGACAGCATAGGAAGCCAGCCCTCCACCCTCCTGGGTATCTATTTGCTAAAGTGAAAGAAAAATAACATTTTATCCTGGGATGGTGCTTTTGGCTGCTGTAGAGAGCACTTGGAATTTATGAGGAAAGGCAAACAGTGGCCTTGTCACTGATGGCAATGGGAGCTTCTGTTGCTGGACTTCAGGTGTGGAATATGCACCAGACTTCTGCTTAATGAATAGAAGCACATCCGCACACTGCTGAATTTGAAATGCAAGAACACATGGTCCTCTACCAAGCCTGGAAATCTTTTCAGCATCTACTTGTTTCTGACACATTTACCATAAACAGGCTGGCAAAGTCTTCTGTTCCACCTTCCCAGCAGGCAGGGCAGGTAGTTTGGGGCAAGACAGAGATAAAAACACTGTTGTCAAATATATTTTTGGATCACACATGCAAGCTTTCTTCTTTATAAAGATGTTCTGTAAAGTCAAGGAATAGTATTAGTTCAGGTTACCTGGTTAAGAGGTGGAGTTTTCTTAATCAAAAGTAGGAGGTACAGTGACAAACTCCAAACACTTCTGTCATTGATGGCAGTAAAAGTAATTCACTTTATTAAATGGGTCGTGGAGAACGTTGTGGGTCCAGGGGCTTTACACAGAATGGAAACTATTGCAGAAAGATCCTACTGATAATTTCAGGCGTGGGAAGCAAAAAACCATAGCAATTAGAGAATCTAATTAATGAGGATCTTTACATAATTAAATTAATGCCCTGATTGTGGTAAAATGTCACATTAACATTTCATTGACATTCATATTTGCTAATAGGACAAGTGTTAAGTGGTGACGCATTACGACGTTTTCGGGACACTTTTAGAAAAAAGTGGTGCAGGAATTTGCTTTTCCATCATCACCTCTGTGGGCAGGGCACACAGTGACAGATGTGAATGCCCACACGTCCTTGTCCTGGGAGTAATTTTGATTTGCTCTTTGACTTTAGACAAGTCATTACACTCTCTGTGTACAGCCAAGCCATTCCAGCTTATTGCAATACCCAACTTTTACTGTGCAGCTCTGAAGTTTTTTTACATTTTTTTAGCAGCTGGAGAAAAGGAGAGTATATGGTTAATCAGACTTGTGTTTTGTTGCTGCAAAGTGACTTAAATACCTTACGCTCTCTTTTGCTTTTATGTCAAGAATTTCACTGGTGACCAGCGTGGAGGAGAAATATTTTTGCCATGTCAGTAATTTCTAAGTAACGTTCTCTTGTTGTCTGGGGAGATTAAAACCTGTAGTGAATGAAAACTAAACAAGTATTTCTAAATCCACCTGAAGGGAGCAGGAAAAAGACTCTGAAGTTACAGTAAATGTAATCCCTCCTTTGATATTCATGTTTCATCACTGGGATCTTTCAGGATTAGATGCAACACCCAGAACAATTGTAACAGGCTTTGGGAAAAAAAAGCCTTTGACTTTTGGAGAGCCAATATGACACAACTTTATCACACAGCCCTGTCTTTGCACCCAGTTTTCTCTGAACAAGTTGAATGCTATTGATTTAGAAACTGATGTTTCAACATTGAAATAAGGAACGGGAATGCTTGCAAGCATCTCTGGGCATTTGTCTTCTGTTTCTGGGGTAGGAAAGCTTAATTGTCTTATTTATCATCTAATCCTATATTACAGTGTACCACAAATATGAGGTCCAGCTATAGTGGACCTCTCTGGCCTCCCTTCTGATAACAGGACTGAGACAAGATCTGATTTCAGGTCCATAGGAAAAGGCCCAAATTCTGAACAAGAAGGTACATGCCTAATCCAGGAACCTGGCATTAGGTTTAACATTATTTGTTTGATGCAGAACCAAATCTATTATCAATTTTATTTAACTTCTAACATTTGCATCACAGCTTTGAGGGACAGATAGTGAAGTACTCAAAAGAAAGAAAATATTCAATTATATTGATTTTAATGCACAGATTGACGATTTTTTAGGTCACTGGCTAAGTCAAGAACAGACTATTGGAGAGGATCCAGCTCTCATGCGGTTGGGGCTGGTGCATGTGCAGATGGTGTGGTTCATAAATCTCGTGTGTAAAGCGTGTGACAAGTGCAGAAACTTCAATTTTCCTGGTTTTCCTCCTACCTTGGGCTACATTTAAAAGGCAGATGGCACAGGTCGCCCAGACAAGCTGTGGCTGCTCCATGCCTGGAATTGTTCAAAACTGGCCTGTGATTTTATTGCTGAACCTATGCAAAAAACATGGTTTCTGAGTAATATGGGACTTTCTAACTGGAGTAGCTCTACAACCTGATTCAGGAGCTTTAGTAAACTGAATTTAGCAGGAACCTGACTGAGCATGGATCACACACTTCAGTGAGACTTCCACAAGCTTCTGCATTTGTGTGACAAAAATTCGATTGCTTCTGACTGGTCGGGGACCTGCATTAGGCTGACATTACTGTTAGTGAGAAGGATTTAGGGGAGGTGGAGAGGACTGAGTCTGCCCACCTCTGCCCAGTGGTGTGGTGTTGCCTGATGGGCCTTTCCCAGTGCCTTCTCCGCTTCGTGCCTTCAGTGATAACTCATCCATCACTTTTCCTTAAGAAACCACTGGGAACCACTGGAAGCACCTGCTGGCAGGAAATTCCCCTTGATACTCAGCCTTACCATTTCTCTCTGAAATCCCATCTCATTATTTTTATTTATAACCTCCTGAAACACCTCAAACAGTTCTGTCCCATCCTTTCCATTTTCAGACACAGGCAGGCAGATATTCCCATTCTTCTCAGCATTTACCCAGCCAGGCTGGTCAGAACTTTCCTTTAAACTTTCTTCAAAAGCCTCTGCTTCTGCAAGTCCTGTCTCCTTCATCTTCAGCAGAGGTTTGGGTGAGGAAGAAAGTCTGGGGGAGAAGCTGTGCAGAAAAAAGGCAGCACAAACCGTGTGTCTTTTTGGGGAAAGAGCGAGAAGTAGAGGAAGGCACCCAGCAAGAAGTGTTCTGTGCTGTTTCTTTAATAAAAGCTTGTGTTGGAAAAGAACTTTTTGGTTCTGTCATGCTCTTGTGAAGCCACAGCACGGGCAGGTTCCCACACAGAACAGTTGCTGCGGGAGCTTCATGCCCTCACCCAGCTCCTGCTTGATGGTGGGGACATTTTTTGGTCCTGCTAAGCCCCAGCGTCTGCACTCACTTCCCAGCACGTCCTTTCTCCACTATGAGGTGGGATTTCCTTACTGGCAGCTGGTTTTATCTAATTCTTGCAAATTGACCTTCCAAAAGCTCATTTAAGGAGCTGCAGTGGAAAAACCGGAAGGTTTCAGCCAAATGGTGGTTGGCTTTTGTGCCTGAACAAAGGAGTCGGCCAGGTTTTTGTTGTTTGAATGTCCTTGTCTGAGTTCACAACTTGTAAACCCATTTCCCTTTTCGAAACTAATTCTTCCTGCAGGGGCTCGCACTCAAACGCTTTTGTTCCTACTGCTGGGGAGTGGGAAAGGCTGAGGTACACCGAGGTACCTAAGTGCCTAATTGCCACCAATTTCAATAGGAGCTGCCCTAAACGTACCTCGAGGGATGCATATCAAAGACAGACATTTTAAAGGGGATTGCTCTCTATCTGAGTTGATAATCTCCTTAGTTCCTTCCAGCCGTTCCTTTTTTTTTTAAATTCTTTTTCAAAATACTTAATTCTTTCATTTTTCTTGCTGACTAGAGCAGCTGAAATGCAGAGGGGAGGAGAACGGTGAGGTTGGAAAAAGCCAGCGTAAAAACCTTCTGAATCCTGGAAAGGAAAGAGTCTGTGCAAGGGGAGCTCGCTGCAGCAGCTGCTTTACCCACTGATTTAGAAGGTCCCTGCATATCTAACACATGCTCAGCTTCCTCGGAAAGAATTTGCTCTTGGCCTTTGCTCTCAGCCCATATTGTCTCAGCCTTCAGAGCACATCAGCTACATTTTCAAAGTGCCTTGAATCAGTTTCCCCTGTCACAGAGGTATGAAAACAGGAATGAATTCCAGCGATCTCCTTGCAGCATTTAGCAAGCAGTGTCTCTACAGCTCGTTCCTTGAATTTCCCACGGAGGATGCCAGGCACTGCTTGAGCCCATGTGTTACAACTGTAAGGTAGCAGCTCCTGACCCAGAGTTCTCGTCTAGGTACAGCAAAGCCAGAATAGGATCAGAACAGATTTAGTGTTGGTTAACACATCTCGAGAAGCAGGACATGGCAGTGTCAGCCAGGCTGCTCCCGGGGCTCTGCAGCTCCTCCAAGGCACCGTGAGGATATGTTTGCATGACAGCCCTGCTCCCTGCTGCAGTGGGAGATGTGCCAAGTGCCACGTTATTTATAAAAACCCCACTCTCGAATGTAGATCTGTTATGGCAAGTCCCTGACGTTCAAGGTATGTGCCTATAATTACCTCGGAGTGATGCCCCTCTTTGCTGAGGCAGAACTTCCATCCTGTTCGTGCATCTGTACTTCACACAGCCCAGAAGGCATTGCCACACTGAGAAACTGGTGCTTGCTGCTTTGTTAGGAGCTGCTCTGACTCCAAATTCAAAGCTAAAACATCTATTTGGAAGCAAGTGGAATAGTGGGGATATTTTAAAATATCTGGCTTGCATCCACCTTCTGGGAAGACTGCTGATCAATTAGAAATGCAATTACTTAATCTGACTTGGGCTAGCATGTAATTAATTAACCTGATGAAGTCAGTCTACATCCATCTCTGATACAGAGTCAATCACATCTACACAAAAACTACTTCACGTCCCCCTTGCCCTCGCTGAGCCTTGAGTGATGTCAGAGTTAGATGAATTTTCAAAATAATTTTTCCACTTGTATTTTGGTAAACACTTGACAAAAATAACAATGTTCTGCTTGAAACAGTTTCCCTCTTCTTTCTATTTCAGTGACTTTTCCAATTTGCTGAAGTGCCTCTTTGTTCCCAATTTGCAGTGCCTACAGATGAAAGCACAGCCAGTGAGGTCACCCGGAGACAATTTTTTATGAATTTATTTTTACAGACCATGTAAAAAAGGCTGGAGCTTCCCCACCTCCTGCATCTTCCTGTCCTTTACAATCCTGCTGCTCTCAGCTGTCCTTAATGCACAAGAGGGGTTGCTTTGTCCTGTGGTCCTCGGTGATGCGTGGTGGGATTTTCTGCAGCATTTTGTAGCTCTCCTGCTTTGCAAAGGAGCATTTTCTGCACGTTCATCAGGGAGAAGGTTCTGCCCTTTGCTGGCCTCTGTGCCAAACTCGATGAGCTCAAGGCAGCCCTGAGAGTTTCATGACTTTGCATATTTTATTACAGCTGCCAGTGTCATAAAAAGGCTAAAACAGGATCCAGCAAAAAAGAGAGGAATCGATGGAGGATGCATTTGGGAGGTTTGGCAGCTACAGATGGATGCAGCAGGACTTAAAGCTGGACATGGGCAGCCAAAGTGGAGCAAGGAAGGGGGAAAACACATTTTTTTGAGCCATGAATTTTTTGTTTACGTGAATTTCCTCCCAGTGATCAATACCAAGGCTGGGTTGGACGGGGCTTGGAGCAACCTGGTGCAGTGGAAGGTGTCCCTGCCCATAACAGGGAATTGGAACAAGATGAGCTTTAAGTTCCCTTCCAACCCAAACCATTTTATGATTCTGTGGCTCTAAGGACATGTCATGATTTACGTTTTCAATCCAAGGAAGAAGAGCTCCTTCCCACCTTGTATTTTCCAGTAATTATGTGCAATTTCTTAGATGCCAGCCAAGGAATGATGGCAGAATCAGCTCCTCAAATAAATATGCTCACCTTGGCCACTGCTGAAATGCAGAACAATATGTGGAGCATAAATAAATGTGTTTGCTGAACTAGCCTGATGTTTTCACTGCAAATTCCCAAGGAAGGTGCTGTTTTACCTGGTTTTTGTTGCTGTAATTCAGTCGGGGTTGTTCTGCAGTTGAGGGAAATGATTTTTACAAGTTGGTCTTTACTAGACTGGTAAAAAAAAAAAAAAAAAAGAAAAAAGAAGAAGAAAACCTGCCACCATTTACCAAATCCAAAATATTTTTCCCATCTCTAGTTCCTAATATTTTCTTGTCAGTGTGCCTGGAATGAAGAATGGTTTTTTTAATGCACATGAATTTGAAAGAATTTTCCTAAGGAATCCTTGGAAGCGTTCCACATACCCTTTATTATTATTATGACTTTTTAAAAAATATTTTTGGTTTGGTGCAGTTCTCACAATGTGTTTGAATTTACTGAATACTTTCAGAAGAACAAATATAAATAGGCTGGGCTTAACTGACTAAGCACAACTTAATCCAGAGGGCTGCTTTTGAGATAACGTGGACTTTTATGAGTGGGAGTGGGATTACTCAAGTGGGATAAAATATCATCAGTCCCTGGCTAAAATACCTGCTGAAGGATTTTTGCCTTAAGATAGTCAATTTAGGGAAAGAACAGACCTCAGGATCGTATTTTATGACTGGCTGTGTTTTGGCCCAGCCCTGCTGGTAGGAGCCAGCCTGCAAATACCTCTCATGAAGAGGCAGTTTTTGCAGAGGATTATGTTCCAGCAGGACTCCTTGTGCTAACAGCTTTCCAAGAGGACTTAAAGTATCATCACCTACCCCTATGAAATGTAAATCAAAAATTCAGCCCTTCCCAGTGGCGGGGGAACAAGGGAGACTAAAATGCAAAATGGTTTGTAAAGCACTGAAGACACACTGAAAACGAATCCAGCTTTCAGTTAGGAAAATGTAGGGTTTTTGCAAGAGGCAGAGGATGTAAAATCCCCTTTTCCCATGGGGAACAAAAACAAAATCCCATTTTGGAGAGTTTTCTGCTGGTCTTTTCGAATTTGTTGAGTTTCTCTGGGAGATGGGAATTCCTGGCAGGGACAAGGCCTTTGATTCTTCACCTCTCTGGAAACTGAGCCGATGTTTTATTTTTCCATGGTGCAGCCTGTTCCTGCTTTGTTGACCTGGATATTCCTTCTTGTTTAGAGAACTTTTGTGTTAGGCTGGAAAAACAAAAACACAGGCTTTTGCTCATTTTTCATCAAGCTAAAATGAAATACAAAAAACCCAAGAAGGCCTTTGGGTTCCCAGAGGTATTTTGGATATGTTAAAAATATTAAAAATTCCAAGTCTGACAACTGGAGCAAAGCAACTTCAGTTGATGTTTATTTCTTTTGGTCTTTTAAAAGCATTCTCCTCCTTTGTATTTTTTTTTTTCTATGATGGTGAAAAATAATTCAGAAAACTACAATAGAAAAGGACTCTTTTCCTCTCTCTTTCTCCCAATACTTTAACTTTGAAACTTCTCAGGGGCTTGGAAGGGAGTGATGCAGGGAGAGAACTCCCATAGCAGGGCACTCATCGCCCATGTTGTGGAGGATAATGCAGAGATGGGAATAGCAGGAGGAGGAATGGTTTTATGGTGTCCTCCTTCTCCTGAGGGCATTTCCCAGTCCCATTTGTACCTCCACCACCAAGCCATGGGAAGGCTGGTAAACCTCCCCAGCCTGGAGTGTTTTTGTGGAGGAGCAGGGCCAGAAGAAGGGGGAAACAAACAGCAGGATGGGGTAAACCAGCCCCCAAGTATTCCCCTTGCTTTCCCTCTCCATTCCTGGCTACAAAAGCTCATGACAGGCTGTGCTTTCCTGGGCCCCCTCAGCAGCCCTGGGATCACAAGGACGAAGTGTGGAACAGAAAAAGGAGGACTCTGACATGTGATCAGGAACTGAGCATTGATTCGGGAAAGACAATGTGCTGCCATTTGGGCTGGTGACACCTGAAAGCCTGCTCAAAAACCTGTCAAAAGATGAAAACATAAACCAGGAAACGATCTTATCCTTAATTTTTATGGAGTGTGTGGATTCAAGGAGACTGAGATGAAGCATGACCCAGGACAGTGACACGCTTACAGTCAGCATCTGCCGAGGGAAGGCTTTGCTTCCAACACTGAGCATTCAAATATTAAATGGACTGAACGCTTCAATCAAACCCCGAATTGAGTCAGCTCCTAGTCAGGGTCTAATAAAGCCTTGATCATTCCAGAAAAAGCTGAAGCTGCAGCACAGTGATCGGCTGACATCCCTTGGGAGCACTGACACACATCATCAGCAGGAGCAGCTCGGCAGATGAACCAAAAATGTCAAAATGTCACCAGAGGAGCTGAGATGGGGGCTGGGACGGAGGGGCAGGGTGGGTTAAAGCATCCCTGGATGATGCAGGGCTTTGACAAGGGGCTGAACTGGCAGAGGGGAGCTGCTGCACCTCAAGCTGCAGGCGTGGCATGGCAGGAAGCTTGAAGGGAGGCCCTGGGAGCTGTGGGTGCAGAGGGAACACGAGCAGAGCTGGGCACTGCCGGGTGCCCCCGAAGCACAGACTCAGAGATCAGCTCAGGCTCAGAAATGAGGTTGGGCACAGGCTGCAGATACATGTGTGGAGGACAGAAAACCAGTGCTGTAAATTAAAGATATGAACAAAATGGAGGGAAATGCCAGCTCCAGCGACAAATGGACAAAAGCAATGCTAATTTTAAAAGGTGATGTGCTACAAGAGAAGTGTTAATTACATGCATGGCAATGCATACATTAACCTTTCACTGTGTTGAAAATATTTCAGCAAAAGGCATTCATTCCTGTAGGGAAGGAAAAGTCTGTGCTCTGATTACCTTGACTTTGGGTTCAAAACGTGGATGGTGACAGTTTCCTGCTTGACGGGACAGTTTTGTGCCATTGCTTTGAACCACAGCTGCCATGCCATGGTGGCACCGCAGACCACACCCTGCACCACAGGGAGGGCAGAGGGTGCTCCCAAAAAGCCATCCGTGAGGAGAACGTGCCATTGGCACCATCCGTGAGGAGAACGTGCCATTGGCACCATCCCAGTACGGTGCTGCCGTTCATAGTGCATTTGCCACGTTTATCACTGCTGCATCTCTAGTGTGCATCATCACAAATCAGTCAGATCCTGACCTGTGTGCACAAGTCAGGAGCCCACTGCTGACACAGGATCGTTTCCCTGAGTGAGAACTTGAGGATTAACTTGGATTACTTTATACCTGGGATTTGCAACATTAGAGGGCTGATCCTGGTTTCACATCTGACAATTAGGAGAGCAGGGCTGGAAATAATAAATCACTTGCCATTCAGGCAAAGGGATGCTCCACCTGTGGGTAAAGATCTTTTAAAAGGTGAGAATCGTACCACCCCTGATTTCCCACCTAAAGGAATGACATACACTGCCTGCATTCCATTTTGCTCTGTACTGGCTGCCTGGATTTTTGTTTTAGTTCTGACAAAGTGCATGGAATTGCGACAGAACTCCCCACGGCACAGGGATAAAAGGAAATCAGTCATGTTTTTGACACTTCCTGAAGGAAAGTGTTTAACATACAGGAGATCCATCACAACCACTTGTCAGATAAGCCACCCTGTGCTTGTAGTAACCTGAATATGTGGCATGCCTTAAATGAAATTAAGCTGTTATTAAAGGATGCAGAAAATCCAGCTCTCCACCAGACTCCTTGTAAAGCACCCTGCCAATTTCTGCCTGCCTTTTTAAAAGCACACCCTTCCTATGACAGGGTACAAATGGATTTAACTTCTGCTGCAGCTCTTGGTTTAAAACTAGCAAACTCACCATTAATCACTGATCTGACTTGTCAAGTTCCAGCATCAATTATTGCAGCCCTGGCACACGGGGCTTTGGAATTAAAAGCATCCATAACCTTTGTGTGGAAAGTGCTTCCTCTTTTTGGCTTAAGAATCCCATTTTTCTTCCACATCACACTCATGACTTCCATACAGGTGGCTGTTTCCCAGTGCAGGTTAAACCTCGAAGTTGATTAAATGACAGCAGTAAATGGTACCAGACAGATCCCTCCATAAGCAGAAGGTGGTTTTTTTGGAGTTGATGCTGTGTTCCCCCCCAGAGTTCAGAGGTTCCTCTGTCCCACTCTCTCTGGGGAGAATGGAAACCTCTGTATCCCTCTTTTTTCTCCTCAGTATGAATGTCTTTCAGTTTTAGGTTTGTAAGAATATCTCTGCTTTTCATCCGTTCCAGCTGTGACAGATATTTGATAGGTAGGAAAGGAAGTTACGGCCATCAGGGATGGGAGATGAATCAGTTGACATTCCCCTGGAATAATAGGATTCAGATTGGCTCCTGGAGGATGGGAACATGGCTCTGACAGGGAATCCTGAAATCCTGGGCTGGGGAAATATGCTTTTGTAATTACACTTGTTGATGAGGAAAGGATAAGCAAAGGGTGGAGCAGTATTTCTTCTCTGACTGATCCAAGAAATATTAGCCTGCCAATTTTAGAAATCTATGAAAAATCACCTTGTAGTTATTAGGGCTGGGAGTTACAATGAATTACAGAATCCTTAGAGCAATATTTCTGAGAGGTATTATATAGACACATTTCTTAGCACTGGAAAACAGGGAAATAATACCACACATGGGATTTGTGGGTTGGTAAATGAAAGCAACACTTGCTCTTAGCAACATGAGTGCATAAAAGACCTGAGTCTTCCCTCTGACCTCAGTGGATGTTGCAATCCACAAATTAATGCTCACATTCTACCTGCTTGTGGGATGCTGCTCCAAAATGGGCATTTCAGAGGGATCTTCACTTCCAGAAGTGTTGTTTGGTCTCAGGTGTGGGCAGGCAGCTGCCAGGCTATTTTGTCACCACTTCCTCTTGTCTTTGATGGTTGGATAGGGAATTTCTCTGCCTTCCATGGTTTATACAGCACTTATTTCAAGGCAATTTTCATCCTGCAGTGGCACCATGTACTAGGGTGGATGTGTTTATGGAATATTAAGATTAAGAAGAAATTGTAGGGTATGAGAATGGGGAGAAGGGCAACCCACAGCATCATGTTTTTTTCTCTTCAGGATTTTCCAGCTAAAGTAAATCACCAAAATGTTACTGTTTAGAGCCTCACATGGAGCTCTGTCTCTGGATGGAAGGGAATCTGTGACTGCCCCATTCCTGGAAGTGTCCAAGGCCAGGTTGGATGGGGCTTGGAACAACCTGGGATAGTGGAAGTGTGCCTGCCCATGGCAGGGGTTGGCACTGGGTAACCTTTAAAGATCCCTTTCAACCCAAACTGTTCTATGATCCTGTGAAGTGCATCCAAGTGAATGAGACAAAAATAAAACTCTCATTTATTTCAGAGGGAAAAACCATGGACATTTGCACAAAATATTTTGAGGCAAATGTTTCCTTTTCATTTATCTGCTTTATTAGACAGGAAAAATTGGTCTCTGGACCTTACCAAAACACATACCTTAAATCAACCCAAGCAGCTAAGGACATTAAGCCAGTGAGCTCATCACATCCTTTGCTTTCATGCCTGACCTGGAAGCTAAATTAATAAACAGATTTCTGCCTTGTCTGGCCAGTCAGGTGTGGGAGCAGACAAGAAAGCATGGTGCAGGTTTGTCCTTCAGACCTGGGCAGTAAACTGTGACTGCTGGAGGGGTGCAGGGCAGATCAGTGTCCTGACATCTCTCCGTGGCTTCACTCGGAACCAGTCAGGAGGAATTGCTCAGATAAACGCTGAGGCCGTGGGAGCTGGTTGAACTGCAGTCCAGTGTGATGGAAATTCAGGACTAATGACTTCACCACGACCTATGAGTAAACCTCTGGCCTTTCTGGTGGGGAGCTGAGTCACTGCTTAGCAGAGCAGCCCTCGGTGTCTCACAAACCCGCTGCTGCTGGAACAGGGACCCCCCAGCAGCCAGCAGGATCCTGTGCTTTGAAAACCAGGAGCAGCCTTCAGCTGCTGACCCAATCCTCTGCCAAAGGCTGCTGTTTAGAGACCTCTAAGGGTGGAGGTGCTGAGGTGGTGTCTGGGGAAGCCTTTGTGGGGTACCTTCCTCCTCTTGCGTGTTCATAGGAGCCAGCACTCCCTCGGTCAATTGAGTGTCCCCAGGAAAAATGACACATAAAGGGCTGTCCCTTTGCTCTAGAAGCGGGCAGGGGAAGTTGAAGACGTCAATGGGCCACAGATGTCCTTCTTCTGAAGAGAAATAGAGAAGTTGCTACTTCTGATTTTTTGATTCAGAATTTAGGGGAAATGAAATTAGCATCAGTCATTGGCCAGGTCGTTTGGGGCCCTGAGCAAGCTGAACTCATAGGTGGCATCCCTGTCCATGGCAGGGGGGTGGAACAAGATGATCTTTAAGGTCCTTTCCAACCCAAGCCATTCCATGATTCCGTGACTGAACCCTTCTGGAATGCTCCAAACCCACATATACTGGCCTAACCTTATACGAGCCCGTGGGTTTGGCCGTGTCTTGGCAGTGAAATAGAAGGAATGGAAGGTTTTGATGGTTTGCCATTTCCTCCTCAAACAAACAGACTCACTCCAAAAAACATGGAAGAGTTTGGGGAGCTTAGAGATAGGCAACAATGCAGATCCCACTCGTTCTCTTGCAATCTCCAGCCCCGCAGATGTACAGAAATGGAGAGTTTTCTGCCAGGAATTTATTTCTGCAATTGATTTTGTCAATCCGCTCACTTCCCCACCTCTCCCCGGTCCCACGTGACTCTGAGCTGATTGTGGATTTAGGATCACTCGTTCAAGGGGGGTGTCAGCCGCTCATCCATCGGGGAGCCCGTGCCAGGCGCTGCCGGAGCGCCCCTGCTCCCGTCACAGGGAAGGCTGTGCTGGGAAAAGCAGGCGTGCCAAAAACGGATTAGTGAAACCGCTTATGCCCCGTAACAAGCCGGATTAAAAATAATGAGTCTCATCAGGAGGCTCAGTTTAATTGCGAGGATTATGCCAGCGGCGGAGAGGAAAGCTAACGGGAGATGGGCCTGGGGAAACGCGTTCCCTTGACTTCCCTCACAAACCGGAGGGGAAAACTGGCCCGTGACTCAGTGTTGCCTCTGATTCCACATAATGACTAAATCCTGCGAAGATAATTGGTGTTATGACCATTTGTGCTGGCAGCTGTACTCCAGTACTTTTTAAAATCATTATCTGTTAAGACATTTGCAAATATACAGTGAGCCTTGCAATGCCTCATTAAAGCACTGAGGAAGACAGTCATAAATTTTATTGCCTCAGCATTACATGTTGGAGTCATAATAGTGCAGATCTGTTCTGAATGTATAAATTCCCTTATCGCTTCAGCAAAATCTCCTGCTTTTCTGCTTTGGAGAAGGGCATAAAAATGAAAAATGCCATCAGCATTCAAACAGAGAAGTCTGACTGGCTCCATTTTTTTTCATTTAAGGAAAATGCTTGCTCTAACCACACAGAGAATGTATTTTAGAACATAACCATACTAAAACATCAGACAAATGCTATTCCTGCAGCAATTTTAGGCAATAGATTTATCTATGTTGTTTCACTTCCAGCTCACTGTTTCTCTTGATACACATTAACTTATTTCAGGGTCTCTATCCAAGCTTATTGAGGTCAGTGGAAAGATTATCACTGGTTTCTTTCAGTTTTGCATCAAACCCTTGATCAGGGCATCTCAATTTTTATTAGGAGAGAATAGAATAAATTTGCTAGTGGTTTAGAAAAATTATTTTGCCATTGGGTTAGAAAAATTGGGTGTTATTAAATGGAGCTGAAACACAGAAGTTTGTGTGATAGAATTCTGTATTCTAGGGACAGGCCTCTGGTCTGTCTTCAAGAATTTGCTGTTTGCTGTTGTAAATTTGTACATATAAAAAAGAAACTTTAGTGAGAGTTTAGTGCTGTGAGCTTTCCGGAGGTTTAATAGCATTTGAGAGACAAAAAAAAATCCCATTGAGTGAGTCCTCATTCCGCATGAACCTGGTGGATAAATGAGCACAGATAAATACTATTGAGCCTGATGCAATCCCCACAGGCTGGGATCAGCTTCTCGCTGTTCCTCCTGCTCTTCCTGTCTGCAGGTCTTTGGATATGGGGAGGGACTTTTCAGGGTGTGTTTTCTCCGTGATGTGCACACGAGTCCCCTCGTTGTGTATTTGCATGCAAATCCAGGGAAAATAAATCCCCTTTGTGTGGCTCCTCAGGAGGAGTTAATCTGTTTAGGATGGAGCCATCCATCCTGTAAGAGCAGGGACAGTTGCATTAAATGACAGAGATGCTGGAACATCCACACTGGACTTTCACTGCCACGCTGACGTGGGGAAGGAGACACAGAGCAGGGACAATAAGGTGACACTGTCAATAAAAAGCCAGCTTTACCATCATCGTCCCCAGTGATTTAATTCAAGGGTATGAGATCATTCACTTCGAGTTAATGCAGAAATACAGCCTGTGCTTGAAGGTCTGAACATTTCCATAGAGATAAAAATACCACTTGCTCCCAAATTGTTCAAAGCCTTCACTTGCTCTTTGGAGCTGGGTTGGCAAACAGCATCCTGGGATGCTCTCCTAAACTCTGCAGGAGAAGGGAATTCCTGCCCTACACTGTGAAATGGAGCTGGGACAGCATCAGCTGGGATGGAGGGAGCAGGAAAGGGACACCCCAATACCCCTCAGCCTCCAAAAAATGTTCACCTGTGCCCTGGATGATGGAGCCAAACTGGTCCATAGCCATTGGACCCCTGACATGGCCCAGCAGCTGATCCCTCCACAGCCTCTTCCACCCTCCTGCATCTCTTTGCTACCCTCGTCAAGAACAGTTTTAAAAGGACAGAAACAAAGCAAACGCATTAAGGGTTTGTCATTTCACAGGCAAGACAAAAATCTATAAAAAGAAAACTAAACAAGGAATCGTAGGAAAATCTTACCGATAAACGAGAGGCCCCGGAGTGTTTTGATTGCTGAAGCTGTCCAGAGGCGTTGCCAGATTTTTTTCCCAGCATGCTGGAAAAACCCTTCCCTGGGATAGATCTGCTTTGTCAAGTGTTGGGAGAATTGGTCTGGCCTTGCTGAAGCTGAGGGTGGAGTTGGGAATGAAGTCTGGCTCTTGGTTGAACCCTGGCTTTGAACTGGATTACGGAGACAGGAGCGCCTCTCGCCATAGTTTAGGAACTGCCACAAACATCTAAGCTTCAGACTTTTTCCCCCTCCACCACCTTTTTCCAAGCTTTAGGTTTCTTCCTTCTCCTCTTGGACTCTCTCGTAGTTTTGGGAGCTTGACCTCTGAGCAATGCTGGCAGCTGTGCATGCCAGTGTTGACATCCCGGCCCGGTGCAGCTGCACAGCCCGCAAACCTCCGTGGGCAGGAGGTCACAACACCTCTGGAAAAAAAATTAAACTGAGGACTAATGATTGGCCTATCCCCACACCTTCAGCCTGAAAATCTGAATGCATTTAAGAACACAGCTGGCACCTGTCTATGGGCTGGCACTGCTACATCTCAGAATGGGCAGATTAGGAGGGACAAAAGCTTGGCTTAGTTCCCCAGAATCACGGTCACCTTCCTAAAACACACCAAGGCAAGGGAGCTGGCTCTGGCTGATTCCTGTCAACCAAGAAATCACTCAAATCCCAGTCAGATCCTCATTCTTGCCTTGTGTAGGATGTTGTCCAGCTGAGTGCTTGGTGAGGGGACCAGCCCTTGGTGAGCCTCAAGGTACAGTCAAATTTGTTCTTACTGGAACATCTCCAGGGCCGTAAGGAGAGTATTCAGCATCTACAGGAAATAATTTTAGGATTAAACACAGGAAAGAACTTTCTGCCCTCTTTTTTTTCCCATTTGGAAATTATTATATTGTCCCTAGTTGCACAGTTAAGGAATATTGATGAAAGAGAGACTGATTTTTATCAAATCCTAAACATCTCTGGTGCAGCACCTTTATTTCTTTTAAGCTCCCACAGGAATATGAGGGTACAGGACAGCAGAGCAATCTGCAGCACGATATTAAAAAACTGGGTAATTTCACCAGCACCCAGTGCTGATATTACAGTTTTCATTACACTCCCATTACAGCAGCACATTTCAGTGCCTCCTTTTCAGCTCAGCCAGAGACTCCTGTAGGAATTCCTGTGCATTCTCCTTCAGCCTCAGTGCACTTTGAGCGTAAGAAGCTGCCCCAAGGAGAACCCATGTGAATTCTGTGCTCAGCACAGCAGATGTGCAGCTCCACGTGTGACAACAGGCGGATGGACGAGGCTGGGCTCTGTGGCACTGCTGGGAGGTGACCTGCCCTGAACTTCATACTGGTGGGAACCAAGCAGCTCCAAACGTTTTGCAAATTGACCCCTCCTGCCCAGGAAAACCGAAGGCAAATTTAATTTAGGATTAAGTGGAGAGGTCAAATGTTCTCATTGCAATGTGAAGGACTGAAAAGAAGCCTGGGCTTTTCAAGGTTCAAACTTGGGCTGCTGCAATGTAAGACAGGCCTCTGCTGCTTGGATCCATACCAGGGAAAGCTCTTGTTTATGTTGGGGTCAAGGACAGCAGCATCTGGCCCAAGACACCAGGCTCATCCACTCAAGCCCTTTAATAATATCAGACATGGTGCTTATCACTTCTCATTAAAACATAAAAGGAAGCCAAAAAGGAAGAGCACAGTTTGTTCCATTTCTACTCCAATTAGATGCACTTTGTTACTTTCTGGATCATTCACCCCTGGTTCAGTTTAAGTTTGTTTTAAGGAAGGCTAATCAGCCCTTTACCCAGAGAATCCTTGGCCTCCCACTGCTCTCTTGCAGTGGTGCCTAATCAGGTAGAAGGAACATTTCTGCTTTGTGTAAAGCCTGGTGCTGACCTGAAGAAGTGGCCAGTCAGTAAATCACCGCTGAGGTCTGCCACGTTGCTCTCAGTGATGTGGCACAAATAAATGAGACATTATATGTCTGAGAAAGAGGCAGAGAACCTGGAAATGTGTGAATAAAAGAGTGGGCTACATCCACAGCCTCCTTACATTTTCCACATTTAATTCTTTTCAAGCAAGGACCAAAGGAAGCTCCTCCTGTGCCCAAATGTAGGCTGAAAATAGGCCTTGTGATGAACAATTCGATTTTTCCTTGGTTTTTCAGCAAAGCAGAACACAAGTGGTACATGTGGAAGATGGAAGGCTAAGCACACGTGGATGTTCCCATGCAGGCAATACTGTGAGGAAACCACTCTTGGATTAAATTAATTAACCCCTCATTTCTGTCTTGGTGCTCCATTTGCTTCTCATCTGGGCATGCAGAGCATAGAGGAAAGCAGCCAACTCTGATTAAGGAAAAAAAAAAGAAAGAAATGGGATCATGAATAGCAAAATCAATAACTCGTCCAATTGTCAAACATCAAAGAAATCTCCTAAGAAGTCCTCTTAAAGAGGACAAGATAATAAACTTTCCCTTACTGTCCATTATCACAATCCATTTGCACCATGAGCAGAGGAGCTCTCCAGGTAACCAAAGCCTTTGCTCTTGATCTTTACTTCCCAGTTTTTATGAAGTGGTGATGGAAATGGAGATGAGGCAGAGATAATGGTTGGGATTCTGCACTGGAGCAGGAGGAGAGAGGGAAATTCTTTGCGTGTTTAACTCTGCTAACTTCACCAGGGATGATGTTGGGCTATTGTCCTGGTACAAGATGTTTTTCTATTTTTATGAATGGGCTATTTATGCAGCTTCTATGGAAGAGCTTCATCTGGTGGAAAACAATGGGGGGCGATGAGGATCTGCTTCACAGGGTTACAGAGCTGACATTCGAGGGCCCCAGCGAGCCCAGCCGAGATAGAGTCCATTGTATTTCGATTTGAATAGAAGGAATGTTCACACTTGAAGCAACGCCCCCATTGTTTGATACCCTGAAGAGGCTTTCCCAGCGCTCTGCTTCTGGGTGAGAGGAAGACAGGTAGCTCCAGTTTCTTCTTCCTGGGAGAGATGAGCCTCTTCCTGGGATCGAGTAATCTGAGGCAAACATCTTCCTCAAACACCTTCTTGCAGGGCTGTGCCTGAGCTTGGCTCACACTGCTCATAGTGGGACTCTGTCTTAACTGCAGCAGGACCTTAATTCCCACCTTTTCCACCTCTCTGCTGACGAATTTCTAAGTAGTGCAATGGCAGTTTGCTTCTGAGTGGAAACATTAACAGCATGAATATGTTTATACGCTCACCAGGAGATCTGGCATGGAATAAACTATGCATAGTATTCTTACATAATTACTCTCAAACAAATTTTGCACTTGGAAAGCTGTCAGATTTTTTCTCCTATTATTTCCATTTCTTTTCTGTGTCACTTTTTTTTTTTTCCCCACCATCTCTGTGACTTCTTGGGTGGCAAACACTGGTTAGTAATGTCGGATTTGTGACACTGGAGTTGGTCAGGTTCCTAGAATACAATTGCAAACACCTTCTTTGATCTCCTGCACAACACAGGCTAAAGGAACCAAGTCAATAATTCTGTCTTCAGCTCATAAAGCACACTTGAAGTATAGCCTATCTCTCAGGGAGTTATTGTCTTGATGCATTGGAACATAGACCTCAAAAAAATGGAGACTCCACCACATTTTCCTTTCTCATAGACTTCAAATAAGAAACTGATGAGCCACCATCCCCTAGGCCTCATTTTCTCTGCATACAGCACTGACATAGACAACAAATGGGAAAATAACTTCAATATGCTACAAAAAGAATTACGTTTAAATTAAAATATTCTTGTCTGATGCAGCATGATAAAGTCACCCTTTCACACTTAACCAGCCTCTCTGCCTGAGCCCAGCAGTCAGAACAGTGTCCTCACACCACCTCTGTGGCTCGATGACATCTCTGGTTTGCACTGGGCTCGGCTGGCAGGCCTCGCAGCAGGAGGGGCTGCGGTGGCCTGGTCCCCTCGTCACAGCGTGTGACAGCGCGGCGCTGCGCCACGCTCTGCGCTGGGGCAGGGGACGGCGGAGGGAATGGGAACCCAGGGATTAAAGCTTGGGGGAAAGCAACGTTTTCCGTGGCTGGGAAGTGCCGTTTGTGACCAGCTTCCCCTCCTGGCTGCGGGCTTTTGGCGCTCCCTGTGCCCTGGCAGGGGAGGATGCAGCAGCTGCAGCCTCTCCTTGAGCTCCCTGCCCCTCACGGGAGGGCGAAACAGTGGGGTAGCAATTACCACGGGTGAAAACATGGATTGGGACCGGGGCTCTCTAAGCAAACACGCAGGGCTCCGTCTGCCACAGAATCCTGGAATGGTTTGGGCTGGAAGGGCTCGAAGATCACCTGGTTCTGCCCCCTGCCCTGAGCAGGGACACCTTCCACGGTCCCAGGAGGCTCCAAGCCCCGTCCAGCCTGGCCTTGGACACTGCCAGGGATCCAGGGGCAGCCACAGCTTCTCTGGGCACCCTGTGCCAGGGCCTCCCCACCCTCACAGGGAACAATTCCTTGCCAATATCCCAGCTAAACCCACTCTCTGTCAGTTTGAATCCATTCCCCCTTGTCCTGTCACTCCAGGCCCTTGTCCAGAGTCTCTTTCCTTCTTCCTCTTCGGCTTCTTCAGCTACTGGAAGGCCTCAGTTAGGTCACCCTGAAACTTCTCCTTTCCAGGCTGACCAGGCCCAATTCTCCCAGCCTTTCCTCATGGGAGAGCTGCTCCATCCCTCTGATCAGCCTGGTGGCCCCCTCTGGACTCATTCCAGCAGCTCCTTGTCCTTCCTGTGCTGGGACCCCAGGGCTGGAGAAAGAACTGCAGCTGGGGTAGCAGGGTAGAGGGCCAGGCATGAGCCTCCCTGCACAGTTTGCTGGGAAAAGCATGAAGCCTCCCTGAGATTATCTATTCATGAATGCTGAGAGCAAGAACAGGCAAAATTGTGATTCCTGGGGTATAAAATAGCACCATGTCTCCATGTGATGCAGCAGGAATCCTCTTGTTTCTGACAGATTCACATCTCTTTTACAGCTCAAAGTACAGCATTGCTTTCTGATTCTTTTATTTTTAATAACTGTAGATGGTTAGCTGTCTGTTAAGCTTAATGAGAATAATTAGACTGGATCTAGGGGAACAAAATAGACGTAGTGTTGGTTTAGCACCATGCTTTTCCCTGGGGACGCTGTTCTGGTGGCTGAGAGACTGGAAGAAATCTTCTTTAACAATGAAAAAAGACTTGGTGAGTCATTCCAGCTATGAAAGGGATTAAAATATTTTTAAACAGAAGAGCAGTTATTAATAAAGTGCAGGAAATGATAGGGAGTTATTGCACTTTGAGCAAAAAGACAAACACGACTCCCTCCCACGTAGTACCCACTTTGATGAAACTCTACCTCCCTCTTAAATCTTATTTTTATTCCCTCTCAACTTTCTTTCAAAACTTGTTTACTGAAGTGGCCATGATGTTATCCTTTCTCTGGGTGGATACTCCTCTGCAGTAAATGGTTTCCACTTCTCGGTCTCTGACACTGGGGAAAATATCTCCACTCTTTGTTCAAAATGCCAAAACATCAGTAGCCAGTGCAAGTGTCACAGACCTCCTGAATCCTCCTGAGGCTCCTTTCTTTGCAGATTTCTCACAAGTACAGGAAGCTTTACCTGTGCCATGTATCCATGCAAAGAAAACTGCCTGTAATTTTGGTCATACCACATAGGGAGGGCTGCAGAGTATGGCCCCAGTGCTGTTCTGACTGCAAAATTATAACTGGAGGGAAAAAACAGGGATAAATGTATTTTCAACATCCCCCACCAGCCAGAATGTATTCTCACACCCGTGTAACCCATGGCTTTCAGAGATGTCAGCTGGCACCTAGGACACGACATTTTCTCCGTACTCTGTTTTAACCTTTGACTTCTTTTTCAAAGATAAATTTAATGCATTCAATTATTTCACAAGTCCTTTCACGTGCTGACGTTTTCCTTCCCTGCAAATATCATAACGCACCTTATTATTCTCTTGATAAGTCTGTGAAGTTACTGTAACTTCTTGAAGTGTTTTGGCTGCTTCCCAAGGAAATTCAAAACAGTCCACCCGACTTCAGCTGAAGTGCAGAGTCTTGTTGGTTTGAGTGCTTTTCGACAGGAAAGCGTTTTCCCCAGAACCTTTGCGTCGGTTCCCTGCTTAACTCACTGGTGCTCCAAATCAAAATGCTCAAACTGTCCCCCACCTCATCCAGAAGGTTTTGCACAGCTCTGGCTTCTGGCTGCAGGAATAACTTTGTCCTGATTTACTCTGTTTCCTTCCTTTCATCGCCGGTAATTGGATCCCACCGCTGGAAACCAGCCCAAACCCCAAGTTTAATTTCAGTCCGTGATGCTTTACTTTTGTGATAGCCACTTTGCAAAGCGCAATTCCCCTCGGCTACCAGCTCATATTTATTGTTATAAATCCTATGAAGCACGGGAACACAAGGGAAAAATGTCCTTCTTCATCTTGAAAACATAATACTCGGTGGCTGGAATGTGCCAGAATGGAAAAACCCAATTATTTAATGATGTATTTGATCCACATCTAGTGCTGTAGAGGGAAGACACGATCCAGAAAGTTACGAGCCACAAAATGGATGTTTCAGAGGAAATAAACAAAAACAAATTCTTATTCCCCCCCATCCCTCCTTGTTTTTTTTTTTGCTTTTTAAACGGGTGCTTCTATTGTCATAACACCTCAATCCCTTTATAAGAAAACCACAAAGTTAAGGCTCATACCCTTTCATTCTCTCTGAGTTAAAGATGAGGCTCTGGGGCATTGAGTTTAATATCCCTATTTAATATCCCTTTAGTCTATCCTTGCTTCCCTGTTTTAACATTTGTGACCCAGGCTCATATTTCCTTTCTGGATGTCTTCTGAACAGTGAGATGAATCTTTGTTTAATTTTGGCTTTCTTCCCCACTGCTGAGATTGTTTTATTTCTTGATCAGCTGTTACAGCAATGATTTTCTGCAATGTTTCTCTTTTTTTCTTTTTTTCCTTTTGGAAACTGTACATCTGCTCTTGGCATCTGTTCCATATCCTTTATGAACACTGAAGCAGGGAATTTATTTAATTTTTTTTTTTATTGCTGAGGCTGTCTATTGTCTAGAAATTATTTTCTCTGCCTTAAAAAGCCCACAGTCTCCTTCATCAACACTTTGCTCTTCTCACGTTGGAAACACTTCCTATTGCTCATCATCTGGTGGAATTACATTTTATTCCATGTCATTACTTTCCATGTTATTTCTTTAGAGTCCTTAATTGCATCCCGTAACCATTCCAGCCCTTCCCCCTTATCTTCCTCTTAATTGTTCCTTGTTACTCCTTGCACACCCATATTTTCTTTTTTTTAATGCTACCGGTGTATATTTAATGACATCCACACTCTCTGAACCTGCTAGAAACTGCCTTCAAAGCTATGGCTTTTCTACCTTATGTCATCTCAACCTTTTTATTCCACAGAATTTCATTGCATTTCCTCTGTTTGAATGCAAACATGTCTTTTTTTATCATTTTTCCTCCCTTGCAGTATGAAGCAAACCACTTACGCTGAAGAGTTTTAGTCTCGTTGAAATATTTTGCTCTTGATGGGTTCAGCTCAAGTGGAGAATCCCTCTCCGTGTAGTTTTTTGCATTGGATTTAGCACCAAAAAAACCCTTGTGCACCTCAGCAAAGTGCTTGACTGATGCATTCATTGCTCCAGCTTGTTTGTGTCTGTGAAGTTATCATCTTCCATCTTGAGGTATTATTGCACACTGCTGGCCAGTAAAGTGAAAATGGACAAACACACAGCTTGCTTTATAACAGATCTTTAAACAGATCTGTTAATGCTTCACCAAGAAATTACCAACAGAGGCTTTGCTCTCTGGAGAGTGCCAAGAACGCACAAAGCTCAGCGATTACAACGCAGGGGCACAGGGAATGCGAACCCAGCTCAGACCAAGCGTTTCTAAACCCCCAAGGGCTGCTGGATGTGCAGATTCCCCGCAGCTGAACCAGTGACCCTGCAAAGCTCAGGGTGAGGAAGGGCCTCAGAGCTCCTGATCAGCAGTTCCACCATCAACAACCCCGAGACTCAAACATCACGAGCTTCAGCACAGCTTGTACCTCTTCTTCTGGTAATTCTGCAGAGAAGGGAGTGCCTCCCTCTTCCATCACCCTCTCAAAATAAAACCCAAGTGGCAGAAAGTTTGTTTTCCCTCCTATGTGTAGGCAAGAGAAGCGCTGGAGCAGCAGATTTGTACAATCTAAGTGTGATACAAGCACTCATCATCAGCAAATACATGAGGAATTCAAGACCAGCCAGAAAAAGACACCCAGGGTGTAAAACAAAAAAATTAGAAATTCAGGAAAAGAAGGCAAAATGGACTTTAAAATCCTTCAGAGCTAACTGAAAGCAGGACTCTTAATTTTTTTTTTCCTTTTTTAATTTTCACTCTAAGAATTCTGTGGCCATTAGGAAATATTTTCTCCTCAGATCACTCTAGAACTCGAGACCCCAGCCTACTCTCCAAATTAACTTCACAGGTTATATTTTGAGCTGATAATTTAAAACCAGAAATCAGTAGGATGTAACCATCTGCAAATGCTTGCAGAGCCCAGTGAATCAAAACTTTCCTGATTTGTGCCATAAGAGATTCACTTATTGTTCGTGTTTTGGTAGATCATATATTCTCTCTTTGGAATATATTTAAAAACTGGAATGGCATCAGAGAACTCACGTTACAGAGAAAACTTTGCAAAACTGCCTAATGTTAGTTCCCCTGAATTCCACATTCCCCATCATCCCTGGGGTTAATGGAACAGATCCATCACACGGATGCTAAAAAGGTTTATTGCAGTGAATGGAAAGAGCTGGAACTCCTCACCCCACTGGCGTTTATGGCTGCTGGTGGAAAAGAAACACCTCCTTTGGGGGGAAGGCTGGAGGAGAGCTGCGCTGGGAAATCAGCCACGTGCAGACAAAGGGGTTTCCATTGATATTTTAATGCAAAAAATTGCGAGAACAGCATCCGAACGTTCATTTGGACAGCGCAAACAATCAAAGGAAACCAAAGCAAAAGAGCAAAGACAGTTTGCTGGCAGATGGAGAAGGACTGGGAAGTTAATGGCTTTGGGGAGGGCTGCCTTGTGCTGGAGCACAGCACATCTGGTTGGACCCCTGTCCTGAAAGGAACAATGTAATAATTGTGAACCGAGCTGGCTTTAAATTCTCTCACTGAAAAAATCTTCAAATAAAAGCTATAGTCTAGATGAGATTAAACTGCACCATTTCCTTAGAGTAAGGAAATCCACGTCAAAACCAACTGCAGCCAAGTCTGACAACATGAAGTTGTATTTTATGAGCAGAAAAAATAAAAATCCCCATTCATGTCTTCCAGAAATTAGTAGGAAAAGGGTTTTCTATTATAGAAAAACCTGCTGCAATGGCCACAGCTCAGATCAGATCCCTCACAGATTTGGACACTGTAGTTCATCTCATTTTTAGCCTTTTATTTGTTGCAAATATAGATGTTCCATGCATCTATTGTTTTAAACCTTTCACACTAGAATGCAAATTACTTAAACAGTGCACTCACTTCTGTATAGTTTTTGGAGATATGCTGACAAGTACAGTAGAGTTTTGTCAGTTACACTAATGAAAAATTGGTTTTCAGAGCCTGGCTATTGAAAAGAAATTTGCTGCTTATAATAAGTGTGATGTCGTTAACTTGTTGAGGCAAATGAAAATTAATGATTAATTTCAGCACGTGATACAGAAGGCAAGAAGGAATTGTGCATGAGAATTATTGGTTACCCGCCCAAACTAACTCATTGCCATGTGAGAAAGTCTCACAACTGCACTGAGGAGGAATGAGGAGCTTAATGATGACATTGGTGGTGCATTACTGACAGTGCCCCCTCGCCTCTGCCTCGCTCACCAGGTGACATCTGTGGGCAGCAAAAGCCACCTGTGATGAGGAGAGATGGTGCTACCAAGCAGGAAATCCTCCAGGCAGCCCAAAGGCCTCAGTGATATCATTATTCTCATCTTTTTAAAGCTTCTTCAGTGCTGTACATTAAATTAGCTATTATCATACCCGTGCTCTCCTGATAAGTCAGCCACCGATTCAGTGCAAACATAACCAGCAGAAAAACACTAAATACACACATTTCTCGAGCTGCCCTCTTTGAATAACATTCCTAAAGCTTTCATTAAACAATAGATGAATTTTCTCAAACTAGCAGTATCACACAACACAAACGATCTTTTTAAAAAGCAATGTATGTCACACATAAGTGCATGGACACTTGCTTTTTAAATTGAGTTTCCCAGATTTCTCTGGTGCTGCAATGGAACAAGAAGGGGAGATTTACACATGTCCTTCCCTTCTGACCATGCCTGCATTGAAGCTGAGGCTATGGACCACACTGAAAAACTGGTTTTGTTTATAGCATTCCAGTCTACAGGCTGCAGCATTCTTCAGCCACCAGGAAGATAAAGACAGCTCTGCTGGTATTTAACTTTATCACTGTGTGTTGTTAATTAACATAAGTAACCACTTTGCCTGCGGAGAATGGGATAATGTGGTAAAGAAGTTTGTAAAATGACTCACAAGAGCTGTAAGGACAGAGCCACGAGTGTTGGGGGAAGCTTCTAGGACCACCTCTACCTCCTTTGATTGCGTGTTTCTGGAGCAGGTGCTTTCTGTGATTCTGATTTCTAAAGAGCTCATGTATTTTTTCGTCTTGGTTCCTGGAGTTCTGAGTATAAACAGCACTGAAATCATCAGCTGTTTCTCTTGCGTTTGGGGACTGTCAAGAGGAGTAAAATGATCTGCGTACACAGTTCAAATCAGCATTATTTGGCATTTTGATGCACTCGGGGCACTTAGCCATGAAAATCTTGCAGTGTTGAATAGACAATTTTACAGCTGGGAGACTTTTTAGACTTTTGTTTATGATTGAAGCTACAAGCCACAGTCTCTCCTAGCAAAAAGGCTGGACTAAAGCCAGAGTTTTGAAGTTTTCTGAAGTGGGCCATAGCATAAAAAAAAGGTGGAACATTTTTATTATAGCCTCAGTTTTCATGAGGCAAAAAGAAGCGAGTCCCAAGTCTTCTCTCAATCCCTACACTACACTTAAAACACTTCTTTTCTGAAGTTTTACAATTAAGGGCCTTGTACTTGTTACAGACTGCCCAGGTAGCAACTATTTCCTGAAACAGTCTAATGCTTGTCATTGTACCAACCTGTTTTAAACTGTAGGAATTAAACAGAGGCTTGGTGGAAAAAAACCTACCACCTGAGCCTGTAATTAGTGGCTGCCTACAGCGAGCAGCCTCAGATCCTGACATTTTCTAGCTTTGCTGTATGAAATGCACCCTGTTCAGTTAGGGTTTGCAGTTCAGCTGCATCACACCTCCCGAGCTTCTCCAGGTTTCCAGGGTAAGGGCTTTGTGAGCAGAGAGCCCCTGGCTGATGGGACAGAGGGACACTCCTGAAATCACTGGGCAGACAACAGAGCCCCAGCTGAGGGGTGTGAAATTCCTTCACCTGCCTGCATTCAGGAGAATAGTCAGGGTTTTTTTTTGTGGAAGTGGAGATGACAGAAGTTATCTCACTCTGCCAGCCAAAAGAAGGCACCAGCTGGCTCTTGCTGCACCTGGGATGGTGCCAGCAGCAGCTCCGGGCGGGCTGTGAGACACAGTGGGCATCCCTCACCCACAGCAGCAGCTGGGGCAGGGGATGGCAGGGAATGCTTCCTCTGCCAGCCACGCCAGAGAACAACAGGAACTGATAGATCCTGGATGGGGTGTGCAGCAAATGGAGCTGGAAAGGAGCTGGAGAACTGGTGAGCTCATCCTCTGCCTGGAGACTCTATGGAGAGGGAGCTTTAAATACAACGTGAAGGTGTGAGGTGGCATGAGCACCCCAAAAATCGAGTCCCCAGGCAAGATGGCAATTTGAGCATTCCTCTCCTTGCTGTGGGGTTACATTAACCAGCAGGAATTCTCCCTGCTCATTGCAGGGGGGTTGGAATGATGATTTTTGGAGGTCCCTTCCCACCCAAATTGTTCCATGAGCCTTGGGCAGCCCTGTGCCCAAGCAGGAACAGCCTCACATCTCAGCTGGTGCTCTCTCACCTGCTCTTCAAGGATAAACTCCTTCCAGTGATTAACTATTCTTTTTATTAGACTTTTCTTGATACTTAACTTGGCTCTTGTGTTGCATCCTTTATGTTTACTGCATCCTTTATGTTTATTGCTCTTTCTCCTCTAGGCATAAGCATTTATTCCCTTGCTCTTCACTATTGCTTTTACCTGTTTGCCAATATCTGTCCTGACAGTCTTTTCTTGGCTGAACAGACCCCAGACTCTTCAAATGCTCCCATTTTTTGCTCTGTGATCATTCCCACTCCATTCACCTGCGGAGCAAGGCCAGGTGAGGCCATTCTCAGCACCCAAAATAGAGGAGCCCAAAGCTTTGCCAGACTCACAGAAACAAAGAAGGACTCAATACCTGACGTGAAGAGCCAGATAAAATCTCAGCTCACTTTGATTCACTGTTGAATCACTGTGCCCAAGGATCCTCTCCCCGAGAAGTGTAAAATAATGGAGATCCCCTCCCTTGAAAGGTTTGACTCACATTCCCCAGCACCCTGGCACTGCTGCCCACATTCCCTCTTCTCCACCTTTCATGACAACAGTCATTTATCAACTTTCTCAAGCAAAACAGCTTAAGCTGGGCTGCTGCTGCTCATCCTAATGAGGCAAAGCCTCTTCATGTCTTTAAAAGGATTTTGGCTGTGGGAAGGTCAGAGGTAAACAATCCACTGTGTCAGGCTAGATTAGATTTCATTTTAAGGTATGACACCCTTTTCTGTTATTAATGCTGCCAGGCACCGAGGAGTTTCATGAGCTGCCTACAGCAAAGCCAACATGATTTTTTTTTTTTGTTTTACAACAGAACAGCCAGTAACACGCACCAAATATTTGTATTATAAAGGGAGGTTACCTTGAACTCTTCAATAAATTTCAGGGATTTTTGTTGTCTACTTGCTCCCCCTGATTTTCTCTAGAGGTAGCCTACCTTCCTTAGTATCCTTCACAAAATGTCTTTTTCCTCTTGGGGTGAGTGTCAGTGTTTATTATCATCTCAGGGGGCTGAAGCAGCTCCACCAGACTCCAGGAGAAGATTCATTTCTTATTCTGTTCTGTAGGCCATCACAGTCCATTAATTTGCACCTTGTGCCTCCTTTCATTTGCAAAACCTTTTCTTGAGTGGGTTTATCCATGGCTTTTCTAAGACCCCAATAAGCACCAGCTGGTCCCACCTCGAATCTGGCCAGGGTTCAGGGAGAGTGTCAAGCATTTCCTGGAGTTATGGATTATAACACTTAATTAAAACGTATGTCCACGTTTCTTCACTTGCTCTGAACAATAACTCACCTTATTCAACAGGCTGACCTTTGAAGGTGAACAGCTTCCTTTAAGCATTGCCTCGGAATAACGGAATTCTTGTGAAAACAGCAGAAGCACCCATTATGTAATTAAAACTTCCCTGTTTACGTGGAAAATCACTGAGACTAATGCTGCAGGAAGATGAAGACTTTAAAGGGGAGAACCTTGACTTTCAAATTCCACTGAAGAACATGAGTCATCTTTGGGAATGGGATTAAAGTAAATTTCTGCTTCAGCAGCAGGCTCACTTTGTGACACTCCTTTCCCTTTGCTTTTCTGGCTGCTTGATGTCTGTGCTCAGAGTCAAGCTAGGAAGGGGGGAAAGTTAATGCCATCAAGGTGTTCCTGCAGCAGCCTCTGTGTTGAAATTGAGGATGTGAGATCTGCATCACCTCCACCAAGATTATCTTGGCTTCTCCAAATCTCCCCAGTTCTGTGCACTGAGCTGGTGTCACCGAAGTCCTGTGGTGGTGATCCCAAAACCAGGCATGGTCTGGGATAGGATGTTCTCATTCTGACCTTACTGGTGTGGAGAGAGAAAAAGAAAGTTCACGAAGAGTCTTGATAAAGGAGACTCTGCTGGAAGTTTTACTCTGTGCTGTTTCTCTGGTGTTGCATTTTATTACTGCTTGTTTTTGAGGTGGTGTTTGAATTATCTATTCTTTAAAAGGTTATAGGCAATAAAAAAGGTAGTGCCAGCAGTTCACTGCCTAGGATAAGATACTCTCAACAACACAGTTAAAACAGAAAGGAAATATGAGTTGCTTTATTGATCCCTTAGGAGGAAGCAAAGCCAAACAGCAAAAAAAAAAAAAATATTCTGCAGGCTATGACCTTTATAATATAGGTAGCTATAGAATAGGGACTTGATCGTGCATCTGTAGATGAACTTCTACAATTCACACCTCATTTAAGGCATTAAAAATGACATTTTTAAAAGCAGGCTGACCTTTGCTGTTTGACAGTGTGTTTAGAGTTTCCATCATCCCTGAAGGTGGAGGAGGCAATTCTCGTTTCAGGGGTTGTTGAGTTGGCACCCTCTCCCAAGAAATCTCTGAAAGACCAGGGAGAAATTCCTTGGTAAAAGAGGAAGCTATTCCAGAGAAAAGGGAGGGGTAGGAGTGAAGAGGGATGGGAAAAGAAGTTGCAGATGACATCTTAGAGGGCCCCTCTTGAGAAGTCTGTGAGGGATCACAGTTATCCCACTGCCCCTTGGAGAACGCTCAGGGCCAGGATCCCTTTTGAAAGAACTTTTGCTCATCACAGAAGTGCTGCAAAATAGAAATTCACCATTTCTAAGAAGCTGTCAGAACGGATTGTGAGTTCATCTAGCAATTCCCACACCTCTGTGCGAGCAGCTCTGTCGCAGTGAGGGGAACCACTGACACGGTGCAGTGAAACATCCTGGAAAAGGCGTGCGGGGAGGAACTGCACGGCCTGCAGCATACTGCCAGATGTGGTAGCCCACACTGGAGTGGGGGATTTGTGGGGATTTGGAAGACATCAGCTGAGAAAATTAGACAAGAGTCAGAGGAAAGCAATTCCAGGAGCTGAATGATCCTTTAGGAATATGGTGAATTTAAGAAATCTGAACCTAACAGGTTTTGATGAGCATCACTTTAAAAACAACATATTAAAAACCAGAGTTACTGAAGTCTGGTTTAGTGTGAAATGGGAACTCTTGGTGGAGAAATATCAACACTTATCCAAGAACACCTTCCAGCAGAATGTGTCCTTCAGGATACAGCTGAGCTCTGAGAAACCCTTGCAGGTGTATTCCCCAAAGAGGTGACACTGCTTTTGGAAAGGCTAAATTCCAGTATCAACTAAATGCTGACAAAGGGGGAAGACCAGGGGGGGTGTAGCAAACCCTCTGAGTGGAGATACTGTTGTGGAGATACTGTTGTGGAATGTTATTGGAGCCCATGGATGTGATTTGAAAACTATTAAAGGAATAAATTCCCTGGCAATGTTGTGTCATCCCACTGACATCTTGCTGGTGATTATGGGACTTGCCTGCTTCCAGGGTAACCTGAATTCTGCTTTAGGTTGTAAAAAATGATTTTTATTATTTTTTTTTAAGCCAGCCAGGCTGATCAGTTGACAAACAATAATTTCTAGTTTCAGGTTGTAACTGTACAACCAGTTATTAAGAAATATCAAAGGATTTACCCGTTCTTTCAGAGACTGGTAGCAGGTGACCTTTGTTTTAGATGATCAAAGATGGTATTCTTGTCAAACCTGGATTTTCATCTGAGCCCAGATTATGCACAGAATTGCTGGTGAAAACAAAACTAAGTGAGAGAAGAGGGCAAGGAATTGGCAAAATCTACTTTGTTGGAATGGACAAAGTCTGAGGGCAAAACCCAAGCAGGGTTGTGGCGGTGTGAGCAGGAAAAAGACGTGTTGTTATTTTCTTGGAGGCTTCATCCCTGGGTGAAGGGATGCTTGGCGTGTTATTCACAGAGAAAATGCCAGCTGGAGATGAGTTATGTTACACTCAGCCCCGAAACTGTGCTCGAGAATGAATCAATTCTGAGCTACGAAGTGTACGAAAAGCACATCATATTTATGTGGTGTCAAGTTTATGCCCTTGAAAGTGCAGCTCCCAGGACCGTGGGCTGAGGGGCTCCCCAGATTTCAGGGAGGATCTATGGATGCAGCCCAGCCGAGCACAGGCAGCTTCTACCACACAAAATGCTTGTTCCCTGATGAGGTAAGTGCTCTTTATCTTTCCCAAGTTACAATCAAATCTAGAGGAAACAGCCAAGGGAAAATAGGCAGCCTTATTTTTTTTTTTTTTTAATCTTTTAACCCATTTTAGATTTTGTTAATAAAATACTTTTCAAGCGTGGTCTTGCATGGGTGTTAGGAACTCTATTTATTTTGCTGAGCAATGATTTAATACTTTTTGATGAGCCCATATTGCACATGGGTGCTATAAATTTGAACTCTTTTCAGCACACTTGACCACCATCCTGATTATACAGAATGGCAGATTTTAGGGTGGAATTTTTACAGATTTTGCTGGAAAATGGTCTTCAGAGATAATTTCGGATATTTTTTTTCCTCAAAATAGTCTGACAATCTTTATATCTGTACAGAACAAGCCTTCCCATAATTTTCAAAGGTTGGGTAGCATTCTGGGGCTGGTTTTCAATGGAAATCAATAGAAATAAATATTTCACTTTAAATGCAACACACATACAAATTTGTGCATGCCTGGGGAACTTAGATTTTATTTTTGAGGTGTCACTAACACCTGAGGTCGGGTGCCCACAAAGAAATGACCGTGGGTCCTTCCATCCTTAATTCCTGTCCCCCTCACCTGTGGTTGCCTTAATTTGTGTGATGAAATTCTGCTTTATATCTAATTTTCTATTGCTGAGCTTTATCACTATTGAACAGGTAAGTGGGAGGCTGGAATCCAGGTGGGATTCAGGAGCTGGTGTGCTCCCTCTTGTTCCTCCTGAAATATTTATCCACACTCCTGGGCTTGTTCCATCCCTGAGGTTTATTTGTTTAGGGACCTTTTGTGGGAGGTGGGGAATGAGGGATTCATGCCGTGTCTCAGGTAGAAAGGGATTTTAAACCCACATCACCTCTGTGCTAATTAACATCTCAAGAAGACAAATCTGCTGCCTCTCCTTCCAGGAGCCCAACCATGGCCCTGCACCCACGGCTGGGAGCTGGCTCAGGGCCGTGGATGGTGGGGCAGGCACAAGTCCAGCTGTTTGAAGGGAGTTTAATCCCTGCTCCCCAGCCTGCTGTTCAGCCAGCAATGTCAAATCTGTGTCAGCACTCCTGTTTGCATTGTGTTTTTCAGGCATTTAATTATTTCCATCTATTTTAGGAGTCGTCGGTGCGCTCTTGCATGTCTGGCCCCTGAAGCTGATGTGTAACTGCCTCTTCTTTGGTAAATTTAAACAGATGCATTATCTGATGAAGTGCTTTTTGTGATTTAGAAGCAGCAGTGGGACTGAGCGCAGCGATCAATCAATATTGATTATCACAGTTTTTCCTGGGCTTGAGAAAAGCGTGCTGCGAGGGGGGACTGCAGGGCTTCGGTGCTGCTGAAGCCTTATCCCTGGGAGAAATCAAAGTGAGGGTAATTAATGCTGCTAGCACGAACATTAATTCTGGACTGGTGATGATATGGCCATTAAAAGGAGTGTGCAGCCTCTCCCATGATGTGTTGCACCACGAGTGTGAGTGTAGATTTGGCTGGATTGAGTTTGATGAATTATCTGCCTCGGTCCTGCCACCGATATTTTTCTAAAGCTCGTTAAGCACAAAGTGGTGGCAAAGCCCCGGGTTTTGCCTGCTGCTCGTGGGCCACTCACAACACGTATTCCTGAGCCGATGTGTGTTTTCTCTCCAGCTGCGCAGAAGGAGCAATTGAGGCTGCTAAGTAGTAAGGGCAATAAAGAGCTGTGTTAAGAAGAAATACTGTTACCTCCGTCTTCCCAGGGAAAACAGCACTCGGTGGTTCCTTCGGTGCTTGGGATGGGGGGTGGGAGGGGGTTGGAGAGGGTGTGAGTAGCTTAAATAACACTTTGCTTCTGTATGTCCTTGAAGTCTGTCCCACCCCAGCCTCTCCCTGCCCGGGGCTGGGGGAATAGCTGGGCGCTCTGTGGCCCCTGGCCTGGGATGAACTCGCCTTTTCTGCTCTGTTTTGCGCCGGGTCCAGCCGCAGAGGCAGGTACAGATCTCTTGCAAATCATCCTCTGAGCTCTGGTGGCTCTTGTGTATAAAAGTCTCGGAGCAGAATGGGTTACCACATCGTGGTGACAGCCTCCCTCTTCTCCATCTCCCCCTTTTGAAACAGTGAAGGCTCGTTTGTGCCTTTAAAAATAATAACTTCCATAGATTTACAGCCTCGACTGCATGCCAGCCTGCGTGGCTGCAGTATCTGAACACTCTTTTATTCCAGAGACTTAATATAAAACTCTTCTGATTTGTTGTAAATGCCCTGAAAAAATCCTGCTTCGAGTGGGTTTAAGGTGCCCCTATTGCTCTTTAATCCACTAATCCTTGTACCTGCAGCTTCCTGGGCAAAGCTCCTGGGATGCTGAGTAAATGCAGCGACAGCCTGGCACATCCCTGGCTGGGTACCAGCCTGGGGGGAAGGTTCACCTCTGCCTCTGGAATGAGGGGATCCTGAACCTGGAGAGCTGCCTGGAGGGGTTGCAGGCTCAAGAGTGGCAGAACAGTTTAAACTCTGGAGGTTCCCACTTTTGGGGTGCAAACTCTGCTCGTGGGTGACGAGGGGGACACTTGGGGCCAGCTGTGTGGGTCCCTGTGACCTGCTCCAGCTGGTGCTTTGGATGGGGGGCGTTCAGGAGAAGGCATCCCTGGCACCAGCAGGCTGCAATTAGTTACTTGTAGGAGTACTCCAGCAATCTTGCTTTCATCCATGGCCAATGGTAATATTCCAAAGTGGAAATGCAGAAATAACTTGGAGCTCAAAGCAGCTTTTATTCACTCACCGATAAACTTCCTTTTCCTCCTGACACGCTGCAGCCACTGAGCAGGAGTTATATTTTTATTTTCCCTACAATAAATCCTCTTTTCTAACTATCTACCTCAGCTGAGCTCACGGTGTTCTGTAGGTATCCTCCAACAGGCCCAGAGGTCACAAAAAGGAAAGCTGACACGTGCTGTGCACACTGGTCTCAAACCTTTTCCTCTGTTTAAGATGAAGCCGGTGGAGTTGAGCTCTGTCCACCCACAAATAATGATAGTTCTGCAACAATAAAACTTGTTGCTGATGTGAAAATAATCTCATCAGCTTCACCTTAACCCCCACATTTTCCTAAACTAACATGTCTGGAGACGAAATACTGACTCACACAACTGCTGAGGCTTTGTGATCTGTGTTTGAATGAATTCCGAAGTTCTAAGTTGGAATTTATTGATATTTTCAGTGTTGCTTTATCAAAATGCGTGTCTCCAGCTATCTTGTGGTTGCTCAATCTGTATTTGAAGCCTCTTATTAGCTTGATACTATCAAATTTATGTAACGATTCTTTGTTTCCATATCAAAGACAAAGACTACATGGCTTGCTTGCAAAGCTAGATCTGATCTTGAATCTTGTGTTAATTCTTTGATCTGGGTGCTCGCAGCGCAGTGTAAAACAACAAACCACAGCATTTTCACTGAGATACGCGACTGATACCATTTCCGGAGAAAATAAGATTTTACTGCCCGGTCTTCTGCGGGGGTTAGTGAACATGAGGCCTGTTTGTGTAGTGCATGGAAAGGTCAGCGACGCGACAAGGCTGTTTGTGAAAGAGCGCGTTCAGCGCTCGAGAGAGCGACGTGGGGAGCAGAGCTGCCTCAGCCTCTCCCACGGGCACGGAGGGGACACCAGGCAGTGACCACCCAGGGCAGCGCCTTGTGGGGAGCTGGGGAGGGGCACAGGTGAAAGGGAGGGTGAGTGAAGCATTTCCAATCCCATGGGTCGTATAGAAAATCGGTTAAACCTCCTGAAGCGCCCCAAATCTGATTTGTTGCAGTACAGCGTTTATTAAGCGTTAGGGTTTAAATAAATCCTCGTGGTTTGGTCCTCCTGACGAGGAGATCTGCACAAGGGGGGAAAGGAAGGAGTAGAAGCAGTGCATGAGTGCAATCCAAGTCGTGCCTCACAGCACAGAGCTTGTAGACAAGACTTTCCCCTCCTCTCCCTAAGCGAGGGCTTTAGCAGGTATTGGATTTTTCCCAACCATTAGCCTAACTATGCACAGCCATTCATAACCCTGCTCTGAGGCAGAAGTCTATAAATGCTTTCAGCATCTGAAGAAAGGCCTGTGATTATCCCAGAGCTGCTGTAATTCCTTCTGCAATATTTGCACCGCTGACAGAAGCCACAAATCCTCGATCTGTGCTCTTGTGCTGGTCCAGTGCCTCGTGGTGCCCAAACCGGTGATGGATGGTGCCGAGGTGATCAGCAGCACAGCACTGTGCTCTGAAGGAAGAGGAAGGAAACCTTCAATTGCTGTTATCCTGTGCCCCCCTGGGCGAGCAGCGGGGCAGGACGGCCAGGAGGAGCTTTTAAGAAGGGTTCCTTTGAAGTTTTCTGTGAATGGCTGCAGACAAAGGGCAGGATGTGCCAGCCGGCTGTGGGCTGCAGGGTGGGATGGCAGACTGGGAGGAAGCTGATGTCCGGCAGCGAAGACCGAAGGCTTTCTTACCGATGGTTGAAAATCCTATGCAAATGTGATTCCATTTTATTTTGCTGCAGTAATGGCTGTGGATGGAGCCTGCAGGAGCAATAAACCCCCTGTCACTTGGGAGCCAGGCAGGGATGGAGCTGCTGGGATGCATTTGCCTAATGGCAGCAAATGGGGCGCTGGCCTTCCCTGGCAGCTGCCAGAGGACTGGAATGCCCTTCACTTCCCTCAGCCTTTGGAGCTGTTTCCGATGCCTTTGGGGACGATGGATCCTCCACAGGAATGGGGACAGACTGCATTCACAGCCCAGACTCCTTGCCCAGACCTCGGCGAGCCATTAAGGAGCTTTTCTCCTTGAAGGCTGGGAAATGCCAGCAGTGGATGTGGATGTTGAAGCCCTGACTTTTGAGAGCCAGATTCATAATGGCTTTTTTGTTTTTGTTTTTTGTTTCTCTTAGTCTGAAGTTCACAATCAGTTCACTTGCTAGGCTGTGCCTCAGCAAACTCTCACTCCAAAACCTTGAAAAAGGGAAGTCAGATTCAAATTTTGGGACTCAGCTGCAATTTCTCCAGATATCCTGCAATTCTCTTCTGGTTTTGTCAGACTGTTGAGTTCTGCTTTTCCAAAAAGCCTATTTTTGACATAAAACTGGCATTTCACAAGCTTAAAGTGGATTTGGCAAGCCTAAGCCTAAGGATGCTGCATTCATTGTTATTTCAGAGCCAGCAGATGAGAGGAGATGCCTGCATTGACAAGGGAGTGGGACAGTTTGCCATTTGGGGCTTGCTTAAACTAATCAGTGGCACAGGATTCTGAGCAAGATTTGCCCAAAGGCTGGGGACTTCATTGGAACACTTGCAAATGACATTAAAGTGAGACCTCCAACAATGCTCTTGATGGAATTTAACCTTTCTTAACTAAGGGGCTGTGATGCATTTCATCCCAGAGATCCACTGGATGCCAAGGAGCTGGTTTCTGCAGCCTGGACAGGAGATCAAATCCCTGGCATACACCAGCATGGCTCTGCCTGTGGGCTCTGGTCACATAAACTGGGAGTTTTCCTCTGTACTGCTCTGCTGATGTGATTTTGCTTGCAAACATCTCTGGGCACTGAAAATCCAGCCCTTCCTTTTCTTTAACACCAGTCAGCTTGGACAGGCATGAAAGCATTCCTGTGTTTCACTGAGCAAACTGCAGCAAAGATGTGTCTACAACAGGTGGTTGTGGTCTGGTTTTATTGTCAGGATGACAATTTTTATTGTGGCTTCTGGTGGGAAGGTGTGCAAGGTGCTGGTGAGAAGGGAGGGAAAAAAGGGAGCCGTGGAAAAGCAGGAGAGAGTTACTTGTACGTCCTTCCTCTTGGGCCAGCTTTACTTTCCATCACTCTTATAAAGTGCTCGTAACAAAATTAAGGAAATTGTATCTTGGCTAATCAAAGAGAAGGAAAGAGGGATGTGTAGGCTGAGCGACCTCCCAGGACTGTGTAGGAGGCTGATGTCAGATGGCAGCCAAGTTCAGTATTTTTAGTGTTTGTTTTTTTCTGCTTTATCGTGTTCTGGGTTTTTTTTGTCTTTTTGTTGGTGTTGTTTTGCTTTGTTTTTTGCTTTTTAATCATCCCCAGAGGAGAAAGGAGAGGTCTGGCATGTCGTTTGAAGGCTCCCTGAGAGCTCTGCAGGAGCAGCTCCAGCAGAGCAGGTGCAGCCTCAGCTGCAGGTGTTGGGGAGGAACCTCCCACCCCAGATGGCAGAGAGATTGTTCCCATCTCTCTTTGCTCCTGATCTCACCTCGTCCAGCTGGAGAAGCTGATGTCACCTGGCAGTGACAGCCACCACGGTCCTGTGTCACTCAGGGGTGGCTGACCATTGGTGCTGTACAGCAACAGAGAGCTGGGAGCACCTTCTGAGATAAATTCTTGTCCCGGAAATTTGTGTGTCATTTTTTCCCTCCCTATTTTAAAATATAATTCCTTTGGGAACAGTTCCATACCCACAGAAAGGAGGCTGGCTCCTGGTTTAAAGCTGAGGTTGCCCCTAATAATCCTTTCTCCAGTGAGGTCTGAGGTGTTTCGAGAATAATAAAAACATAAGATTTGTCTTTTTAGAGAAGGAATCTCTTTTCCTGTTGCCATTTTGCACTGAAATCCTTCTGAAATGATTGAAATGCCTCCCTCAGAGTGCTATTTCATCTTTGCTTCTCTTTTGTGCCTCCTTCTTATTTATGGAAGCAGCTTTGCTTCCTCAATAAATAAGAGCTACATTTTTTCTTGATTTCATCAGGCTGCCAGCATGAGCTGCTCAGGACTCAGCTCTGATTTGCTGCAGACTCCACCAGAAACAGTAATCAAGTCAAATGGATAAGGTGTAGATCTAATGGTAAAGTGGGCACAGGCATCTGGGAAGAGATTTGCTATCAAATATTAAAAAAAAAAAAAAAAAAAAAAGTAAGTNAAAAATAAAAAAAAAAAAAAAAAAAAAAAAGCTGAAATATGATAAGCTATCTGGGATTAAAGTGAAATGATGGGAAGGACTTTTGACAAATACAGACTTTTTTTAGCTGCGTCTCCCCAAATCTAGCTCTGATTTTCAGACAGCAATGTACCTTCAAGCTCAGAAGTAAGGCCAACCTGAAAGCCACTGGAATAACTCCTGGCTTTGTAACAATCATCCCTGGAAGTGTTCAAGGTCAGGATGAAGGGGTTTGGAGCAGCCTGGGATAGTGGAAGGTGTTCCTGCCCATGGCAGGGGTTGGAATGGGATGAGATTTAAGGTCCATTCCAAACCAGATCATTTTAGGATTCCATGAACTACTGTCAGGACTGAGCCCCGATGCCCAGCTGCAGATGAACTCTAGTCCCTTTACCTGTTCATTCACCTGAATTTACCTGTGGTTCATCCCCAAATTAAATCTAAACCCAGCAGAAAACACTGGAGGAATGTGGGAAAATTTTAGGCCACTGGAATTTAAGGGTTTTTTTTCCTACATTTCTCTCTGCTCTAAGGAGGCAGCAAAATCCAGCACGCTGTGTCACTCTTCACTCTACCTTGCTGCCCAAGTGGGAATCTTTAGCAGCACAAAGCAGAAATCCCCACCTTTGCCCTGTAGAAACCAGGGAGCAGCCAAGAGCTCTTTCCACATGAGATGTCCTGGCTGAGGACTTCGGCCAGGAAAGGATCTGCTGGGTCATTCAGAAACATGGGCAGAGATTCTCTTTGAATCACCTCGTGAATTTACAAGGTCGAGAAACACCAAACCCACAATTTTTTACAGTATCTAACAGATTTTTCCCCCCCCCCCCTTTCTAACATTGATATGTCACATCAGCTTGTGTGTTGGCAACCCTTCTCAGGTGCAGAGCCAGATCAGCAGAACTCCATTTACTCCAGTGGAAAGATGCCAGGTGATGCAGCGAGGACCTGGCTCGCTCATCTGAGCTGTAGCTATCATGCTGAGCTAAGCTTATTGGCAATTTTTGCCTGAAGATTTTGTGGGAATCAGTTTTCTCACACAGTTCGGGTATTTCTTGTTCCAGGATGGTCTGGAAATACCCTATAGCAGATGTTCTGGTGGCTCAAATTACACTTGCATTCCAAGTCTGGCCTGACCTTGAAAGAGCCAAACATGAAAAGATAAAATCACAGAACGCTTTGGGTTGGAAGGGACCCTAAAGACCATCTCATTCCACCCCCTGCCATGGGCAGGGACACCTTCCACTGTCCCAGGGTGCTCCAAGCCCCGTCCAGCCTGGCCTTGGACACTTCCAGGGATGGGGCATCTGCCAGCTCTCTGGATAACATCAGTGGGGTTGACAATCAGCTTTAAAAACAGCAAAATCTACTCAAATGTTTCTCTGCCCTCATTTCCCATCTCTTTCATGTGATATTAACTCTTGAACTCTGCTGCTGTGGTTTATATCCCACTCCCACCATGGATGGTGGTCCTGAGTTAGCAGAGCTCCCCTGTCCTTTTTCCCCCTCCACTCCACGTAATGCTTTCCCGTGCTTAGTGATATCCCACATGGAAATCCTTGTTAGCCTTGCTAATTACTGTTGTACTATTTAAAATCAGTTTATCCTTTTTTTTTTGGCCAGCCAGGACAGGCATTTATCCTTGAGGCTGCCTAATTTCCATCGTGTGGGTCATGGGATTGCAGTGCAAGGTTCTGCCTGGCTGGGCTTGCTGGTGCTCTGAGTTCTGTAATCACAAGTGAAAAACCAGCACTGTTTGATCCCGGATTTTTAATGAGTGTTCCATAAAACATGTGAGGAGAGTTCCAAGCGAGGGCTCCTTAGAGCAGTCAGCATTTGGGATTTGGAAAGTGGTGCTGGCTGTGGGAAGAGCTCCCTTGAGCAGGTGTAATGTAAAGCACGTGTACATTGGGGTCTGCTCATGTTTAACAGTGTGTGTGCCAGTAATGAAAAACACACGTGTCCAACGCACAGTCATGGCTAACTGCTGAAGCTGCAAGGCCTCGTTTGTTCTCTATGCACAATTACCATTTTATAAGATTTAAAGCTTTGTTTTTCTTCTTCTTAAATTTTTTTAAATTTTTTTTTTAACCTGTACTAGCAGAAAGCTCAGCTATTCCAAAAAAAGCTGTTCTTTTAATGCTCAGATGTCTCACAGTACTTATGGATCAACTTTTCATGCTTTTACAGGGGTTGTTATCACTCCCCTGTGTAACATTTGCAGCATGTAAACACAGACTATCTAATATGACAATATGGTGATAAAATATTTACTTTTAATGTAACATGTTTACTATTAGATATCAAAACATTTTGTTAAAAAAAAAAAAACAAACCAACAAACTTTTACTTTCAGTCTAAAGAAACAAGCCAGAAAGTTTAAATTATTTATGCCAAATCCATTACCAGCTCAGTGGTAGAATCAGAAACTGATGCTAGTTTTATTATGTTTGCCAATGCTGTGCAATGCTCAGAATATTTCAGTTAATGAAACATAAACCAATAAATAATAAACCATTAGCGAGTCCTGGGCCTGCCCTGGGATTTCAGTGGAAGGAGACTCAGGCTGTTATTGTGAATTGTAGCAGCTGCTTCAGAAACATGTGCTGTCCTTGAATAACTGGCTGAAGTTTGGTGCCTCATCCTTGTCACTGAAGCACAATTTATTTAATCCATGAAATGCCATTTGCTGCTAGTCCCTCAAACAGTTTTGCTCCTAAATTATTGCATTTTTCTACGTTTGTGATTGATGTGTTTATACCTGTTCTCCAGTTCTTCAGGTAATCTTGTGGGTGATCAAATAAATGGTTGAAATCCTCTTTTTCTTAACACCCTGTTATGTCATTCTGCTGAATCTAATCCAGATCACTCCACTGCTTTTGTATTTGGGCTTTCTTGGGTCGTACAATCATGGAATGGTTTGGGTTGGAAGGGACCTTAAAGCCCATCCAGTCCCACCCTGCAATGGGCAGGGACACCTCCCACTGCCCCAGGCTGCTCCAAGCCCCGTCCAGCCTGGCCTTGGGCACTGCCAGGGATCCAGAAGCAGCCACAGCTTCTCTGGGCAACCTGTGCCAGGGCCTCCCCACCCTCCCAGGGAACAATTCCTTCCCAATATCCCATCTAATTCTCCTCTGTCAGTTTGAATCCATTCCCCCTTGTCCTGTCACTCCAAGCCCTTGTCCAAAGTCTCTCTCCATCCTTCTCGTCAGCTCCTCTGGGTACTGGAAGCCCTTGATTGTATCACTCTGAAGCCTTTTCTCCTCCAGGCTGAACAATCCCAATTCTCCCAGCCTTTCCTCATGGGAGAGGTTCTCCATCCCTCTGATCAGCCTGGTGGCTTCCTCTGGACATGTCCCCTTCCTGTTCCATCCTCGATTTGGGGTGGGTGGTGGAGCAGTGCCCACCTGGGTGAGCCTTCCCTGGGCCCTGGGGATGCCCTGCAGAGCCACACTGGGGCTGTGCCAGCAGGGCAGGGCAGGCAAAGCCAGGCCTGCTCCCACTCACATTTGCCAGCATAATCCCTCCACTCCAGCTTTCATGGACCAAGAAATGCAGTGATCAGGCTTCCCTTGCAGCCTGGCAGTGAGTGAGTAACAGATTCCATCTTTACATCTGCTCGGAAAAGCACATTATCCCATGCTCCAGCAGCAGAGCAAATGCCTCCATGGCATGCAAGAGCTGTGCCTGAGAGGACGTGTGCTCCAAGAAATGTGTCTGTGCCTCAGTTAAAAGGCATGTTTTCCATTCCTGTCATCCTGAGGTTTTCTTTACATTGTATGCAGCGGCTCTTAGCTCATAATTACAGCTCAGCAGTTATTTAAGGCAGTCCAGCCTGTTTCTTTTTACCTAAAATAACTTCAAAACGTGCATTTATCCCCTCAGAATGGGTTGGATTGTGTTACAAAGTGTAGCTCTGAATAACTCCACTGAAACACACATGAGAGCCGTGCAGAGCCGCTGTAATCGAAGAATAAACTCTCTGTAACCTTCCCAGAGCCACCTTCCTTGGAAGCTGCTGGGAAAGGTCAAGCCCGCTCTTTGCCCATAACCTCCCTAAAAAACCAGGAGAAGATGTTTTGTGGCAGCTTCGTGCAACTGCAGTTGTGAAAGGGCAGCGAGTTCTGAATCTTGGTCACTCTTCTTGCAACAAAACGTTTGTTTGCACCCCACCCACGATTGATTTTATTTCCTTAGTAGAAAACCATTCCCTGGGTAATTCCAACCACATGTGAGATTTTTTTCCATAACAATCTCTGCAAACATCCCTTGAAACACCCACGATAATTTCCATGCCCGCTTCTGAACTGGGGCTTTGCGTCTTACAAAATGCCACTTCCATTTGCTTTAATGCTTGGAATTCAGTTTATGGCTGGAGCATGGATCTCACATTTGCGTGCCTGGCATGAAAATTCTGCCAGGCTTTTTCCTTGGGCTGCCCTTCAGAGACTACCATGGGAGGGAAGAAAGGAGAAGCAGCTTTTCCATGCTGCTCTCCTGCTCTTCCTAATTTCCCAGGACTTCCCACCACAACCACGTGATGTCCTTATCTTCCACAAATCCACAAAAAAGTTGCTTTATGGGCTTTGATGTCTTGCCACAGAGAATGAAGTGCGAAGGCTAAGAAAATTAGCTTAGATGGAAGGGAGAAATCCATGAGGGCAGGATCAGTGTGGGGCTGGGACAATGTCTTGTGAAGTTCAGGTACTTCTGTACCTTGGATGGACCTTGCTGAGCTTCATTGGCAATTGTCATTGGCTTTCATGAGCTGGGTCAGGGACTTCTGGACAAGGGCCTGGAGTGACAGAACAAGGGGGAATGACTTCAAACTGACAGATGAGAGGGTTAGATGGGATATTGGGAAGGAATTGTTCCCTGGGAGGGTGGGGAGGCCCTGGCACAGGGTGCCCAGAGAAGCTGTGGCTGCCCCTGGATCCCTGGAAGTGTCCAAGGCCAGGTTGGACGGGGCTTGGAGCAACCTGGGATAGTGGAAGGTGTCCCTGGCCATGGCAGGGGGTGGAACAAGAAGATCTTTGAGTCTCTTCCAACTCAAACCATCCTGTGATTCTGTGATTCTGTGATTCATATCAGGCTTCCCAAGCAGCGATTTTCCAGCACTGCTGCTCTCCTGGCTCACCAGCAAATCCCAAAGGCAAATGTGAGAGCTGCCTTTCCCCTTCAGGATTTCACACCTTGCTGCAGCGTGGGCAGGAGGACAAATTGGCCATTTCACGCTGTGCTGCACTACAAAGGCTGCTCAGCTGAGCATCCAGGTGTGCTGGCACGGCCTGGAATGCACCTCTGCTGCGTTCCAGCCGTGCTGTGCATGTCCTGTGTGTGCCCAGCTCTGAGAGCCACGGGATGGAGAAGCCATGGGAATGGAAAGTTCCCTGAGGTGTCCTGTGAGAGCTGCAGGGTGCAGCATTAGAAAAAAAAACCACCAACAAATGATTTCTACCTTTGTGCTGTGCAGTCACTTGAAGATGCTTTTAAAGTCTTTCTAATAGAGAGTTGTTTTTTTCCCCTAATTAACATTTTACGCTCCTCTTTGGTATGGTCTTAGATGGAAAGGAAACTTTGGGTAACAGTTTTGTTTCTTTGGTTGCGAAGGAGGGCATTCAAAGAAAGAATTGCTTTCTCTTTTTAATGCATTTACGGCACGTAACACAAAATTTGGAAGGGAATAAGGCAAAAATCTATTGTAAAACCTTTTGAAATGATATTTATAATTCCAGAGAGCTAAATAGGCTGGGACTCAGCGGATGTTTCTTTTCTTAGCAAGCAGAAAAGCACCGGAAAGGAAAACCAAACTCTTCAAAACTTTATTTTCATAACAGGGTAGTCTGACTTCCATAAGAACCATCTGCTAAAACCAGGCTATTTTTTTTTTTTTGGCAGAAACTAATGTGACACTGGATCTGGTTTTAACAATGCACAGTTTTAAAAATAATTTTTCTCCTCAACAAAAGGAGAGTTATGACTCAAGACGACATGTTCTCACAAAACCCAAAGGCTGGGCCTTGCTAAATCACAACTCTTTTGGTTTTAAATCGCGTCCTCAATGAGGATACAGCATTCTATTGGGCAATATTTCACAAGAGCTGACCTTGCAGGTGATGTGCTCACAGGGAAAAGGTGTAGTTTAGGCAGGAGAGGTGGCAGGGTATTGTTATCCCTGGGAATTTTCATGTGGATAGTCCCAGGGAACAATTAAAAAGTAGGATTTGCAAGAGTGAGGACAAATCAGCCCCTCCTCTGTCCACATTTTCCTCCTATAAACTGTGGAGTGCTGGTCTTGCTGGAGTGGCCTGTTTGCCCTCTTCCTTCCTGCTCTTCAGCTGTCACAGGGCTGCTCTTGGCAAAGAACCCCAGATTGGGAGCATTTTATACTTTTAAGTAATTGAAGGAGTCTGCACAGCCAGGTAATCAATGAACTATGTAAATGCCAATACTAAAATGAAATGGTTAATTGAATTTAATTTCCCCGGGCTGCTGCTTCTGCATTCTCCCAGTGTGCTGCCCTAGGACAGACAACCCTTTCAGGAACAAAGAGGGTCTTTGCATCCAGTGGAATAGCATGAAACCCATTAAAATCCCTGGGAGTCTTTCCATGCTATTTAACAGGTTTGGCTCATCCCATTTATGAGCTCCAGGGAAGAGTGTTGCTCTTGGCCCTTTCTGCAGAGGCCCCTCTCAGGGGTCAGCATCTCATCCCGTGTGTCTGACTGGGGGGGATGTTCCCTTGGAAGGAATTACAGTGCAGGCAAGTGGCCAGAACACTTTTTCTCAGGTGGTTTTATACCTCCTGAGAGGCATGTGCTGGGCAACTCTGATTTATTGCAAAAGGAGTTGGCACCGCACATAAAACACCCAATGTTGTGCTGAAACAATTCTCACAACTGGTCTCTCTGAGGCAGTGCTCCTGTTTGCTGGCAGCTCGGGGTAATTCCAAAGAAAAATTAGTGTGAATTTGTCCATGCTGAAATCCCCCCACGCCCCAGCACAGCCTAGGAACAGCTCTGCAGTATTAAAGTGGGCTGAGAGCAGAACCAGCACTGTCAGAAGTGATGTATCACAAATCACTGGAGATGCAGAGGTGAAGGAAAGCTGCAGCTGTGAGACTTCAGCTTGGGGATGCTCAGCCTCTGATGCTTGTCCCAACACTTTCCAAGGGATTCTCAACATTATCCAAAGGCTGCCCCTGGAGCTGGTGTCCCTGGGGACAGAGGTGGCCAGGGTGACACTGGAGGGTCACTGCTGCTGTGCTCTGGCATTAGTGCCTCTACTTCACTCGAGGCTTGTTGTGCACAGCCTTCGAAAGTTTTTTGTTCTTTTTGGACTTCAAATTTTCGGTAGTGGAGTTCTCCATCTGTCCAAAAGTAATATAAGTGTGATCTTTCCCTCCCCTTGCCTCCTCTGGAGCATCTTTGATGTGTTTGGGCAGGAAAACATCGAATTGGAAGAGCAGCAAGGCCTGTCCTGGTTGTTCTTGTGCTTTCATGTCCTCAGCTGCTTTTTGTGGGCTCTCTGGCACTCCCACACACTCCCTGCTCTGTTCCCAGTCCCTTTGATAATCTACACCCCCTGCTCACTCTCATTCTTGCTCCCTGTCACTTTTCCTTCCTCGCCCTCCCCATTCTCACTGGACATCCATGGCCCAAATCCTTGTCTCCCCAGCAGTCAGGTTTTTAGGGATTTACTGCTTAGCTCATCATTTCCCTTCCCTTCAAATCTGGCTTTTTAAAAAATAGCCTATTGCATCAGGCTTTTGGCCAAAAAATCTTTGATGACCTGGAGCTCTAAGGTCCACATGGACACAGTCAGCCCTAGATTTTGGTGATTCTCCAGTCTAGGAGTGCTGAAGCTTTTCTTTACTCAGAGAAGCTGTGGCTGCCCCATCCCTGGAAGTGTCCAAGGCCAGGAGCAACCTGGGATAGTGGAAGATGTCTCTGCCCATGGCAGGGGGTGGCACTGGATGATCTTTGAGTCCCTTCCAACCCAAACCATTCCAGGATTCTTTAAGCTTAAGGCTTTGCTGTGGTTCACTATAAAGACAGGAGCACCCTGCCAACTCCAGCCTGAGGGACAGAGCGTGCTGGGGGAGAATTAGGAGGTGGATTTTGGGGATTAACTAGCTGGAATGCTTGGCTTTGGCTTGCTCAGGCTGCAAGGGGAGTGGAACTGAGCCCATCTGTGGGTTTCTCACAGCCCCAGACTGTCTTTGCTGTGCACAAAGTCTCCCAGCAGCACAGAGCAATTCGCAGCACGTCTTCAGCTCCCTTCCAGGAGCTCTGCATATTCTAAAATTCTCTGAAAATCCACCTCCATCTCCACAGCTGCTCCTGTCAGCTCCTTCCAATTTATTTTCGGGCTCTACCACTGCAGGTTGTACCTGCTGGCTCCCCTTCCAGAAAGGATGAGCTCTAATTGCTCCAGTTCCTTCTGAGTCTGTCTCTCAAAAGGCTGAGCCACAACTTCTCCAGTCGCTGCAGCCTCAAGCTCCCCACGGCCATCACGTATGCAAAATGCATTTCCTCCTGCCAGAGGCTTGGAAATTCCTGTGCACCTGTTAGGATCTGGCTCTGGCGCACCTTTCGTAGTGTTTCGTGTAAGATCAGAGCTTTTCCACCCTGTGATATAATTCTGCCTGAATTAGGAAGCTCAGTTCTCAGCTTTTTGTTATACAAAATTGAAGCTGGTGACATTTCATGCTTTGAAAAGCTCTGAAGGAGCTAAGATATTATTAGGAGTTGTTTGAAAAGCATTTAAACTGCTTCAGCTCCATTTTTCTCCCAGACTGTTGGGATGAGAAAATCTGGCATCAGTGTTTTCTCTAATCTGGAATCCCCAAGGTCCTGCCTGCAGGACAGATGACCAGTGGTGGACAGAGTCCTCTCCAGGCTTTCTTTTCTGGGAGAGTCAAACTGTTCTTGGCCTGTTTTGAGGTGGGATTATCAAAAAATTGCAATTGCAGGGAGCATCATTATTAAGGAAGCATTAAATTGTAGCCTTTGCCTGTGGCATGGAGGCATCTGCACTGCAGCTCCATTATGTCTGGATCCCTCAATATGGATCTTCCCTAGCCTGAATCCTTTGGCAGATTTGACACATTTCATCAGTTATTTTTTATTTCCATATTCATCTGATGATGGGTACATTGTACCCTGGTGCTTCATTTATGCTTTTCTATTCCTGTGCAAAAATCTCACAGTTCTTGAGAATTAACCATATTTTTAAACCTACCTCTACCTCCTTTTTTTTCCCCCGAAACCTTCAAAGGTGCAATTTTAGCTTTAACTTCATGTCTTAGGCTACAGAACCCTTTGGTAGCATTTTTTCCCAGTATAATATTTCTGCTTTACTGGCCTTTCTGGTTGATTTTTAACACTGTTTTCTGGTATGACACTTGCCTGAGTACCAGTTTATGGCACATCTGAGTTGAATTGTTCTTTAATGAAGGATTTCATTCCTCTCTGCAGGCTTTTGTGAACAGGCTCTCAGTGCACAGTTCTCTTCTCTACCAGTCTGAACGGCCTTTGCTGGATTCTCATTCACTTCCTCTCGTTTGGCTGCAAATACTTGGGAAAATGGTTGCATTTCTTTCAGTGCTTGCAGTCCTTTCCCTCAAAATGGGCCATCATGATGCCTCTGAAGTCCATGTTTGCTGTTCAGCAAACAAGGGAGGAAAGTTTCCATGTTAAGCAACTTCTTGGCAGCACCAGGCATCCTTCGCCCATGGAATGCACAGAGAAATGTGAGGGAAGTTAAAGGATGGGAAACCCCACTTGTAACTATTTTAAGTGCCTTGTGCCTGGAAAAATGACTGACTTGCTCACTTCTTGGCTCCCCAGGTTTCTCGCGTCTGAAGAAGAGCACAAATGACATGAAAGCACAGCTTTTGTTTGCTGGAGAGTTTTATTTTCGTCTACATTTTATGCAAAGCGCTGTAGCCTCAGCCAGCCCGTTGCTCAACGCCACTCTGGTTTTCAACAGGATAAATCCTTCTTCCCGTGGCCTCTGGGGTGAATTAAAAGCCCTGCCATCTCCTCGGGGTTTGGTTGGGTCTGGCTGAATTCTGCTGGCGCGGTCTCTTCCTGAGCTAGGAAATGGCACCGTGTTTTCAGAAAGAGCAATAAAGTGTCAGGGTCAATAAAGTGTCACTAGGCTGGCAAATGCTGGCCTGTGCATTCAAACAGCCCCAAGTCACACATCCTGATGGGTCTCAAACCAGGCAGTCCAAATTTTCTGCCTAAATTGCTGCTTGTGCCTGAAAAGCCAGGCCAAGCCGCCCGGGCATCTCTGTTATCTTCCCCAGTGGCTGGGTCTTGCAACCAATTTTCTGTGTTTTCACTTGTATTTCATTTCACATCTTGCACAGAAAGGTCTCTGTACGTTTCATTTAAGCTGGACTTTACCATTCATTCCCCTGCTGAAATTAACTGAACTGTTTTCCTGGAAAAGATGTAGCATGCAGAAGCTCTTGCTCTGTAACACATCACAGATTTCCATTTGCTTTGTTTGAAAAATTGTTACTAAAAAACCATGCAAATAATTGAAGATGCATTGTTTAGCTGGGGCTGCACCTCCAGGCTGTGATGAGTTTAAGACTGAAATGCTCATCTCCGCTTGTGGCTCCTGTTTGCAATTTGTATTTTTTTTTCTTATTTGTAATATGAAAGCAACACTCTACTGCTGAGAGATGGATGCAGCTGGAGATGGTGGCATTACTGGAGTGAAGGCAATATTCTCACCTTTTCTTGTTGATTCAAGCTGAAAGTCTTTTCCACTCTGAAGGATTACCATGAGTTTGGTTTTCCAGCCTTGCTAGGAAACGTCTCGTGTCCTTTGAAAATAGGAACATTCGAGTTGCAATTGGCATGGACTGAGAAAGCCCTTATTAACGAGCCATCCTGTTTTTTCTGCTGTAACTTCCATGCCCTTGGAGTAGGAGCAGGAGGTGACACTTGTGGACATCAGGCAGGGTGGGAGCTCAGCTCAGCTCCTCTAATAGATCAGCTCTAATTCAAAATATGGCCACAAATGAGGTGACCATTGTGCCTGGTTGGGACAAAACTAGGAGTCAGGAGCTCCAACTTGTTTGTTTATTGATCGGAAGAATTGCTGTAAATCTGCTTTGGTGGTATTTTTTTAAAAATAAAAAATAAAGACACATTTGTTCCTATAAGAAACACTTCATGCAGCTGAGCCGTGAATAAAAGTAAAAAGGAATAGTGGAATTTGGTGCATGATGTTATTTATAAAAATGGCCTGCACATTTCTGTGGTTTCTTCAACCTGGAAAAGCAAATTTGCTCATGTTTTCATTTCCTAAGAGGAGATAAGAACCCCACTCCCTGGAAAAAGCTCGGTGAAAGGCTCAGCCTTGATGTGTGCTGGCTTATAAAGCACTGCTATATGGAAACCACAGAAATGGAATGTAATTGCAAACTCCTGCTCCATCCTATATATACAGTGCCTAGACAGTCTGGTCAGCTCTGCCCAAAGCAGGGACTTGTTCTGAGGGAGCCAAAGCTGTCTGGGTGTCTGGTCACCTCTCTCTGCCCCTTCCCTGCCTCCTTCTTGTGCCCCTGCCTCCCAAAGCTGTCTGGGTGTCTGGTCACCTCTCTCTGCCCCTTCCCTGCCTCCTCCTTGTGCCCCTGCCTCCTTCCTCATCCTTCCCCCATGGTTAGGGAAGAGCTGGTGTCTTCAAAATAAACGAGAGCTGAGTGCAGGGAGGATGATTTACTCACTTGGCAATGTGCAATAGTAATTTTACTCAGTCTATCAGAAATCCTGCTGTAAACTGTAAACTGTGGGACATCAGGGTGGCAGCCCTGGATGTGCAGAGGGGTGTGAAAGAACCCACCCTGCACCATCGCCCCCACTGACACACACTCCAGCTTTTTCACATTTCTCCGCTCTGAATCCGAGTCCTCCTCACCCCATTCAATATTTGATGGCTGAGTAGGTGGTACAGTCCTTCTTTGCCCTGGAATTGCCCCAAATGGGATCAATTGCCCCAAATGGGATCAATTGCCTGTTGTTGCTCCAGCTCTCAGAGCTGGTGTTAGGAAAGGAGCTGTTGCCTGCTCAGCCCTCCTGTTTCCCCTCCAGTTGCCTCCTCTGACCTTAGATCCCAATCCTTCCATCTCTCTTCCTGAGCATTTGGAAGGCAAATTATGGTGCACTGCCACCAACACTGGCCTTGAGGCCTAAACTCCTCTCACAGAATCACTGAGGCTGGAAAAACTCTCCAAGATCATCGAGTCCAGCTGTTCCCCCAGCACTGCCAAGGCCACCAATAAAACATGTCCCAAGTGCCACATCCACATGGCTTTGGAGCACTTGCAGGGATGGTGATGGGCAGTCAGTGTTTAATATTCATGCCTCACTTCACATTGCTCCTCCCATCCAGTGCCATTTGTTTGGGTCTGTCTGCATTGCTCAGCCTTGTCATGCAATTGTTTGGCTCCTGGTTATCAACAGATAAACTCTTTTTTTTTTCCTTTTTTTCCCTTTTTTTTTTTCCACGAACAGATATTTAACTTTGCTTTTTTTTTGTCTTTGCTCTCAGCTGTCTGAAGCAGTGATTCGGACGGGCCGTGACCTCTGGAGGATTGTGGTCTTCACAAAGAGATGCCTTGCACCAGCTCAGCTCCAGCCTGTGGCAGTGCCAGACAGGCCAGAGGACGGGGCCACCACTGACCCATTCCTGTGTTAAACCACATCCTCAGGGCTGTGTTTATTTAACTGTGCAAACAGCACCTTGAGCTAAATTTTGGGTACTCTAGGAATGTCTCACTCCCTGCAGGGGCAGGATTTGGGCATCCTACAGGCAAAGCACCTGGGGTGGATGAGCAGGGTTCAAAACCATTCCCTCTCCCAGGAAAATGGTTTCTGGGGGAGGTTATGCCCCTAGTCCCACTGGCTGGGTTTGCCTTTTCTGGGATTTCTGCAGCAAAATCCTGTTCTCTCTCCCCATCAGCTCCTGTCCCTGGTGGGTCTCCATGGGCTGGGAGCTCCTGCAGCGCCACAGCCTTGGACAGAGTTCGTGCAGGCCGCAGGAAAATACCCAGCTTTTAGCTGCTGATGGCTCGAATTGGATTTAAACTGGAGCAGATCTATAAATAAAAGACCCTCCGGTCCATTACCAGCCCTCTGCAGTTTAGGCCTGCCAGACTCACTGCATTTCCAAGGTTCCTATTGAAATAAACTCTATATTTTGTGGACATATACACTTACATTTTCACCTCAGCCATTTAGGATCACATGAGCCTTTAAAAGCTTTCACAGGCTTCAATCGCCTGAGCTGATTACGCACAAATCTGATTTGGGTGCTGGCTCCCATTCCTGTTATCATCCTATCCTATTTCAGCCACCCCTCCCATCTCTCCCATAGTTATGGAATCCAGATTGAAGGGGATTTTCCAGAACGTCCACGAAAACCTATCTTGCTGAATCTGAAACTGTTTCCAATAATAATTAATCTTTCCAGCAAAGCTTCTTTTGCAAAAGTTGTGCTTTCGCTTCGCCCAGCTACCGACATACACGCCAGTCACTTTATTCCTTTCCTGCTCTGTTTTATGTGTGTTTTTCTAAGGAACAGCTGTATTTTATAACACAAGAGCAAGCAGGACTAGCTGTATTTCAGTAAAAGAGACAAACAGAAGTTAATTTACACTTGGCAAGCACAGAGATAAAGTGGGACTATGAAAATCAGGTACTGAATTTTAGGCTGTCAAGTAACGAACGTTTAATGGCAGAGGTTTTTTTAATGGAAGAAAAATTGCATATATTTCTCATATTCTCTGCTGAGGCTGTCAAAGTTTGGGGAAAAGTGCTACACAAGCGCTTTTCCTCCTGAAGAACAAAAGAACTGCACAATCTTTCATTTCGTTCTAACCTTTGTTTAAAGCTGTTTAATCCTCACCCCCACCCACTCCCTTTAGGATTATTTCTGAGTGGCATTTCTCTCTTCCTTTGTTTTGCAGGAATAACTGGAGCCCCACCCGTGCTCCTGTTTTTGGGGGGGCTGCAGACAAGATGCACCAGCTGGTGCTGAGGTCCCAGACACGAGGGTGGGAGAGCTGCAGCTGCAGTCCTTCCCTACAGCCCCACTGCACAAGGTTGTCTTCTAAAACTTTCACATAAAGGATGCAAACTTTTTTTATTTTTCTTTCTCTATAAGCCTAGGGAGATTTAAAAGTCGTTGGGAAAATGTCTAAAAAAGAAACGAAGTGTTTAATAATGCTATTTTTGTCCCGGACTCCGTGAATTCCTCACGTCTTCCCCTCCTCCCCTCTCTTTTTTTGCACTGTGGGATTAATAAACTGATTCAAGTGCAGATTTTGAACCTGAAATGTTGCTTCTTTTCCTCTGCTGAGGTATATCCCCCTCTCGGCCCAGCTGTGGCCTGACCTTGCACTGCGGCTTGGCCGCACCCAGGGAATTGGAGGGGGGTGCTGGGGGTGCTGCCTGCCACAAACCAGGGCGGATTCAAAGGGGCACCTCTACCCACAACGCCTTGAATTTCTGCTCTGCAAATTCAGCTTTAAAGGAAACACTGCAGGAGAAGGGACAGGCCCTGTTTGCAGGGACCTGAGGCAGACCAGGCCTCTCTGGTTCCCTTTGTCTCAGCATGCTTTTCCCTGCAGGCCTCCCGACAGCCTCGCCATGGCTGGTGGAGAAAGTTCTTTCCTTCATTCATTTCTTCTCATCTGGAACAATTTTTTAGCTTTCCTGCTTCGCTGGTTCATACATTTCCAAATTACGCCTGTTTTCTCCCTCGTGCCCATTAAATTCCCTCCCTTCCTCGGAGTGTTAATTAAAAATATTAAAATTTAAAACCTGATTTGGGATAATCTTTCAAGATCAGTGAGGGCTTTTGGGATTCTCTGCATGATCACAGAGTTAGAGACAGAAAAAATCTGCAGCTTGATGCTGAGAGTTGCCCTGGCTGCTTTGCACTTGAGTGACTGCAGCCTGAGGCTCTCCTTAGGCCTTTGCTCTTGTGAGGCCAGGTGAGAAGGAAGTGCAGTAATTCCTTCAGTCCATTCCTCAGCAGGATTAAGGGTGTATAAGCTATTATAAATTAGCAGTACTTGTACTTCATATTCTGCTTAAAACTAATTTGGGATAGAGTAAGACTTAAGTCTCCTGATTAAAGCTTAATGAAATATGAGAAATTACGGTTAGGAGAAAGGAAATGAGCCTCTTGTCTTTGTGAATGCAGATGATCTAGAGTGTACTTTATAAAATATTTCCATTGCACTACTTTAACTGATGTATCTTCCAACATATTTAGAGGTAATTTTCTAGTCTGGCATTGTCACCACCTGGATAATTAGTTATTTGGGAGAGAAATAAAGGTATTTTGTTTTCAGGGTAAAAGCATCCTCCTTAAGTAATGCAGATACTTTTTGCCAAACTTATTCCAAATTGCCTTAGGAGCTGAAACTTCCTCTTTGAATGCTGTTAGGAAACTAATTAACTCTCGGAGGTGCAAGTAGAGGGATAAAACATGGAAACCGTGTTGTGAGCCAAAGTTTTAACAGGAGTTACACAGTGTATCACCTTTCCAGTCCATCTTTGCCCCAGAAAATATTTGCTCTTGATTCATCTTCATTTGGCTTCGGTTTTGCACTGGAAAACCCAAACAAAATGATTTCATGTTTGTGTAATATTTTAAAACTTACCTATCCAAAAGCCACAAAACCCAAATAACTCTTTCCCCTCATTTTTTTTTATGATGTGGTGAAGCACAAACTGACCAGAGGAAATACAAACAGCACATCCTACAGAGATGTCATTTGCCACGTTGTTTATTCTAATTTAAAATGCTTTTTGGGGGTTGAATGGATTGAAACCATGGGACAGGTGACAGCAGCTGCGCCCAGAGCTCCCAGAGGGATGGGACAGTGTTTTTTTTACCCCAGCAAGGAGTGTAGGGGGGCTCCAGTGTCTCTCCTAGGCTGTCACAGGCTCAGAGCCTCCAAACCCACCCTGTGAGTCCTGCGAGCCAGGGCTGCTGCCTTCCCGGATTGCCTGAGCTTTGATCCCCTGCTTTTGTGACCCGGAGCTCGGGGATGTGGTGACAAATCCTGCCAAGCCCTTGGAGCTGACAGGACAGCCGAGGGGGCTGCTCCTTTTATTTGCTGTGCAAATGCGATTGTTGAGCTTTGATTCCTCTGAAACCCGCTCTGTGCTGGAGGAGGAAGGGCAGAGCCTCCTTGAGAGGTGCTTTCTTCTGCATTTGAAGCAATATCTGATCGCCTGGGATCACGGCAGCTCAATAATCAGGATTTCCTCTATAGTTTGGGATCAAAGCCGCCGGTGCTCTCCAGCTGCTTTGCACGGTGCTGGTAATGCAAAGCAGCCCTAAACTTGGCTTGAGGCAGAGCTGTCAGCTCTGTGTGTGCTGCTCAGCATCCCTGGCCAGGGCACAGCAGGGAATGCAGCACTGGGAGCACTGGGAGGGCTCCTGTTATCCCAAAAAACATGGAAAGGTTGGTGTTTCAGCGCTGCTTCGAGACCCAGGAGCGCTGCCTGAGCATCCTCGGGAGGGTGGGTTGGGATGGTTTGTGCCTTCTGAACCTCCTGAAACAGCCCAGGGGATGGAAAAACCCACTGAAATTTAGCGGTGAGCATTTCACTTCGAGTGTGACTCCAGCACACACCAGTAAAACACCTCACATCAGCTCTGGTGTGTGTGTGAGCTGCCTGTTGGATGTTAATTCCAGAGGCAATAACAACATTTAGGTGGTCAGCATCTACTTAAAAAAATCAATCCTAACGATACTTGATACATTTTTCCTAGATTAAATCATAAATTTGAATCCATTTATTTCCCTTCCCCCATATAAATAAATAAAATTAAAATGGCATTTTTATTTTTAATGCTTTTAAGGAAAAGCATTTCTCAAGAAGTTGCAAGTGGAGATTTGTTACATTTCATTTCAGAAGATTTATGGCATGAACAAACTCGGTCCTGGTGAAAAATGAATCAGGTTTTTTCAGATCTCTGCTGAGGGTTTGGAGGAGTTTTTAATTATATAAATGAGATACAGAAAGAGAAATGTACATATGTGCTTTCAATGCTTGAGAAATGTTTTCTCTGAGTTCCACACACTCTGGGGCTCTGCTGGACTGGTCTGCTGAGCATTTGCAGCAGCACAGGTTTGTAAAAGCCTCAGGAAAACAGTTGCATAATTGTATTTACTGAATTTTCCCATAAAGAGCAGTTTTCCTGCCTGAGAAAAACGTTTTCATTACAAAAGGTCTAAGTAAATACAGTCATGTTTCCAGAATTTATTACTTCTCGGGGAAAACACTTTATTAGGAGTTTTATTCCATTACAAACGTTGAATAGGAATTCTGGAGGAGTTGTGTTTGTTTTCTGAAGCGTGCTTAATTTAAGCTTCACCGTTGGCCACGACTTCTTCATTACCATACTCAGTGATGGACTTGCATACATTAACATCCATTTCTATGTCCCTAAGAAGATTTTCAGGGAAAAAAATGAGTGTTACATTAAATACCTCAGTGTCTACAAGAAGAAAAAGTTATGGCCGGTTAGGGATGCAAGATCCCAGCTCCCAGTGACGTCAGGGAGCCGAGAAAACAGGAAGATGTTTCCTATTTGACAAATTCCCTCAAGTAACTTGGCATTTCTCAGCTTTGTTTCTCTCTATGAGTAACCTGAAAGTGACTTAATTTTTTGTTTTATTCGATTTGTAGTCAGCTAATTCCCTCTGCAGAAGGAGAGCTGATGAACGGAGAGGGGAAATTTTGGAGGTCTCTTGTGGGAAAGTTCAAGTCTTGGTGATGAACTCAGAAGTGTGGAGCCCTGCTTGGGGGGTGAGCGCAGCTCCCAGCCCTCCTGTCTCCAGAAAGCTGCGAGGACAAATGAGGATCCGTGCCAAACCAGCAGACACAGATTTGAGTTGTCTGAGGGAAAAGTGGGATTTCAGTTTGAAGCTGGATGGAGGAGCAGTCACGCACTTCAGGGGAGAGATGCACCTCCTGTGTCAACTCATCCCTATGCACACAAAGCCAAGGGGCAGGGCTCAGGAGGTGGATTTGCTTCAGAATGATGTTATTCACTCACAGTCTTCCCAAACTGTTCAATTCTTCTTGGCTGTTTTTGTTTTGTTTTGTTTTGTTATTTTTTTACCTGAGATTACTGTAGCACAAGGGGACTGAGTCAAAGAATCTCATTAGTAAGGGAGGAAATTCTATCAGATGGCAACAAAATAAACCAGAGGAGGAATCAGCCTTTAGAAAAAAAGCTTCAGGTTGTGAAGTCACCCTGGAGAAAAAGCAGAGGAATGATTCAGCTGAGGGAATCTGATATTGGGAGGCAGATTCAAAGGCATAATGCTAAACAGCAGGACGTAGCATTTCTAAGAGCATTTACCAGTGTATAATGGCCATACCTACAAATAATGCCTTTTGAATGAGCTGGGGGCTTTGGAAAGGTTGAAAAAGAGAGAAATAAAGCAAAAGTTTTGTGTGATGCAACACCTGGGCTTGGTACTGAGTGAGGAGAATCAAAGTGAGGGATAGCACGGGCTGACATTGCCCAAGGTGGGGTGCAGGAGATATGGTGTGCTGTGCAAAGAATGGTTCAGGAGCAGCAGAAGGCACTGTTTGGCATAAAAACCACTGAAGAGTACATGAGCAAGAGAGCTGCTCCCCACAGGCATTGACAGCTTCGTTCAGTGTGGTGAGAGTTCTGGAAAGTCTGTGCACAGTCGTGGCATTGTTTAGGTTGGGAAAGACCTCTGGGATCATTGTGAATGATTAACCCAGCACTGCCAAGGCCACTGCCAGCCCATGTCCACACATCCACACATCTTTTAAATCCCTCCAGAGCCTGTGAAATCACTGGCACTGCCTCATCTCAGGTGGAGGCAGGACTGCTCCCACCCAGGTGCTCCCAGCCTTGCCCTGTGCCAGTGCCACCCCCATGGCACCACCAGGAACCACTTTACCACAGCTTTTGGCAGCCACTGGCACGGCCGAGCTCAAGGTGGTGAATTATTTCAGCAACCACCAGCTCCAGAAATCAACCTGGGCTCGAGTTTCCTGTGCAACAAAGCGGAAGATGAAGCCTGGATTCCTAATGCAAGTTATTCTGTAAGTGTTGGTGCTGGATCTGCTGTACACATCTGTGTGTGACAAACAGTTCTAGACTACCAGACAAGGAAAATAACTTGTCAGCTCTATTTTCCCCTGGGACAGTCTATTTAAAAACCATCATTTTTTTCCCTGTAATTAAAGCTTTGCAGAGAGTTTTAGAGCCACATGCTCGAAATCTGCAGGGATAGCAGAGAGCACAGTCCTTTCCAGGATCACACAGGAGTTCCACAAATGCTCTGGCAGGAGAGATCCTGCAGCCAGCAATGGGAGGTGCTGTGGAAGGAGCACACAAGGCTGTGGAGGCTGAGGTAGAACATTTATGCACCTGGAGATCCCAAAAACTCATCAAGGAAGAAAGCTCCTGGGGCTCTGGGGGACCTGGTCTAAAGGAAGGTTGGAACTAGGTGGGCTTTCATGTCCCTCCCAACCCAAACTACTCCATGATTCTGAGATTCTATGAAAAAAGATGAACATGGGTAGGATAACTATGAATAGGATGTGATAACCGTCTTGGCTGGTGCTGGAGATGTTTCTCCAGCAACCCCAGAGGGCCTGTGGGGTTTGCACAGCATTTCTGGCTTTGACAACAGCTCCTTCTCCACAGCAACTGGAATGGATTCATCGTTCCCTGCCACAGGGACAGCATCTTAAAACAAACATCCAGAACAAAGGCTGCTATAAACGGCAGCAAAACCGAGAGGGTTTCAACTTGCAATTGCATTTTGTTTGCTAACCACTTCTCCAAGGGGAATCCCAGCCCTTGCTCCGAGCTCTCAAGATCTTTTCCCTCTTCCCTGAGCTCGATTTCAGCAGGTTCCATTCCCTAACCTGACACACACACGACCATGGGCATGCTGGGCTTGCCTACCTGCTCCTGTTGCTGCCAGCGCTGGCTGCTGCTTGTCTGCTTGGAAACCAGCCTTCCCCTATTTTTCTGGGATGCAGGAAGGGAGAGACGAGGAGGCTGGAGTGACTCACCAAGAAGACAAAAGGATTGTGCATGTTTTTCACACTCCCTTTGCGTGGCAGCCGCTCACATCCTCCAGCTGTCCCAAAGCCAGCAACCCAGAAAGAGGTGGGAATCTCCACAAGCCGGAGATGTTGTCTTCAAAATAACAAAGAATAGTGATTTATGTAATTTTTTAAACATCCAAACCCCAAATCTTCTAAGCTAGAGTCTGTTCTTTTGAAAGACAGCATGCAGCAAGTTTTCAACATTTAGATTTTGTCTGGACCGTAGAGAAGCTACAGTGGGACTTAGATACAAATATACAACTGATAAATTAGAGGTATTAAAATCAGGCATAAGAAAAAGGCTCCCAGCTTCACTTAACCGAAGTGGATTTGTTTGAAGAGGAAGGCTTTCTATCTCAGTTGAAAAATGAGATTATATAAAAATCCACCACCGGAATGTGGCAGGTATCACAAAATTAGCCTTCTGTCTTTAAATCTGTGTAGGCAGGGAAAGAATCTCCTGAATCCCTGACTCCTCACCCACGCAGGTGCTGGGAGCCATCCAAATCTTTTTGCTTGAGGCAGCCCCAGTGACATAAATCACCAGCAGCTCCTGGCCTGGCCCCTGAAGTTGTGACATCGAGCACTGAAGCATTGACGGTGAAGCTGCATCTGCCCCTCTGACAAATTAGGTGCAAGAGCTGTTAATTCTGCACTCACATATTCTTCTCCAGGTCATAAAATGGACCCACAAATAGTTTTGTAGAGCTTGAAACCAAAACACTGCGAGATTTTGGGGATTTGATCTGTGAAGATCCCCAGCAGCTTTCATCTCTGTGGACCATTTCCCACCCTGTGTACCAGGCACTAATTCCAAACCAAAGTCACTGACAGAAAGAAAGGTTAGCAGAGAATCTGTAGCTCTGCAGTATAAAATTTGGAAAAAAATCAGTGATGAATCTCTGATTTATAGCTCAGCCAAAGGTTTTCCTCCTCTTTTTTGCTGGTTTTTATGGGTACAAAGTGTCTTGGTCAGGGATGTGCCTCATATTTAGTGTGCACCCACAAGCAAATCCAGGTGTGTAGGGTCCCCCCTGGCACTGCCCTGTGTCATGGCACCTGTGAGAGCTCTGCTTTCTGCCCCTGGACAGAGAAACAAAACTTCCCAGGCTTCTTGAACCACCAAATGATGGGAAAAGGTTGCATTTCACAAGTCTTCAGCTGATTTGGCTCGCCCCTGTGAGTAGGATGGGTGTTTACTGCCCCTGCAAGAACAGACTTGAGGACAAATCACTGCTTGTCTGCGTGGCAGGATCACCCATGCAAAAATAGTTCTGATCAAAAAAGCAGGTTTATTGCTTGCTAATTTTAAATCAAATTACCTACAGATTTGCTTGTTTGGAAACAAAGCTCAGCTGATTTCAAACCCAACATTTCAACAAAAATGTGTGTTGGTTTTTTCTCTGAAAGAATTTCCTGTATAAAAAACAGGCTGCATTGTTGTTGGAAGTAAACAAGGCAAATGTTTACAAATAGTCCATATGCAGTTTTGGTTTGGGCAGGACATTTTAATTCCACACATCAAACAACTGCAAAATCCATTCTTCTTCCACTGCTCTCTTTTAAAGGCAGTAGAATCAAGCCAGCAGAACCCAGCCTGATAACTATAAAATAATACACAGCATAAAATTAGATCCTCAAATACACACACATAACAGTACTTGACTCCATCAGCACCTTGGAGTTTACATATAAATGAGAATATGATGATTTACTATCCACTGGCGTATGAGGGCAAGCTTTGACACACTGTAGAAGCAGGGAAATCTTTCGAATGCAGTCCACATATTTCATTTAAATCACAAGAACCACGTATTTAGGGAAGGAAGATCAATAGCTCCATTGCTGCCAGCCCTCTCAAAGGCAAACCGGGCTCTTTTCTCAAAAGAAAATCTTGCTTCTTGAAAAATCATAGTCATAGGCAGGCTTGGGTTGGAAGGGACCTTAAAGATCATCCAGTTCCAACCCCCCAAAATGACATCATGGTGATGGAACGTTGTGATCATCCACGGCATTGCAGGATTCCTCTGGGCATTGCTGGAGTTAGTCCAAGCTGAGCAACACAGCAGCACTTCTCAAAAGGGGCCAGCAGGTCCGAGGTGGGAATTAATGTCAGGTTTCCCAACGAGTCCACAAGTCCACGGCTCTGGCTCCAGCTCCAGCCTGATGGATGCGCTCTGCCTCCACTGTCCGGGTTCACGCTGCGTTTAGAGGGAGCACAGCTCATCCCCAAGGGGTTTGATGTCACTGGACATTCCGCTGACGTTGGACCCCTGTGACTCCTTCAAACAGCCTCTGCAGCAGGTCAGCATTCCCTGGAGCTGAGGAGGAAGCAGGAGAGTGGAGATGAGAGAGGAAACCCTCCCACCTCTCTCCTCTGGCTGAACGGCGCAATGGGAGGCTCGGTTACCTTCTCCACGTTTCCAATATTCCACTGCAGGCTGAGAGACATCGAGTTTTAAGTCTGAGGTAAACACAGTGGAAGGAAAAAGAGAAGTCTTGCCAATGTTTGTGTAGCCTTGCTGCCTGATGTCCTGCAACTATTGCACGGGGATTTGCATCGTGTGCCAGAACTTGATGAGAATGATATTTCAAGATCAACTCAGCGCGTGGGTGGATCCTGCTCCAAGACATCATTTTTTCTTACTTGAACCAGAATTTACTTACTGGAGAGTCTGTTTACACTGATTTTTGTGTGCTAAAGACCAGGTTAAAATAAATGTTGTAAGAAGTAAATGCAAGCCAGGGCAATCAGTGTAGTAACTGTGACATTTCTGGGGCAACTCTGGAGCAGATCACATCAGAGCAGTAATTAACTCCCTATTATTTATGATAAAGTCAAGTATTTGATGTGAGTGAAAGATGTAGGAGAGTTTTGACTGACAACTTTACATTATCACAGGCTGCAAAAGCATTTGTAAAGTTGTCAAGCAGGAGATACCCGGCGTGTTGGATTTGTCAAGCAGATGTCATCATATCTGTCTATTGCTGGGATTGTGTGATTTACAACTGAGGAGCATTTTTCCACCACCAGAAACACCGGCAGCTCTTCTTCAGCCTGGAAGATGAGCTGGCACGAGGGCTGGCTGTTGGGCCCATGCCTGGATGCACCACACAGCCCACGGGTCTGGTGAGCTCCGGTCCCAAACAGGATCCCGGAGCACAGGGAAGGATGTGAGCCCACCAAACTGAAACTCCCTTCAGAAAAAAAAGAGTGATTCACACTATTGATATCTCAGTGACATTTTAATTAACTTCAGGATGTCCAGAGAGCAGGAAGCTCGCTGCAAAATCCCCATTCTGCTGTCACTTCTGGGCTGAGTTAATGCCACGTGGTACATCCATAACGCACTCACTCAGAGTTTATTTCTGATGAGGTCAACCCACGATTCGGAAGCTTGTTTTGGAAGCTGATCTGAGTCATCCCAAATATTTGCTGGGGAGCTGCTGTATGCCCCCACCTGCGTGGGTGAGCCCTGCAGCTGCTCAGCAATCCCGGGAAGCACCCATGGCATGGGATCCCAATGGGATCGGGAAGCCCCAGCTCTCAGTCATCCTACACTGGTTTCCTGTCCAGGGTCAGGAAAAAAAAAACCTCACACAGATTTCTTTTTGTGTGCAAAATTAACAAATATGGCAGTGAGAGCATTTTTTGCACTTGAGGTCTACGGAGAAGAGCGCTGGGAAAATGGGAACGCGCCCTGATAAACAACAGCTCTGGTATGAGTGTGATTGCTTTAAAAGCTGTGCACAACTGGTTTGTGCTTCCCAGGTAGTTCCTTCGAGATTAATTAGTGCAATATTGTTTGTTAATCTTGTGTCAGGGAGGAAGTTTGGAAGAAACAGCCGCTACTGACCTCAAAGTTGTAGATTCTTGAAAAACCTGAAGCAAATATATTTAAAATGAAGTGTACTTCTCTCTTCAGTTCTCCTTAGACCAGTGCTGTTTCCCTGAGTTGGAAAGTGACATTTGAAAACTGCTGATGGAGATGAGAAATCTTGGAAAGAGTTTGTCATAGATATCACATGGAAACTGAAAGAAACTTCAGTATATTTATGCTAAAGCATTTACATGGGAGGAGGACACAAACTGAATGGAGTGATATTTTCTGTGATTCCAGGCCTGATAAATAAGGAAAGCACAGGGAGCACAATGAAGCATCTCCCTGCTAGAATCTGAGAAAAGCAGGCTAAAAATAAACAGTTTGGAGATAAATACTCTGTATTTATGTGCTGAGTACTGGAGGCTGTTGCTGGGCCTTTGTAGCTGTTGGTTGCAGCAGTGAAAATCACACACTGAGGGAATGTTTGAACATCACAAGGTTTCAGCACAAGCCCTGAAATTACCAGGTATTTTTAGAAGGTATTTTGCACCACAAAGAACCCATTAGAAGTCCATTGGGTTGCTCAGAAAGGCCATGGATGCCCTATCCCATGTCCAAGGCCAGGCTGGACGGGGCTGGGAGCAACCTGGGGTAGTGGAAGGTGTCCCTGCCATGGCAGGGGTGGCACTGGATGAGCTTTAAGGTCCCTTCCAACCCAAACCAGTCTGGGATTCTATGAAAATCTGCTTCCTAAAATCCTGCCATTCATGTTATGAATTAAAATCAGCAGTTCTCTAGAAAACTTTCCATAAAACCCAGACTTTTGGACACCACAAAGGCGAGAAAAACCCCATTGCTTCCACCCTTCACAAAGACTTTCTGGTGGTTCCCAAAGCTGCAAGGTTTTTTAACCAGGTTGCCATGGTTTACATTCACCACCCCAAATGATGAAGGGAAATAATTAACCTGAAGATTTCACCTGAAAGCTCCTCCAGTGTCCAGAAATTCATGGGGAGAGCACCCAAGTTCTTTAAGAGGACCACAGGGAAGAAAAGACCATTGGGAAGACAATGAGGGAATATTAAAAATCTTTGTTTTCCTCCATCAGTAATCACTTCCCTCCGAGTTACCACTAAAGAAAGCAATTCCAGAGCAGAGGATTTTGAGCAGCAGTGGAACCATAACACCAGGGAATGTTATTTAATTACAGAGCCATAACAATGCCCAGCATTTCAGCAGCCTTAAAACGTAAGTCTTAGTTCAGTAACTTTTAAGGTTTGTTATTCTTTGCCTTACCATTGAGTTGTAACATCATCAGGTGGTTATCTCTACAAGGTTTAAATTTCCAATCTATTAAAGCAATTTTAGCAATCTATTATTTCTAGGCCATTGAGGGAAGGTTAAAATGAAAATTACACTGGAGGGAGTAAGTTCTGTTCCAAGTACGGGTTGAAAACATCTCAGAAGTGGAAAGCAGTGAGGTTTCAGTGGAAGAAGGGAAATGAAATGACTGATAACAGTCATTTAAAGTGATTTAAAGTGATTAAAGCAGCTTGAGAGAGGTAACGTGAAAGGATTTTTTCCCCCACTAATGTAATGGGGAATTTTCAATGCATGATTTAGACAGCTCCTACCTCCGAGCTGTTTTTCTGCTACTGAGTTAGGTTTTAAGCACTACATTACAGGAATGGAAAATCTCATTTTCAGGAGTACATAAGAAGAGCAGCATCCATCTCCACACAGCCATCCACCTGATTCAAACAGAGCTGCGTGGCACGGGAGAAGCAGAGAGTAGAAATATTTGGGAACAACAGTGAACCCAGATGAAGAAAGATTCTTTGGCATTCAGACCTCATGGGTTTCAACTGGATAAATCACCTTCACAACTTAAATCTGTCTAGCTGTGATGGGCAGAATCCCAGAATGGTTTAGGTTGGAAGGGACCTTAAAACTCATTTTGTTCCCCCCCTGCCATTAACAGGGACACCTTCCACAGAAGCAGTTGTGCCACAGACGTAGCAATGCCCTGTTTTGGCCAAGCTGAGGATCATTTATTTAATTTTCCCCTGTTCCTGCAAGTGAGACGGATCCCAGGGAACAAAACCCATTTGTACCTGTTGGTACAGAAACAGCACCAGCATCAGAACCTTGAATAAAAAAACCCTTAGTACCAGGTCTGTTTATTTTTTGCTGGAATAGCAGCAGTTGATTTTACTAATTTTTATGGTGCTATTGGGAAATTTAATAGTCCTGTAAAAGCCAGTTTAAAACTCTCTGATTGTCTTATCTCTCCAAACAAATGCATGCTCTGGGAATTTTAAAAACAGGAGAGCATCAACTGGATAGGGCCATTACTATGAATAATTTCCCTCTTACACCATTCCAGAGCCCTGACACAATAGACAAGAGCCTCCATGGTTTTTTTGGGGGGGAACATGCCAAGGCTCACTAAAAAGGGTGTTTTGTTCCCCGACCCCTGTCTGCTGAGGGCTCCCTGGGAGCTGCCACGTGCACAGCGCAAATTGCAAGGCACCGAGGGCTCCTGTCAAACGAGCGACTGCACAGCAAGTTGTTTGAAAACAAATAATTCAGTCACTTAGTGTATTTTCACACGGTAAAACTGGTTCGTGGCTGGTGGGGATGAATGGCATGCTCAGAGAAAGGAACAACCAGTCTGGGGCCACTGGAGGTGAGGCTCGAGGAGGTGGAGGTGAGGGAAGTTTTTGAGGGTCCCAGTTTAGGCAGAGGGAAGAGGGAAATGGACATTTCACAAGTGTGGGGGGTGAGGTGCCTGCACCTCTGTGCCCTCAGAAGTGCCACTGTGTTCATACAAAGGGTTGATGCACTGTGATTTGTGAAAAATGAAGGGATAGGCCAGATGTGAGCAGCAGAGATGTGTCTGTGTCTGCAATATCTCTGTACAGGGAGAATGTTCCTCACTCCCGACGTGCCACAGACACACGAGAGTGTGTAAAAATTCCATTTTCTCCTTTTGATTTTATATAACCACAGAGCTATACCATAGAGGTAACCACTAAGTGAAAATTACTGCCAGGCCTGTTTTGCTGCTATTTTTGTGGCTTTCTGATCATTTCAAAAAGACAGCCAAGCCCTTCTAACTCACCCCTTCCTATTACACACAGCAGGCAGCGTGGCCCAGCTCCATCCCAGCATGGCTCAGCTCCATCCCAGTGTGTCCCAGCTTCCTCCCAGTATGTCCCAGTAGCCACTCCAGCAGTCTCAGGGTTCACCACCACCCTGGGTGCCCAGTCTGCTGCAAGCAGGGTTTGTTCCCCAGCTCCTCGGGGCGGTGTTTCTCACAGATCACGTTTCCATCGGGTTATTCTTGGTTCTGATAATGCCCTTCACAGCTGCAATTTTAGCTGAGGTAAATGAGACTTTTGAGGCAGAGACTATAATGAGGAGGTTTTGCCTTCTGGGATCATCTCTGCTACGGACAGAAGCTCTAAGATGGATGTTTTATGCTCTTCTGCGTGAGAGAGAAAATGAGAATGAGAGCAGCAGATCTCCAGCAGTGTTTCTGGCTTTCTCCAGGAGCTCAAACCCTCGGGCTGGTGCCAGGGTGGTTCTGCTGTGGGCTGGAGCTGGAGGGATGGGGCAGGACATGGGGCAAAGAGGTGACAGACCAAGTTTTGAAGAATGTCCCAGGGTCATTCTGTGTCCTCCAGATGTCCTGAAGCGCTTGCAAAACACCTTCTCCACAAAGACTTTTATTTTCCTTTTAAGTTCCTATACTTTCACTTTTTAACCTAAAAGAGGATTGATTTAGGTTAGATAGAAGATTTAGGTTAGATAGAAGGAGGAAATTTTTTGCAATGAGGGTGGGGAGGCCCTGGCACAGGGTGCCCAGAGCAGCTGTGGCTGCCCCTGGGTCCCTGGCAGTGCCCAAGGCCAGGTTGGACGGGGCTGGGAGCAGTCTGGGACAGGGGAAGGTGTCCCTGCCATGGCAGGGGTGGCACAGGATGAACTTTAAGGTCCCTCCCAACCCAAACCATTCTGGGATTCTCTGATCTACCCCAAACCTCCACCGAACAGGAGTAAATTGGTTTTGGCCCAACTGTGTGAATACTGAGGATGCTGTTCTCCCTTCTTCACCCTCCTCTGCATGCTGAGCGTGCAACAGGCAGATACGAGCTAAATTTTATTTTATTCTTTTAATTTTTCAGAATGAAAGACGCCATCTGTGCCATATCCTCCTGTTTGTGTCTGCTGCATCTCTGCAGGCTGGAACCTGTTGTGGTTGCCAACACGGAGCCTTTCCAGCTGATGAACTTCTGGGTTTGGTTTTTGATTTTTTTTTTTTTTCCCCCTCACAGGCATGACTCACATAAGAGTGCAGAGAGAAAGAAATTTCCAGTTGCAGGGCTATTTCTGAAAGTGTGCTTGGCATCTGTGCTGAAATCTTGCCTGAAAGAGAAGGTGTAAAGTCCACAATACCCAAAGGCAGCGTCCTGATGAATTCCTGACGGGGAGGGCTGAGTGGTAATTCATCCATCAACCTGGGGAGGACTCTGTGCCTCTCTTCCAGATAATTGAACTTTAATTTATTTAAATTTAATGGAAAACCATATGGACAGGAACAGAAAGCTAATTTAAAGCACTGCTCAAAGCAATCAATATGTTAACAGATTCCTTCAACATTTCACACTCGGTTGCTGAAAAATGTTTAAAATGTATGTTTTTTTTAATTAGTATTATGAAAACACAGGGTTTCTGGCATGTTGTATCCAAAACTCAAGAGCCAAAATAAGCCTCTGTTGTGAAAATTGAAATATACTCTGGAAGCACAAATCATTTTATTGGAAGTGGAAGTGACAACTGTTTAATATTTTACCAAAAAATGCACAGTTCTGAAGACTTCTAGGAAGACACCTATAAATCCTAAAGGGCTCACATCACTGGGTTTCATATGGCCCTGAAATAAAAGCAGTAAAATAGTTGTAGGAGTTGCATTAAGAGATTGAAGTAGGCAGGAAGAACACACGGAGCCTTTCAGTGTAAATGGATGAAATACAGATTAAAGCAGAAGAATGCAAAGTTCCCAATTATGCACATCAAAACTTTAATTGTTTTCGTATTTTCCTTATTCCTTTGATGCTCCTCAAGGTCAGTTCTTTCCAAACTGGGTTTTGAAAACAAGTTTTTTCCAATGGCAGGGTAATTAACACTCTCCTACTCTTAAAAGTTGATCTCCTAACATTGACCACGTTCTGTCCCACAGCCAGATCCTTTTTCACTCAAGGTACAGCTTAATTTACTTTTATATGAAACAAGAAAAATCCGTAGGCAGTTCAAGATCCTAGAAAAGAATAAATGTCCCGATTATATTTTACCTTATAAAAATATAACGCTTTAGCGATGCCGGTGAGTTTTATACCTGCACTTCGTAATTTTCATTACGGTTTCATCTTTGTCAAGCTCGAAGAGTGCAAGCTGTAAAAATAAGTGAAAGCCTGTTCCTTCTGAAAGTTTAATAACTTGGGGCTGTGAAGAAGGCTGGGATCTGAAAGGAGCAGTAACTCCCTGCCATGAAATTTCAGCAACCCGAACAAAGTCTTATGGAAATTCCATAAATAGATTTCAGTCAAACCTCATTGAGGGCAGGTCTGACTTTCCGTGGCTTTTTTAAAAAACAAATTATTTTAAGCACCCGTTTTTAAAAAGTTTTTTTTCCCTTTTGGTAGGCAAATTATCCTGCAGCCTTTTTCATGTCAGATTTGCCAAGTCCTCTCCCAGAAACTTATTAGCATGATGGTTCAGCTTTGCAGAGACTAATAGCTCCAAAGGAAAAAGAGCAAATAATGGTTAAAGTATCTGCTGTTATTTTATTTTATTTTATTTTATTTTATTTTATTTTATTTTATTTTATTTTATTTTATTTTATTTTATTTTATTTTATTTTTATTTATTTTTACAATGTAATATTCATCCATTTTCTTTGTATCTCTTGCCCCTGGATTTTCAATCTCTCAGGATAGTCCTGACTATAGAAAAACAGGCAATTAAAATTCTGAGGCCCTGCAAACTCTGCTTATTTCTTGCAAGATCAGTGTAACAGTAAATGGTGGATACCAAATAAAAATGAGGGACTCTTTTAAATAAAATGCATCATAAAATTGGTCTAATTAAATAAAATTTGTCTTTCATTGGCCGGTCTGCTGGAAGGAATTTTTCTTACAGTGCAATGTAGATGAGCTGGAAATTGCATTTTCTATGAGCATTTTAATGCCCTGTGAAATAAATCTCAATGATCAGTAGGAAAAAACCTTAAAACCACTAAAATTCCAACGTGCCAAAGGAGGGGGACACGGCCAGATTCCAGACTAGGTGGGACGTGAGGTGTGAGATGCCCTTTGATGTTCAGGGTGGGCTTCTCACCCTCACTCGCAGGCATTCCCTGCCAGGTGCAGCTGGAGGGATGCTCCTCCCTGAGCTGAGAGCTGATGGTTTCGTGCCTTTGACCATCCACACCATCTGCATCCTGAAAATATCTCCGAATCCAAGTGGGGGTGGCAGCACACCTCTCCAAATATCCCAGCTCAGAGTGGGACCAGCCCCTGCTGATTTGTAGGAACACATGAAAACCCCCTCCAGTCAGAAGGTTCCCGTGGTCTTTCAAGCACCCTGAGCTCAGAAGAACAGAATTATTTAATAGCCTAAATGTGGTTCAATCAAAATTCATTGACAACTACTCAGCAAATATCCTTTCATCTCCTCGTGGGCAAAACCATCTTTCAAAACCTTTAATTTCTAATTTAAGATCCCTTCTGCTCTGTTACCAAATCCCACCCAGAAAGCTGCCAAGATCCATCTTAAAACAGCTTAGGTTCCTTCTCCCAGCACTGTGCTTGATGGAGGGTTTCTAAAATTCAGTGTAGTGATTAGAGACCTTCTAATTCCACACTCAAATGTATTCAAGGCACATATATATATATATATGTAATATATATATATATACACATACCCATTTGATCTTATCCTACCCTTCCACTCGGATAATTCTTCTGGTTATCCCCAGATGATTTTTAGAGAAAATTATCATTTCCTTCTTGGTCTTTAATCTCCTGATTTCTCTGTGATACCTGAGTAGCTGAGCTGGGTAAGCCACAGGCTGCAGCTGCAACACGTGAGCCCCTGTGCTGGTTTTCCTTTCCACTCATCCTGCAGCTCCGGTGCACCAGTGCCCACTTGCACTGCCCTCCTCGACTTTTTGTGGAAAATTTGGGGCAGTGGCAAGGGGCAAACAGTGCCAGAGCATTGCTTTGTTTGCTCAGCAGGTCCCCTGTGGCAATAATGATGATGGTTTTAAGAAATTAGCCTTGTAAGGGGCTGAAACGATGAAAGGAGCAGGCAATGAAATCTTAAGCAAGTATTTCACATAGGATTTCAAGGGCTTGCTCATGGGCTGAATTGGTATTTGTATTTTTATACAGTGAGCAGTGATTTCTTTTGTTGACTCGAGTCCTCTTAGAGGCCTATACTCAAACTTTGAGAGTCCTCTAACCTGAGACACCTGACTCTGGCAATTATTTCACAGCAGAAACCTCAGTGATCATCGCTTGGGATGGACGTTGAAGTGGTTTGCAACCCCACAGGTCTCCTGTCTGTTATTCTTCAGCCTCCTCCGAGCTTGGCTGTCCAGACATGCAGCACAGGGCGCCCGTGGGGCTTGGAATGGGGAAGGGACCATGGGACAGCAAATGTCCTGATGGCTAAACCCCTCTGGGAGCTTCCCCTGCCTCTGGAGCAGCAGCTGTCTGGGGAGAGCTCTCTGGGCAGCAGCCCAGGGGCAGGACCAGCAGGAGAGCCACGTGTGCTGTGTGGGTGAGCGGGAGGCTTTGATGCAGACCCCCGGGAAGCATATTCCAGCTTGGAATGACGTGCTGGGTGAACAGGAGGATGCCTGTGGAGCCTGGGGGAGTGTGCTGGGGAGGGGGAGGGAGGGATGGAGCAGCTGTGACTCCTGCTCCCAGGTTGGGAACAGTGCCTGGGAACTGCGCCTCTGGAGATGCGGCAGAGCCCTCTGACCTCGCCTTAGTGGCTCCTGACGAGTCCCCAGAATACTCTGAGTTTAGAAAAAACACTGGAGTCTCTCCAGAGCCACTCAGAAAGTGTGGATGGCATCACTTCCAGTGATTTCCTGGGAATAAAACCTCGATGTGTGTGTGCTGCAGTGCCATCCAGCACCAGGAGAGCACATTCCACGGACAAGCTGAAGGCAACACGAAGCCTTAACGTGCTGGGTCCCACCAGGAGCGTGTCCTCTCATTCTGCCCAAGTCTGCACTCCTGTAAAGTGCTTCTGACTCAGGCTTTTTAGTGTTTTCAAGAGCAGTGGTGAACATTAGGAAAATAGTAAAGATATAATCGTTTCTCCTGTAGATTGCATCTATGCCGCGATGTCTGAGTGCATTTGCATAATTAAAACATGGAATTCAGCAAGAGAGTTGCCTTAATGGATGACTCCCCTCACCCTTTACAACCAAGCACCATCTGTCATCTACAAAGACAACTGGCTTTTCAACCAAGTTCTTTCTTTACTGGAATTTAGTATTTTTTATTTCCATGGCAGGAAGCCTTTTCTGGTTCCCAGGATACAATTTGGTATATATAAATCAAGAAGTGCAGGAAAATATCTGTTGCCTAGAGTGTGTCTGGCATGTGCCTGTGCCCAAGACATGGACTTGTTTCTGGAAAACCTCACCGAAATTGGGAAACCCCTGTCCTGACTGACCGTCACATTGTTTGGATTGCACACAGGGAACAAATCCTTTCCTCCTTCAGGATTTCCTTCCCATCATCTGAACGTTCCCTCTCACCTGCTCCTCACCTTCACATGTGCACTCCTGTCTGAAAGCAGAAATAACATCCGCTTCTTCCATCAGTATTTTCCAAGCTGGAGGGAAAGATTGGTTGGTTTGCTGTGATTCATTGTTGCTATTTCCCTTTTTTTCCTTCCTCAGCGTGGGACTTTGTGTTAGACACTACCTGGCAGACAGAAAGCTGAGAGGGAAGGAGAGGCTGGGGTGTGAGTTTGATGCTGGGGCTGGGTGGGACTCTCTGTACACGACAAAGGAAGAATCTCAGATCCTTCAGCACTTCTGCTCCTTTTGGGGGAAAAAAACATCTGGTCTCTCTCAAGTTGACATATTTTCACTTCATTCCCTTTGAATTTTCTGGGAGCAATGCTGCCAAGTAGAGCATCTATCCTCGAAAGAAAACCAAAACAAAAACCCACTACCACCAAAAAAAACCCCAAAAAAACCAACACTAACCAAACAAACAAACAAACAAAAACCCCCCAAACAGCTAAAGTGAAGCAACACTCCCCTAACAAAAATTACAGCAAGTGAAACTAGAGACCCCAGCATCCTCCCCCAAGTTTAATAAAGAAATTTATTTCTACCTCCTTTTGTACTTCACTGGCTGTCCGTAGCTCTTACTGTGCTGCCTCAGTGTCACAGGCTTTTAAATTCTTCTGGTCAGAGAGCTCCTTGCCCTCATTTCTATGGACAGGGTGTGAAAACCAGAGGGAGTGAGATCTCTGTGACCGCTCTTTACACATCTGGGCTTGGGTGCCATAGTCACAGACACCAAGCAGTGGGTCAGGCCTGGTTTTTCCCAGATGCCCTGACCCCCACGGATGCAGGAGGAAGATGTGAGAGATGCTGGACCACCCTGGATGCTGCAGCCAGCACAGGGCAGGCCCCTGCGGCTGCTGCACGCAGTCACCATGTTCTGCAGCACCAGGAGGTTCCCACCCATGGGTTAACACCTACCCCTGGGCTGTGTGGACTGGCTCAGAGGCAGAGTCTCCCCATGAGAGCAGCTTTTCCCAATTCCCAAGCCCTCCACGGTCCCTGATTTCTGCACAGCTTGTCCGGTTCCTGTAACACACAGCGAGAAATTCCTGTGGTGGTGTCTCCAAGTGCCAGCACATGTGGGCTGCTCCCTGGGTACATATTTGTGCTCTTTCCATTTCAGCATGATTTAAGGCTGTGGGGAAAACAGTCACAAAGGGGGAGAAAAACAAAACCCAACCCCAAACTCTCCCAAACTGCTGCGGCCAGGCAGCTGAATTTCATACTTCCCAACCCCAAGCTGCTCTGAGATAATTAGCCTCCAAAGTCAAAAGAAAAGAGCCAGATGTTCCCAAACCTGTTCAGCAGAGATTCTGCCTTTGATTGTGACAGTTTAGCATATGAAATAAAACTGTCTAGAGTTGGAACTGGAGTTTAATTTCTAAGATGGTTTAAAAAAAAAATCTGCTTCATAGGAAGAAACTGTCTCAGGAAGGAGCAAAGAGCTTCTGAAACCCAGCAAGATAAAAGGCACAGTTAAGTAAAAAATTAATGAATTTTACCCTCTGTAGAGTTTAAGTCCCAGCTACAACAGAAATTGGAGTATATGAAAAGTGATTATGCGCATAAAGATACAAATAAAACCCCCGTCCTTTTTGATCTGCATCTATAATAACAATAATTATGGGAAACAAGTGTACAGACCATCCCTGCCCATTGAAGAATTTGAAAGGAAGCACACGGAAAAATCATGGTACTTCAGTTTTTCAACTGAATTTTCAGTATTTTTCATTTAACTTCAGCACTAGACTGGAATAAAGTCAGCAATGACACCACGAGTTATCCCATCTAAAGAACTGACCCCATTTGATTTGGGGCTTTTTTGTGGATCTCAGTTCAGGAAGCAACTGAAGGGACTGTAGGAGGATTGAGAAAGAAAAAAGAGGAGTATGAGAGAAGAAGCTAATTAAGATTCTAGACTATTGGAAAATCCCAATGCCACAGAATATGAAAGGTCAGGTAACTAAGAAACAGTCAAATTAAATTTACTTTCCTCTTTGGCTTTCCAAGAAAACCTCTGCAGCCACAGAATTTTTCACCCAAAGGAAAATTGCATGGAAATATTAGGTGAACTTCAGAGAAAGGGCTCATTGAAATGCTTTCTCAAGAGCACTAGAACACTGCACTAAGCTGCACAGATATCTGCAAAGTGCCAGGACAGAAATCAGTGGCAAAGCAGCACTCAGGGTGATTATCTGGTTATCCCTCCTGAGGTGGACACACAACAAAGCCTGAGCTGCTCGGAGTCCACTCTGTGTGTGACCTTTCCTACTGCACTGCTCTAATCCAATAACTTCCAATGCTTAATGTGAAACGTGTGGTCACAGATAAAATCTCCCCGGAGCAGTCAGGAAGAGGAATGACTGCAACTCTGCCAAAAGGAGAGAGGTTCCCAAGTTCAAATCTTTATTGTATTATCTGACTGCTGGGGGAATCAGCTGCATCCTGCCCAGTGGCAGCTGGTGTCAGAGCTCACCCTCTGACCAGCCAGCACTGATGTAGCTGATCTCCAGATCTGTGAGCTCTATTAATCACTTCCCAACTGGAATAATTTACTGGACTAACATAATCCAATGATTCACTGCAGTATCACACATTGTGATATGATTTCCTTTCCGATAACATTTTTAATTCACAGTCCATGCTGATTTATTTTTTTAAATGAAATATCCTACTGAGTTTGCACATCTGCTCAAAGTTATCCAAAATGAGTTTGTAATAATTTTGGGTAGGATAGTTTTGTAACAGGAAGGATGATTTTGTAATAAACTGTTGTACAATAACAAACAAATCTCTTGGAGCTACAGCTATCCTGGGTAGAGCAGCGTCCTCAAGCAATTGTTACCAATTAGTTCTCATTCTTCTGCGTCCCTTTTTAGAGACATCCTTATCTAGATTTCTGCAAGCATGCCAGCAAAGCCCATCTGAGAGCCATTCCTAAGAAAAACTGACTCAAGTCTGAATTTAGCTGCTCCTGGTATCACAGAATCACAGAATGGTTTGGGTTGGGAGGGACCTAAAGCTCATCTCATTCCAACCCCCTGCCAAGGCCATCACACCCATCCCACTGCTTAACCCAAAGAGTCAGTGTTTGATCAGGTGACACCAATGAGGATGGACCAAAGGACAAAAGCCCTAGACTAAAATATATCTAATTTTCCAATATTGTCTTGTCTAATGATGAAGTCCCCAGCTTCCCAGTAAAGCTGAGCGTTTCTCCTGCTCTATCAGAATGCAGGCAGCAACCCCCTCTGGATGGCTGCAGCTCCCACATCAAAGGTGGCTGGGAAAGATTGGTGGGTGCTAAATATTTCTTCATATAAAGCTGAATGAAACCCTGCAAGTCGAACCAAGCTGATTTTCAATAGTAGTGAAAAGGTCTTTGAAAATGTGACTCGTGGAAGAAAAAGCATCTGCAAAGGATGTTCTCTTTAGATCCTTGGAAAAAAGTCACTGCTGTTTCTTTGCTGTTTTTCAGGCTGATATTTGCTCACTCTGCTTGGTTAAAGCCCATCTCTTCCCTGTGAAGGAGGAGAGAGTTCTCTTCGTTTTTCACAGAGCATGGCTGAGTTTCAGAGGCTGCCTTATCTAAGGTCACACAGGATGACAAAAGTAGGCACAGAAGCACATCCAGACCACTTGAAGCCCAGCCTTGTGTTGAAGCTGTTAAACTTCTTCCCTGTGAGCAGGAACTGGACTCAGAGCTGTAGAATGTCCTGTTGTATTAGGGTCACTTGACACAGAGGAATGTTTTCAGGGAAAATTCATGTTTAATGAATTAGTAAAAAGAAAAGCTGCTTTTAAAATAGCTTCTGCCTCTAATTATAACAGGAAAGGAAGAAATAGTTTCACTTTTTTTGCAAAATTCTATTTTGCTTTAGTTTGAACCACAACAGAACTCAGATCCTGCAGGAATACAGTGAAACACTAGGTATGTCTTATTTACACAATATTTATTTTCTTCTTTTAAAATACTTGGCTAGGACTTGTCTTCATAACCACCTTCCTCCAAACAGAGTCCACATAAAATGCAACTGCAGTTATTTAGAGGAATGTATGTGCGTTCTAGCACTCACTGCCCTGACAGGCAAATGTTAATGGGGTGAAAAGGCCTCCCAATTTAATTAGTACAAAAATAGTCTGTTCCTATTCTACTGATCAGAAGAACACACTGAAATATAGCTGAGCATCAGAAACAGGTGAGTGTCATTTCTGACAGTCCAAATCTTCCAGCGAATTAAAATACACTTTTATTTACTGCTTGGAAGGCTGTGTAGGAACATGATCAGTGTGACTATGAGGACACAGTTCTGGCATTCAAAACTTCAGGGAAGAAATGAGTTTTTAAAACACGTTTTCAGGCTTTGGTGGGTGAGGACAAAGCAAACACAACCGGGCACACTCCGAGCACGCACTGCGAGAGCAATGGTCCCTTGGTCTCTGCCTCTTCGTCCCTTGGTCTTGCTCCATGGAATTTTTCCAGACAAATTTCAAGCTGCAGGGAGGCCTTTGGGGGGATTCTCATGGCCCATCCCAAGCGTGTCTTCTCCTGGTGGGGATGGCTCTGGAATATCCCTTGCTCCAAAGAGAGCTGGTGGCTTGGTCTGCTCATGGGAGATGAGGAAAGAGGTCCGTGAGTCAGTGGGGAAGTGGGACCGATGTCATCTGCGAGCTCCACAGGTCACATCTGTGACAGGATGAGGCCAGCTGGACACAGGCTGCTTTTCCATAGGCTGGAAAATACGGTGTGGATTGTGCAATTGGTGTCTGTGGTGAGGGGAATCCGGCCGTGACACAGGAAAGGTCACGCAAGGGAGGACTCATCCCAGGAAGCGCGTGCGGTCACCCGGGATCATCTGTTGTGGAACGTTATCAAGAGAGACAAAACCCACACAAATCCGACCCAAAGCTCCTGTGCTGCTGGGGATGTGCTCCTGTGTTTGGAAAGCAGCAGCACCAGCGTTTCATTCCCCAGCACTCACCACCTCGCGGGTAAACAGGAGGTGAGCACTTTCCTCCTCTGTGTTCTCCTCTTCTGACCTCTCTGGGTATTCCTATTTGGCTTTTGCAAGCACTGATATCTTGATTTCTCCTTCTCCACTCCCAAGCGCGTCAGCATCCACTCTCCTCTGTGCAGGACCAGGACTTGATGATCCTTGTGTGTCCCTACCAGCTTGGGATATTCCATGGTTCTGTGATCTCTGACTTTTAAGTCTCTCTGTGTGTTCTTCCTCGACCCAGATTTGACCTCTTGCTGCAAGACAACAACTTGTTCATAAAATGTTTTCTTTGTATGCCAGTTCTTTATTTAGGCAGCTGCTTTTCTCTTTCTGTCTGCATACCATGCTAAAAAACCAAAAAAGTTGCAGATTTTGTGTATGGTGTAAACCTCCACGGTTCTGCTTTTTCCTTTCAAGCCTTGCAGTGCCTTTCACAACAAAGACACTCCCACCCTTGTGGGATCACCCAGTTTATCCAATAGATCTTTCCAGTGTTTTTATTTGGGGTGAAAGCTGGAGATGGAGGACTCTTCAGGCAAGCAGGAAAGAGAAAATAAAAACAGCCAAAAGTAAATTCCCTGGAAAACAGCTCTGATTTTTAGACACTCTTAATTTGGTTCCTTAGCCTCTTTTTCCAGGCTGAAAAGTCCCCCAGGTGAGAACTGTGTTTCACCCATAAATACCTCCCCACACCTCTGCCTTGCTGGGAGTCCTGGAGAAAGCTGGACACTGTGGACACAGGAGCTGTAGCATGGCCAGGAATTACCTTCAGTCCCCTTCTGAATACCCTTTGCCACACTACTGACATCACAGCCCATGTTTTGGCTAAATTCCTGCAAAACCTACCCCCCAGCCTGTGTTTTGGCCAAATTCCTGCAAAACCTACCCCTCAGCTCACAAAAGAGTGCTATCAGCACATGTCAGAGTGAAGAGGGAGTACATAAGGAAATGGGGCTGAGCTCTACAGCATCTTCCGATGGTAATTGGATAACCAGAGCTCAGGCTTAGGGTTGGATCCTTAATTTTTAAAGCGGTGCAGGGGAGAATTGAGCATTAAGAGGAATGGGAGTCCTCATGAAGCAAACCAAAAAGCCTGAAAATGTGAGTTTAAGCACAATAAGTGCCAGCAGAGAGATAATTGGATGCACTTCTGGCCTTATCTGCAAACTCTGCTGTACACGGAGTCATTAAAAGCAATCTCCCGGTGAAAAAGAACGCCCGCCTCATACTGAGCTGTTTAAGTGGTTGCTGTAATTATGCTTACAGATGTTTTAAGAATTCATATGTAGGAAACTGGAGGTCTTTAATTATAGGTAGGCTGGCAGAGGATGCACTTTGCTGCACTGCAAACAAGCCTGTGCTGACCTGGGAGTGACCTCCCAGCGTCTGTTTGGGGAAGACAGAGGCTGCTTTCCTTCTGCATCCCAAATCAGCTGCAGTGGCAAGGACCCTCTTTGGAAGCACTTCCTTGCTCTGCTCTCTGTGCTGATCCCCTCCTGGGAACGTCTCTCTGGCAGGAGGGATGGATGGATGGATGGATGGATGGATGGATGGATGGATGGATGGATGGATGGATGGATGGATGGATGGAGGGAGGGATGGATGGATGGATGGATGGAGGGATGGATGGATGGACGGATGGATGGATGGACTGATGGGTTGATGGATGATGGATGATGGATGGATGGATGGAGGGATGGATGCAGGCACTGTTGGCTCTGGGCACTTCTCCCTTCACTTCTCAGGCCAAGCGTTTGCCCTGGTCCCATGGGGAGAGGTAACAAAATAGGGCTGAATTTTCCCACTTCCCTCCAAGTCCAGCCCCACAACTGTCTGAACCTGCTGCCCCCTTGTCACTGAGCTCACGGGCTTCCAGCTGATGGGGAAAAGTGACGGTACCAGAGCCCTTTCCTCCTCTCCCCTTTCTCTTGTCTTGCTTCTCTACCTGCTGGAGGAATCCAGCCCACAGAGACAAGCAGTGCGAGGAGGGAGCTGTGGTAATTACACGCTGTGTGGCATCATTACATTTCCCTTGATTCTACAAGAAAACCACGCTCCCACTCCTGTCACTGGTTTGGCTCCTTGCACCCTTTCCCAGGGAATGGTTCTTCAGGGCCATGTCCCTGGCTGTGCACCATGAGCGTGCAAAAACATTAAGAGTGGAATTAAAATGTTTTAAGGAGAGTAACAACATCAGCATGCTTAAAAAGGTGATTGTCTGAGAGCAGGGGCTGTGTAGGAGATGGAATCTCTTTCTCAAAGTGATGCCTCTTGTGCATCCAGGTACAGCTCGGCACTCAAATGCTGTGCCACTTTTTAATGAATTTTTATTTCTGTTAGCCTGGCAGAGTACACTTAATGGAGAAAATCAGAATTTATTCCATTTTTTGTGCTGTTTGGCAGCCTGTTTCCTGTGCTCAGACCGGTTACTGACTCTGCTGGAGCCTGGGGATGAAGATGGGGCAGAGCTGCTGTCCCAGCCTGGCAGTTTCTCCGTGGTTGTGGTACGGTCTGCATTCACCCGGAACACAGTAAAAGACAAGACAAACTTTTGCTCTTCACTTTCTTCTGATTTCCTAATTGTAAACCCAGGTACTCAGCATGTAATCATTTCATTAAGAGGATTAAGCCCTTTTTTAAAATGAAAATTAAATATTTGGAGACAGCAAATACCATGCAATTGTCAAGAATGTATTGCTCATGTTATTTTTAAAATTTTTTTCCATCTGGAAAGCACTCTGAAAGGATAACTTTCCTGTCTGCCAGGTTTGCTGTGACCCACAGGTGTGGCAGATACACCTTTATTTTGCAGAGAAAGGTTTTCACACCCAGGGACCTTTTTTTGACTGTTGATTTCCCTTTGAACTGAGCAGCCCTGGAGGGAGAGGATCCTAAAGAGGACCCTAAAGAGTCTGAGCCTGGGGGAAGTCCTCAAAGAGGTCTCCCCTTCTTTTATTAAAAGAAAAATACCCAATAAACAGGAAGGAGGTGCATGTGGAGAGACCACAGTAGATGGAAAGAAAAGGGAGAAAAGGTTAAAGGGTGGTTGACAAATTTAAATGTGAATGTTTCCAGACTCTCTTGGAACTGGATGAAAGGTGCTGATCTCCTCCAGGCTATTCTCAGTGTTTTGGTTCAGGACTGAGATTCTGCATTATGTAAAATATGCTTTCCTGCTACAGTTTCACCATTTCCTGACCTTAAAACCCAGAATAATTTAACTATTTCAATTGGCTGGCCACAGTGATGTCTACTGATAACTTGGAGTTAAGGCCTTTCCCACACTTTAAACTTGTCAGCACAGATTTTTTACGAAGTTTTAGTTCTCTTATTTTCCTAAGCTACACTTGAGATGAGAAAATGATAGCTATGAATCATGGAAGTGGGCTGGAGACCTGGGTTTGCTCTCCTGGTTCTACAGAAAATGGCAACTCCTGTGGAAAACCAGGTAAAGGACAATAGGAACAAATTTTTTTGTCTTCTCGGCATTTGGGAAATCACAGCACTAATCAGTGAGACTGGGTTGCATTTGGGAACAAAGTAGTAGTTACACATTTCAACTACCACACCTTGCTCTTAAAGTTAGATTTTGTCTTTTATTTTACGTTTTTTTGGTGCATTTTCATTACAAATAGATCTCTCTGTCTCTCTGCCTGTTGTACTTCTGATTACTGGAAGTGGTAAATAACTCAAGAATTTTACATTTAGTGTTACAGTGAACCATAACTAAATTTCTTCCTGTATGTGGACAAGAACAGAGGTTTGGAAGAAACCCCTCATCCTGACGTGATCAGAGTCTTTTCTGTGCAGGGAGATGCTGCCCTGCCAGCTCTGCTCATTCCAGCGTCTATTGGCTGCTCTAACAGAGATCCTAAAAGCACTGGCTACAACAGAGCAACTCAAAATTCCTTGGCAGACAGTGCTCCCCAGCATTTACCTTCCTTGGCTCCACGAGGCATGTTCAGAAACTTGCTGTGTTCCAGATTTGATGATCACAAAATCATCTGCAGGTATCTGCACGAGTAATGAACCACTTCCATGGCTTTGCTGTACAAAACCTGCGTATTTTAAAGCATAATGAGCTGGACAATGATCCAAGTCATGTTTCCAGTTCAGACTCAGGAGTGGGATTTAGAAGGTTTTTATGCTTTTTTTTGGAGGTTTTTCTTTAGCCTGTTTATCACATAATCATGGAAAAGTTTGGGTTGGAGGGGACATTTGAGGACATCCAGTGCCACCCCTGCCATGGCAGGGACACCTTCCACTGTCCCAGGGTGCTCCAAGCCCCATCCAGCCTGGCCTTGGACACTTCCAGGGATCCAGGGGCAGCCACAGCTCCTCTGGGCACCCTGTGCCAGGGCCTTCCCACCCTCACATGGAGGAATTCCTTTCCAATATCCCATCTAACCCTGCCCTCTGGCAGTTTACAGCCATTCCATCTTGTCCTGGCATAGGAGAAGCTGATTCTCCTATTCAGGAAAACAGCAGGTGGTTCTTCAGCACTTCACCCTACACGTGGATTCATGAATTTTTGGCTGGAATGTAAGTGAGCCCCATCTTGGACTGAAAGGTCTAGTCTGGACACTTCATCAAAATCAAGGAGCTCATCCTATGGGATTTTTAAATTCAACTCCACCTGTAATTTTGTCTCCAGATCTGCGTGCTCATGGGTTATGAAATGTCAGCAGCATAAAACGCCTGCAGGTTTGCAAGCTCCAGCCTGTGTTCTTGCAAAGCGTGTAACTTGGCTTTATTCTCACATCACTTTCCATGAGAGTTCATTGAACCCTTGTCTTGGTTTGAAAAGACAGGAGTCTGCTAAGGAAGGCAGGAGCCTCCCTTGGAAGAGAGAAATGCACCCCCCTTCCCTCCAAATTAATATAATTCTGAAATTAAGGAGCTTTTAGGCAATGGTATGAGAGGAAAAAAAAAAAATAACAGTTCTTTATTAATATAAACAACAACGGTAACCACTGACAGAGTCAGAATACAACCTGACACCCTGTTCAGGGTGGTGGCAGCAGTCCAGATGAAATGGTTCTCTGAAGCGCTGATCGGGTAGAAAGAAAAGGTCCTGGTGGTCCAGTGAAAGCTCTTGTCCTCTGGAGATCCAGTGGGCCGGAGCTCCTATACAGTCCCAGAGTCCAGCTTATATTCAGGTGGGACTGCTTGGCTCCTCCCCCCTGGGTGGAGCCTCTTACAATGGGATGAGATGGCTCCTGAGTCATGTGGTGGGTTCTCAATGGCCCATTAGCAGAGACAATAGGCCCCCGATAGCAGGAGATAACAGCGCCCCAGCTGTTTCAACTGCTGTGGAGGTGGGAATAGAATAAACCTATTTTTAACCTAGGACAACCCTCCAGGTTCCAGAGGCACTGGGACAAGCCTTGTGCCCAAGGGCCAGCTTTTCCTATCAAATGAGCTACGGGAGCTAGAGATTCAATGGAAGCTTCAGAGCTGAGACACATCCTACAGGCACCACCTCCGACTGGATCTTGCCTGGAGTCACCCTTCCTTCCCCACCTGAATGCAGGCTCCAGCCACGGGAGGAACTGAAATGAAGAACACAGCCAGATTATGCAACAGAGCTGTGACATTTCTGTTCATTCTGTACAATTGTGTCCCTCTTTACATAAACAGATTCCCTTCTCCTTATCTCCGCCATCATCTTTGGAGCTGGCCATGGAATTTCAGCCACGATGGTCTAGGGTTTAAGTGGAGTAAAGGCTTTTAGGAGGAGCAAGTTTATCTTTTTTTTGAATACTCTGAAAGAACAGATAAGCATCCAGGCACGCAAGTCTGAATGTTTGGAAAGGAATTCCTTGTTTGAGACCTTGGCCTTTCTCTCCAGCTTTTTCAGTTTGTCTAATAGAAGTATTTTTCCTTGCAAATCTTGCCATGACTACTGAAATGCTACACAGAAGTCAGGGAACAGCAGCCTGGATTCCCAGTCAGGAGAGGCTCAGAGGGAATTTTTGAAGAGCTGGAATACCAGCCACAAACATGAGTTATACGTAGGTCTCGTGGGCTCAGATAGGAGCAGGTCTGATTTTTTTTTGGCTGCAGCCACTCAAGGCCATTCCTTGGCAGTGTTACAGGAGCAATATTTACACAAGGATGAAGGACAACTTTGTCAAGGCATTTGCACAAATTAAAAACTTTATTTTTCCTTGCTATTATTTATAATAGCAGACTGGAAAAAAAAGAAAAAAAAAAAAAGAAACAACAAAACAAACCTGGCCCAAAGTTGGCTTTCCTATGAAGGAATTTTAATTGGTTTTCATGGCAGGATTCAGTGACACTGTGGGTCCTTTCTCATGGGCACGGGTGCTGGGTTTCCTCCTCAGACATGAGGAAAGCAGCTTGGGACAAGTTTTATCAGAGGGAAAGCACCACTGGAGAGTGGTCAGTCCTGGAACACTTCAGTGTCTTGCTCTAAGTGGTCACTCAGTGTCCTTGTCACCTCCACGCCAGGGCAGCCCCTCGGAGCCACAGCTGAAGGTTCTCTTTGCATGGAGCAGTGATAAACTCTTTGTTATCACCCGCCTCAGTGGGCACATCGCCTCCACGAGGATCTGCCTCAAATATTTCAGCAGCTCCCTCAAGGGCAGGATGGACTTGGAGGTGCCTGTGAATTTGCCCCACGTACCAGTAAAATTTTGTTCCAGTCCAGCCCTTTTCACCACTACAGGAGCCTGCTTCAGCATCTATCCACTTGTTAAGTACTGAAATAGAAATGCTTTTCAAAGCACAGGCTGCATCTTGGAGTGAACTGTGAGGATGAGGAGGAAAAGGAAAGTATTTTTCCTTCCTATTGGGAATTCTTTCTCGATAATGAGGAGCAGGGCCTTTAACACAGGGGATTTATGCTGAGTGATCTGTGCTGAGCTGGAGAACAAGCCATTTTTTCATTCATAATATGAAAAAAATTTAGTTTGGCTTCAGGCTGGTCCCTGAATATATGATAATGTAGATAAAAATTTCTTGAATTTAGCTTCAACTTTAAAAGGATGAAAGAAAAAGGAAAAGTCAGTATTTGAAATCTGTGGCCACAAATGGACCTTGGTAAGGTCTGTTGATATTGAACACCCTGCTGGAGCTGCTCAATACACAGGAGATACACTCTGTGCACCAAAGAGCAGAAAAATAACAATGAACTGCTGAGTTAACTCCCCTGATTGCTCTAGAAATGAACATAAGACATTACATAAGTTTCTGAAATGAATGATCCCACAGACCTCTCATACAAGAAATAAACCTGTACACCTGCATGGTTCATAATGGATGAAAATGGGACAGTGTCCTTGGTAGCTGATTAGAGCTATTTAGAAAATAGCAGTTTCATTTTGTAGGCGAATGCTGGAATTCCTTCATCTCTTCTCGTTCTAAACTGGAATAAAATGTTAACGTTTGCTGATGCAATAATCACTGAGCAGCAGTATTGTGGGGTTATATTTGAAAAAACCCAAACAAACCCAAAGAAGAACTGAAGGAAACATCTCATTGAAACGAAACACTGACAGATTCAACAGAAAACTAGCAAATGGAGTCCAAATTCATTTGTCACCTCAAACACTGCTGCTGCAAAACCAGCCTGGTCCGAGTGCTGCTCCACATCTGTCTTAGCAAGGAGTGCTGGATACAGCCCCAAATGTTCTGTTTCTGCCCCAGCAGCACCCAGAGGGCATGAGACACAGTGAGCTTCATCCTGATATGTTTTGGGGTGAAAAAACAGAATTTTTGGGAATCTACAATGTGTGTTTTTCTACTCCCAGCCTCACTTCCTCTCTGAAGTGCAAATTTGATCTCGGCTCTGCAATTCTACCTCAGCTCTGCAATGAAGCAGTGCTGGAAATGGTGGGAAACTTTATGGCTGGTAGACACAAAGGGTGAAACCAGTCCCAGAAAGTCCATTTTGCTCCAGAGCTCTTTAAAGTGAAAAGCCTCAAACATTTTTTCTTGCTGACAGAGTTAGAAATGTATGAGGCTGTCAAAACCCAACTCAGATGCAGTGTTGTGTCTGTCACCGTGTTGGTGGAGTTTAGATAGGAATGAGAAAAAAGAATTTGTTTCCTCGGTAGCAGAAAATTGCTTATTTTACAAGGTGCCACGGAGAGTGTTATCTACTTGGGATTTATGGGGTGGAGGCTTTAATAATGCATTTCAGCAGGAAAGGAATATTTGTTTTATGACATCCTTCCCAGGGTGATGCTTGGCTTTTAAATGCACTGTGGCTTGGAAATTACCAACACACCTATCAGGGAGCTGAGACACCTCTTAACCCCAGGGCAAGGCAGGGTTTGCTGAGGGGTGGGAGCCCAGATTTTTCCCAAGATTTGGGGGCAGCTGGGCTGCGGAGGCACCCTGGTGGGGCAGTGTCAGGGACAGAGCACCGAGGCATTAAATGCAGCTCATTATTTTGGACAGCACCTCTTTGTGTGGAAGCACCATTAGCAACAGCAGCGGGGTTGGAGCCGTAAAAACCATTCCTGTAGGATAGCACCAGGATCCAGCCCTGTGAAACACTGCCCGCTGATACCTGACAACAGTGGTGAGATATCACGAGCCTTTGAGCCAAATGAGGATAAAAATGATGCTGTTGCTTCTACATTGAAGTCAGAGGCTCTGCAAACAGGCTGTAATGTGCATTTTTTTGGCCAGCAGCAGCTCTGTCAGCTGAGTGGAACGGCCACGGGCGGCTGAGCAGGGGGGAAGCGCCGTGTGACAAACAGCCAACAGGAGGGTAATATCAAGTAGGTGCAGAGAGTTATTTGTTGCTTAATGAAGAGCCTCTCGAGGCTGAAAATTTACGGTGCTTTCACAGCCCAATTTTGTTGGAGTAGGGAATAAAAATAAGCATTGAGTGGAGCGCGGTGACGTCGTGGTGCTCAGAGGAAGCAGCACAGACCCCGCAGACCTGCGGCCCAAAATTATATTGACAAGGGAAGGCAGGCTGAGAACAAGAGCCAGCAAAGGTCAGCCAGGGCATGGTATGCGGGTGGTAATTAGCCTACTAATTAGATTCTCTAGGGCAGGCTGGGGAAGGAAGAATGCTTTACAGTAGAAAAAGGAAGAAACAAATTCCCAGCACACTGTCAGACATGTCCCTTCAGACCAATCTGCCTCATGACTGCTGTGTAGAGCCAAGCCCTGGTGGAAATGAGGAGCAGCCTGAGCAGCTGGGGATGGGATACAAGGACCTTGTGACAGGAATAAATATGTTTTCTCCACCACAGAAACACTGAAGTTAGGAGAAGGACCTGCTGTGAGTCCTCCACCATCCCAGGAGGAAAGTGCTTGGTCGAACAAGGGGGATCAAAGCTGGGTTTGGTGAAGGAGAGGAAGGAACAGAAGTGTTCAAGACAGGAATCTTCCCTTGCAAGCCAGAGTGCACTCACTGTCTCTCCACAATGCGTAGGTAATTGGAGTAAGGTAAATTTAAAAGGCTGAAAATATTCCGTGGAGAAAACCAGGTCCCCAGAGAGTGCAAGAAACTGAATTCGTGTCATACAAACACTGCAAGTTGATTTCTGAGGTGGATTCTTTGCAGAATCACACCCCCCACTGACTTGTGCTTGGCTTCATCCTGATCCCCTCCTCCTGGTCAGATTTAAAAATCACATTTTATCTTATTTTTCATTTCCCGGGCTGTGAGATCAGTAGTCTAGTCACACATAAACATAATCCAAATCTTCTTTTTGTACTGTTTTTGTTGTTATCACAGAAAGGACTTGGACTGAAAACAACATTTCACAAAAGATTGTGGATTCTGCCAGGACGGATCAAAGCTAAAGCTGTAACATTGAGGGAAGAGAGAATTCAAATAGAAAGGAAAAAGTGAAGGCATCTGAGGCATACAATAAATGCATCCCTTTAGCCGTGATTTTTCACCTCTGTTTTACCCCATTCATAGGAAAAAATCTTCCCTGTGAGGGTGGGAAGGCCCTGGCCCAGGGTGCCCAGAGAAGCTGTGGCTGCCCCTGGATCCCTGGAAGTGTCCAAGGCCAGGCTGGACGGGGCTTGGAGCACCCTGGGACAGTGGAAGGTGTCCCTGCCCATGGCTGGGGAGTTATAAATATGTGAACATATCTCCAGTCTACCCACAAATGAAATCAGTGAACTGTGCTGGGCCAAGCAGACAGGAGGGAAGCAACCTAATTAACATTACACTCTACTCTTGTGGTGTTTTTTGTCTCTGTACAACTTGAAACTAAAGTTTGGAGTCCAGGTACAGATTATATTGAATGTACAGCACAGAAAATCCTCCCCACAGTCAATTATCCCCAACATTCCAATCTGAGGGGGAGCAATCTTTTTGTGGATGGCCATTGGAAAGAGCACAATGCCTTCAACTCCACTGAAACGAGTTCCCTATGGGAAAGTTGCACTTCAGAAAAAACCTCAGGCTTGGTGGTGGAACTTTTCTGGTTGTATCTTCCTGGAATTCAGATCCTTTGGTCAGAGTTGCATCCAATTCAATTAGGACCATACATGTCAGCAACACTTGTTCTGTCACTTTCCTGGCCCAGCACTGGGATGAAAAGAGGGAGACTTTGGATAAGGGGGAGGACTTTTGGAGCAGTTACTAACCGAGCTCTGGTCCTTGGCTAGGGTGCAGTAAGGGGTTGTTGGCCCAGAAAGTTAACCAGAGGTCACCTTTTCAGCTCCCCGAAGCAGAAAGCACCCGGAGCCTTCGCTCAGCTGGCGACCAGCTGAAAAGGAAAAAATAGATTGTCATTTCTTCAGGCAGCAGCACTTGCCAGGCTCAGCTGCAGCCAGTGGTGAGAGTCCTTGTTGCCTGAGGAAGTGTCCAGCAGAGCTGCAGGGAACACAGAGTACGGAGGAAGGGCTGGCTCTCTGTGTTCCTGGGGTTTGGGAATGCGCTACCTTCACGGAGCTGCCAGCCCGGCAGCCGGGGTCAGCGGCGGAGCTTAAATCCAACCACAATCTCTCCTGCGAAAAAGGAGAAGAGAAAAGCAGCAGAAATAAGACTTGATTGTGAGATTGGAAATAGAGGGATGTGGCAGGAGGGAGAGGAAGAGGAGTGCCCCGTTTGGCCAGGGCAGAGGTCCAGAGAGTGAGTGGAAGTCGGAGTGGAGCATCCCGCTGCACTCCCTGGGAGGCAGGCCTGGCCAGGACAACAGGAAAGGCTCAGCAAACATGAAGCCTTGGGGACTGAAGCAAATATTTCAGCTCGAGATGGAAGCGCTGATGTTTCAATCAGTGAGGCCACAGCAATGATGGGTTATTTTTATTTCCTTGAAGGAAGCGGGAAATGGGCAGAAATGGGGAATTTTATCACCTCCCGTCTCCAATAGATGTGCAGGGAGTGCAGAGGGAGCTCACAACACCCCGGTGGCTGCTCAGTGCCTTCCCAAGTTCACTGGGCAATACTTTGTGTTATTTGCAGGCAGTAATTGACAGCAGCAGTTTAATTAAACAAAAACAGCAAGACAGTTTCTTGCTAAAAGGGCAGGCAACAATAATTTTCCAGAAATGGATCCCTCCAGCTCTCACTGAGGATAAACACTCAGAGCCCTTGCAAATTCTGATAAGTGACTTTGAGCGTGCCTTGTTATCTTGCTTTTTTTTTTTTTATACTGTGAAGTTTTTGGGAGGAATAAAAAGAGCCAGAAATCTTTATTATTCTTCCTAAGGGATTCATTGCATTCTACTTTGCATTGCTTCATCTTATTACCAATTTTCACTGTACATGCTTTTAATAAATACTTATTGCTATAAAGATAATAACACTCTTATCACGTTAATGGCTTTGCAGTGGTGTAAATGAAAATGAATATTAATAATATTAACAGTAACCCTGATACAGTAGAACACCGGTAACTGGGAAATTTCTGAAGTGTTTTACAGTACAAGAAACCTTTTTTTTCTGGTTTTTCTCTGCCAGCGCTGGAAGGGAAAGTAGGAGAGACAGAAATTTAGATATTTGTGGAAAAGGCTCGGTGATTATTTCCCATTATAGATCACTGCAGTCTGCTTTATTAAAAATATCTTCTCATCCCCAATTCTTCCCTGAGGTATTTCTGCTGCCTACCAGCTCTGCAATGAATGGATGCAGACACCATATGGGCACTTGTCTTCCAGCCTGTGTGTGGGTCTTTTGGGGCTCTGCTCAGATTCCAGGAGCAGATGGGTCAGACTGACATTTCTTTTCTGAACCAGAGGAGCCAAAAAAAAAGCAATGGGGCTACATTGCCATTCTAGGCAGTTCTGCGTCTTCTTGAATGAATCAACCACAGGGAATTTTGTTCTCTTTTAAATTGCATCCCTTTGCATTAAAGAAAAAGTCACCTGCGAGTAAATCATCAAACATGGCGATTTTTGCATGCCCGTACATTTCCCAAACATTCTCCTTTGTTCATACGCAGGCTGAATTTGAGATTGGGAGTACATGGAGCTGAGCACCAAAGCTTTTTGCAGGGTTTTTTTTCACCTGTATTGGCCTGAAAACTCCCAACAGGAGCCACTGATACCAGTGGCTGTATGTTCTGCAGCAGAGGGAATAATCAGTTCTGAGCAAAGAGCTCTGTGTTAGTACAGCATGAGAGGAAATTCCAGTGTGCTGGGAGTGCACACAGAGGGAATGAGTACTGCAAGTTTTCCAGTACTAAGCAGAGATTTCAAACTGTAAAACCGAGGGTTTACGTGAGGTTAGGCCTTGAGATTTTCGAGTCTGAAAAATCTGATAATGTCAAAGTTATTGTCTTTGCTAGGCTGAGCCCTGCCACATTGCTCATTTGCTTTCATAGTTTGGGGACATTTTTACACACTAAGGCATAAATTTAACAGAATAAACAGCAATATAAAAAACTACAGATGGCTCCAATGGTGAATTTAACTTTAGGGTTCCCTGCTTTAGCAGATTGCAGATTTCAGGCCTGACTTTGCATTGATTTAACTTTCTTACGTGCAATCGTTTGGTGAGGGGTCAAATTCACCGAGATTTTGCTTTAGCTGATGGTGCCATTGCCTCAAATATCAAATGTATGTGTGGGTATGTAACTGATCTCATCTCAGGTTTTTGGGTTTGGGTTTTTGGGTTGGGTTTTCAGTTTGAGGAAGGCAACTGGATTTTACAACAGGATGGAGAGTGTTAGCCAACACCTGGTGACAGAAGTCAAGACACACGAAATGAAGAATTCCTTGTATATGATCACCTAGAATAACGTATTGCTCTGCTTCTGACTGGAGATGGAAACAAGAAAATGTGGCTGTAGCACTGTAGGAACCTGCATTAACTCCGTCAATGACTCCTGCAGAGCCTGAGGAACTGTGCAAGAGCCTGACCTCGTTGTCAACATATCCTTCTTTTCCACAACATTACAGTGTTCCTATCACTGGGTATAAATGAAAACCAGATGCATTTTGCAGGAATATGTAGATCCCAGCATGCACATTCACCTCTCTACGCTGGCATCACTAATCTGTCTCTCTCCATCACTCTGATTTACAGCAGTCCTCAAAATGCAGACTAAGGCCTCTCAGTAGTGTTTATCTCACTGTCACTTTGTCACTTTGTCTTGCTCTTATGCCTCCAAGCAGGCAGAAGCTGGCAGCCACTGTCTCCAGCACAAAAGTGCATTGAATAGATTAAAAGTGGCCAAAGGGTATTGTGGAAACCAGAGGTGTGAAGGAAGGAGGCCAGGTCTCCAAGCAGAGTGACTGAAGATGGCAATGCAGCCTTGGCGGGTTAACGCAGCATCCACTGCCCACAAATAACACCATCATTTCGCCATCCAGAAATACTCCAGGGAAATAAACATTTCTCATCATTGCCAGGAAAGCCGACTCATTAAGGAACAGCATGATGATGAAATGCAGAAAGTCTTGCTTCTTGAGCACAGCACATTAGTTTCTGGGACATGAGGCTCATTTGTAATAGGGATCTAATTCATATAATCAACACCAAGGCTAAACACTGAGGAGAAGATTTTCTGAAATAAAGATTGATTTCTGTGCCAGTATTTCCATGCTAAACACAGTCCCAAATTGCATTTCTGTGTCCAGGAGCGGGTTTTTAGAAGCCTAAATATCCATTTGTGCATACCAATGGGCAGCTTGCCTGTGCAACCAGAAGAAAAGCAAGAGAGGGATGGGTTTTCCAAATCTCAGCTCCCTGGTGGTGCTTCCTGGCTCTGAGTGTGAGCAGAACTGGCTCGGTGTGCCTGTCTGTCCTCAGTATTGCTGGGCAGGATCCATGAGGCATTGAAGTGCTCCGTGGCACCACTCGGAGCCCTTTGGATCGGGACGAGGCTCTCGCTCCGTCTCACCTGCTGCAGCAGCAATGCTTGACATTAATATTTCCCTCTTCACCACGAGTTCTCAGAGCCCTTTTCAAGCCTTATTAAGGTTCCCATCACACTCAGGGGTGATGCAGAGCTCCTAATGACAGGAAAAATGAGGACAAGAGAAGTGACTTGCTCAAAGTCACACGGTTGCAACCCAGAGGCAGCAACAGGAAGATTTGAGTCTCAGTAGTTTGCTCCAAGCCCTAATGAATACTAATGACTGGCCATATTGATAATTAATAGTGCTTCCACTGCGTTTAACACAAAGTGCTGTTGAAATGCTCATTTGTTCACCCTCGGTGATCGCCGGGGCTCTGCACGGTCTTCATCCCACATCCCACCCCTCTTTGCAGATGTGGAAAACCACTGAGTTAATCAGATATTGCTCCACGGCGGGAAGCTGAGCATGGAAGTGGTTGCAGGATGAGGCATGAAAGAGGATGTTCACAGTGTCTGGCTTCTGGCATGTCACTCAATGCCTGATGGAGGGGTGCTGGAGCTGAGAACTTGGTCTCCCTGACTGTCAGGAGAGGAGCAAGCTCCATTAGAAGCCCATTGAAAGCATCTGAATTAGAAGCTCTTTCTCTCTGCTGAGCCTCTGGAGAGATGAACATTAGAGGTCTCAAGCTAGACATGTGAATATTCTCCCTTAAGTGCTTATTATTATTCCCATTTTGCAGGTGGGTGAACTGGAAAGGACAGGACTGTGCTAAATTAAGCGAGGCTCCGTCTCTGCTCCCCTGTAAAACGCCTGGAAATGTGGACAAGAGAAAAGAATGTAAAGCTGCATAAATCTCCAGGGGAATACGTTTAGGTTGTAAAAATACAGAGACAGCATGGAAACACCTCCAAGTGCTCTGGGAATATATGGTGAGTCATGAGCACCGTATATTAAATGGTCAACGCTTCTCAAACAGAAGCAATTCCTCATGAGAGACCACAGGAGTCACAGGAATTGGCTTTGCCCCAAACTGCCTGATTCAGCAAGATATCAGCAGTGTGCAGAAACCCTGCTCCTGTGCTTCAGCTTTTAGGCACTGGGGAAAAAGGGAAAAATAAGGGATTTTTTGATGTATTCAAGCATGGCGGTGTTTTAAGTGTATGAGTAGGAACTTATCAGAAAAATAAAATGCAGTAAGAATAGATAATCACAGAACCACAGAATGTTTTGGGTGGGAAGGGACCTTAAAGCTCATCTCATTCCAACCCCCAACACCTTCCATTGGACCAAATTGCTCCATATAATAAATGTATGAAATGCATCCCTTCCATGCTATTTCTTCTGCTTCTTCTGTCTCTCAGTTTTCTGCCATCTCTGGCATTCTTCCTAAAGCCAAAATTCAGTTTGCAATCATGGCAGTCATTAAAAATTATCATCTAAGAAGGTGTTTATCAGCTCTAACATTGCAGGTGCACTGGAAGAATGATTGCAAATTAAAATGGCTTTGTAATAAGGCCTGAGCTAGCAAAAAGGAAAAAAAAAAGGCAGAAAAAAGGTATATTAATTTTTCTGAAATGAGAAGATAGAATAACACTTGGAGGAAACATTTATCATTATGTCAGCAAGGAGGTTACGTGATTGATCTTTTAAATAATGGTTTTCATAACTTTGAAGGTAAAGACAGTTGGTCTCTCTTGGTATTTTTCATAGTACATCTAGCAAGTTAAATTATTTTATTTGTGTATCTCAAATGAAGGCTAATGTAGCAAAAGCAGGCTTGGAAATTCATCTTTTTGCAGTTGTACAGGGGCAGGGCCCATCCTCTGCTCCCGAAGGGAAAAAGCAGGATGGCACACGCCATGTCAGCCTTGGTACTTGAAATATTTATACATTATGGCTAAAAGAAAAAGTCTTTTTTTCTCTCTTTTTTTNAATAAAAATTTTTTTTTTTTTTTTTTTTTTTTTTTTTTTTTTTTTTTTGTCCAGCACTATGAGATGTTTGTCCAGAATGTAAATAATTTTTCAGGCAAGATTCATATGTGCACGCACACAACTCGTATGTAAAGGTGCTTCATGCCACAAGCTGTTTTATTAATTCTTGAGGCCCTGCTGAAGGCTGGGGTTTGCAAGGAACTTCATGAATGAACAGCAACTGATGAGAAAGAGGAAAGACTGGGGTATGTAGAGAAAAGAGCCTATAAAATGCAGTTAATCTGTTTTTTTTCTGGAGGTAGACAGAATGGTAAAAATCACTTAAGGAAACAAGGCACACATATAATCCAAGCGCTCGTTAGAACACATCCCTGATCAAATTTTAAACGCCTCATTTTGAATTCAGAAGCTGGAGGAGGAGTAATAAATGACATGAAAGTGAAAACTCAGGGTGTTGGAGTGTGCATGTAAAGGCCCAGTGACCTTCAATTCCCTGCCAGTGGCTCAGAGATCAAATGTGACAACACAAAATAGATCTGGAGAGCCACACTTCGTGCATGGGACAGAAAAGGAAAAATTGTTCTGTAAGAGGGACTAAACACCTCCAGGAGTAACAGCCCTCCCTCCTCATCCACCAGAGCGATGTGAAACCACGGCCTTGTTCAGATGGGAAAAGAGGAACCAGGAGCAGAGATCCTGCTGACTCCAGAGTGTGCCTTGAATGAAAACCACGTGGTGGGGACAGGGAAGCCACCTGATCATTTTAGCAGATCTGAGAAGTCTTAGAGCATCTTTCATCATTTAATCTGCTGCTCAGCTATCTCAAGCTCTTCGTTAATCAAAGCTCAAAATGCATTACACATTTTTAAAGACTTTTTTTTTTTTTTTAATTTTTTGTTAAAGCGAACCATTTAAACAGAGCTTGAAGCGACCTGATGTCAAGCTCTTGGCTGCTGCCTCCCCCAGTTTTGCCAGTGCTGTGAGGAGCCCTTGGGTGCTGTCACCTCTCAGAGCTCCAGGAGGAGCAGTGTGGAACCTGTGGAACCAGCAGCACACGTGAGCTGCTCCTGGTGCCGATCTGAACCCATCTCCATTTGTCTTCTAGCTCATAACTCCTCCTTCACAGCCCTTCAGACACTCACAGAGCTGTGCACGCAGCAGGTTTCAAAGCTTTGCCTGCCCTGGGAATCACAAACACGTGCTTCCAGAAGCAGCAGGTATTCACAGGCTCCAAGGCTTCTCGTTGCGTGCGGTGCCACAAAAGAATTACGGCAATTCTGATCACTGAGCCATGTAAATTCTATTTTAATTGATTCCCGGCTACCTCACAACTCCAGCATATTGTTAAACCAGTGGTGGATGAAAGTAGCAGGAGGTAACATCTTCTGCATTGCTGCAGGGAGAGCACAGCTAAAACAAGGCAGTAAATCCTGGGTGCCTCAATGCCAGAGAGATGCAGACAAATTGGGAGAAATTCATAAGAAGAGTAATAAAAATGATTAAAGGTCGGAAGAGACTGAGTTATGAATGAAGATTAAAGGAACTTAATATGCATGGCTTGGCTAAATGATGACTAAGAGGGGAATGATACCCTTCAACAAGTACTTGGAGGGCACAAAGATCACCAGTAAAAGGGAACTCTGTAGGTTGCTGAAGGACACACAGCTCAGGGTGAAAGGATGGCATCAGGCAAAAGGCAACTGCCTCCCGGCTTCCATCGTTACAATCTAACAGACCATTTGTGGGAAACCAGATTCTGCCACATTTACCTAATCAAGTTTCAGCTTTAATTTTTGCCTGTTCCAGGGACAAAAGCATTGTTTTAGATTAAAGGCTGAGCATGAATTCCCAGAGGCATTCCAGGGATGTGCATGCCAAGAAGAGTAATTCCCAACCCAAGCTGGGAAAACAGCAAACAAGGCATTCAGAGTATCTGAAGGTTGATATACCCTTTAGTCAGAGCTGAAGGTTGTACCAGATACGAAATTAGTGATGTGAATGTGCCTGTTGCCAGGATACCGGGGGCAAAACGGGAGTAATAATGCATTTCTTTAAAATTTACACATTCCATTAATTCCGGGGAGAATTACACCAATATTTTAATGGGAGAACAGACAGCTAAGAATAGCAATTTTCCCACAGCACCAACTCACAGAGAGGAGAGCTGAAACAATCTCTGGGGGTGCCGGAGGGCTGTGGCTGCACGCCCCAAGCCCAGCCCGTGTCAGACAGCAGCCGCGCACCCAGCGGGATGGGAGATCTGCCTGGAAGCGGGCTGAGCCGCGGCTCTGCTCGGCGGAGCGGCTCAGCGCTCGGTCCTGGAGCTTTTAAATACAACATCCATATCACCTGGTGGTTTTCCAGGCTCACTGCACGGAAACTCCCGGCTGGATTCACAGGTCCCCACTCAGGAAGTTGTTTGCTTCCAGCTCCACCGCACCTTTGATTTCCCCGAAAAAGGGGGAGTCCTGACCGTGCTGGCTCAGGCAGCTCCCCTGGGGACGGTGGCAGGTCCCTTTGCTCCTGGCAGCTCGTGGCACAAAGGGGACAGAGAGGTTTTGGGGAAGTTTTGGTCTTTTCCCGTCACTGCCCGCATCCGTTTCTGGTGGAATTAGGATTTGACGGGAGGATATGACTTTGTGCTGGCACCCTGCAGCAACATCCCCGGAGAAGGGCTTTGGGAAGCGCTGCCTGGGGATGGAGGTCATGGGAAAAGGGCTCCCCAAAAGCAGCCGGAGCGGGAAGCAAAAGCCTCCTCAGTCCTCGAGGGCAATGAACTCCTTCCTCTGCTTGACGAGTTTGGGAGAGAGGAAGCACAAAGTAGAAACATCTGCATTTCTAAGCCCTCTCTGTGAGAATAACCTAGAGATGCTGATGCTGTAGGAGGCACGTGGAGGAAAAGCAGCCCGTTTCCCGGGATTAGCATCCCATTACAGCGGTGCTCTGAGGACACAATCTGATTTATTTATCCCACAGTTAAATCTGGCTATAAATGCACAGCTCTGCTCCTGGCAAACCCAGCCACTGGATCTGCCCACCAGATTTCTGCCCCAAACCACGGCCAGCAGCAAGGAGAAAGGACTCACATGGTTAAAAAATCACCTTCTAAATTCACACGTTTGCGCTACTAATCGTGTGCCTGCTTTTCAACACTACTAAAGGACTCTCCCATCATTTTCACCACATAAGCCTGCTCAGAGCTAAGAAATATGTACAAACTTGTTTTAGAAGTGGGATGATTCTTCATATGTTGCAGAGTAAGCATGGCAACCAGCAGAAATCAGATTTACAGAGGTGGAGGTCAGGACCTTTCTTTTTATGAAAACCAATCTAGTCAGAGATAGCTCTACTATAATTTCTATGTTGAAACTTCTTCATTTCCTCCCTCTTTGAACTCTGAATCATGAGAATTAAAGGTCAGTCTTAGCTTTTAGATTTTTAGGCTGTTTATTCTGATTTTTCTTCCTCTGGCAATCATTACAAGAGCATGTAGTGACAGGACATGGCTTCAAACTGACAGAGGGCAGGGTTAGATGGGATATTAGAAAAAAATTCTTTACTGTGGGGGTGGGGAGGTCCTGGCACAGGCTGCCCAGAAAAGCTGTAGCTGTCTCATGCCTGGAAGTGTTTAAGGATGGGTTGGATGGGGCTTGGAGCAGCCTGGGACAGTGGAAGGTGTCCCTGCCCATGGCAGGGGATGAGACTGGATAAGCTTTAAAGTCTCTCCAACCCAAACCATTCTTTGATTCTGTGATTTTTCCTGGTAACACAGCTCCTGGAGAGGGATCTCTTACACCATTCAAGTTTGTGTTTTCCTCCCCGTCTCTCCAGGTAACACTGAAGACAGTCTGTAAATGTCTGTGAGACGGGCAGACTCAACCTTTACGGAGTGCCTGGAAGTTTGAGCTACCACGTGTGGAAAACACCACCAAGATTTCTACTCCAGCTGCTGCTTGGTGAGGAATAATGTAAACAGAGACTTCCCCAGGGAATGAAGATCTTGTTTTCATGACAGCTTCTTTGATTTTTTGTTATTTAAAAATACAGAAAAAGGAAGGGAGTGTAATTACACAGAAATCTGGCTAAGGATAATTGCTATTCAGAGCATCCCACGAGGCCGAAAAAGGCCTTGGAGGGCAGCATATTTAACTCAGAACAGAAATGCTGAATATGTGTGAGTATTTTATAAATCACAGGTTTCACCTCGGCAGGGTCTTTATTCTGGGTGGTTTTTTTACCTAAAAACCAGGTGAGAGTCAGATGTGATCTGAACAGGGATACGTACATGTTGCTGTAGGAAATGTGTGAATGCGTGGCTTTTAAAATCTTTTTAAAATTTTTGTATGGTCTTACAGGTGCACAATCACCCGCTTGAAATCTTTCATCTGTTTGGCTTCCAGTCAGAGCTGTGTAATTTGTAAACTTCTGCTTTGCATTTTGCTATTAAGGTACATATGGTTTCACTGCAAAACGCGTTCCCACAGAGCTGGGTGAGTTTTAGATGCTTCTGAAAGTTAAAACCAAAGATGGGCTTGATCATGAAGGGAAGTACTAAAATAGAGAATTCACTGTTCTTTCATGTTCAGCTCATGCTCCATCGCTTCAGACTCTTAGAAATAATATTGCTGAGTATTAAACACATGGATTTAGGCTTAACAGTGTAAGGAGGGAAATATGAAGAGTTTTCCTTTTGATACCATTGGCTTCGCACGCGTTGCGTTAAACCTCTGAGGGAAATGGCGTGTGCTGCACGTCAGAAGGGATGTGTGCGTGTCACAGGCTTAATAACCAGACTATACATTTAACCACATATTTATCATCGTGGAATCATAGAACAGTTTGGGTTGGGAGGGACCTTAAAGACCATCTTGTTGCAACCCTCCTGCCATGGGCAGGGACACCTTCCACTATCCCAGGTTGCTCCAAGCCCTGTCCAGCCTGGCCTTGGACGCTGCCAGGGATCCAGGGGCATCCACAGCTTCTCTGGGCGCCCTGTGCCAGGGCCTCCCCATCCTCACAGGGAAGAATTCCTTCCTAAAATTTGATCTCAACTTGCCCTCTGTCAGTTCACCAGTTTTGGTGTATATTCAGTTTCATATATATATATATATAGAGAGAGAGAGATAGGATCTCTTGTTTGAGAACAAACCTTGCATTCACTGAGTAGATTTTGGCTTCTTAGCCGCGTTTGTGCTGTTGCCATTGCAAGCCCGGAGCAGGGCAGTGGATGCTGCTGCAGCCTGCCAGGTGTGCAGCAGGGAAGGTCTGACTCGCTCCAGCCTCGGAGCCTTGGCAGCATCCGAGCCCTGAGTCTCCTCGGGCTGACCTTTGCCTGCACGCCCGGATTCGGGATGCCGGTGCCACCGCTCGCTCGGGACAGCCCGAATTCCTGTCGGGTGGCTCAGGAGGGGCCCATCTCCTTCCCGATGCTCCCGAGCCATCCCCCCGGCGCTGCCGCGGGCGGTTCTTGGGGCCCGCGACGCCCGGGGGATGCCCGGGGGATGCCCCGCATCCCGCCCCGCCCACCCCGGGGGGTTCCGCGGCGCATCCCCCGCAGCGGGACCGCTCTGCTCGCACCCCATCCCTGCACCCCCATCCCCGGGGGAACCCCCCGCCCCGGGGAGCCGCGGGGCAGAGCCGAGCGGCAGCACTCCGCCTCCCGGGCTGCGCAGCGCGGCCGGGGAGCGGCGGGGCTGCTCCCTCCCTCCCCCTTCCTCCTCCTCCTCCTCTCCTCCTCCTCCTCGTCCTCCGCCCCCCTCCCGCAGGGCAAAGCCGGCGGAGGCGGCGGGCGCGGGGCAGAGCAGAGCCGAGGCGGCGGAGGTAGGAGCGCGGGGATAGGATGGGATGGAATGGAATGGAAT
>VZTF01006661.1:120359-138581 GCA_013397755.1 Cnemophilus loriae
GTGCTCCGCGGGACCCCGCGGGGACAAAGCGCAGATGCTGTCACTGCCCGCGCTGGGCAGGTCCCCGCGGCCGCGGATGGAGCCGGGCTCGGGGGGTGCGGGAGAGCAGGCACTTGTAAAGGGGCTTTCCTGAAAGAGCCATTCAATCCCGGCAGCGCATCCCACCTGGGATCGAGCCGGGCACGGATGTTGCCATTCCCTGCGAATATTTTTGGGTGAAGAGGGGTGTTTCTTAAATGCAAGCTGTTGGCTGTTAAAAATAGCTTCATAGCTGCTGAGAATGCAGGCAAGGTTCAGTGACGGGTTATTATGGTCAGAGTCTGTTAAGCAACAATTCACCCGCTGAACTTTGGCGGTCTCGTGTATGGGCTTCTCTTTTTCTCCTTCTTTTTTTTTTTTTTTTTTCTTTTCCTCTGCTGCTTCATTGTAATACTACAGCCGTACTCTGCAGTGATCTGACTGCCTTAGGCACAGACAGATTTGTAGGTTAATAGGGTATGTGAGAGTATTACTTGGATGGTGCATCTAAACACCTACCAAACTCACAGATTTTGATTTTTTTTTTTTAAATTTAATTTTATTATTATATCATTCTATGGCCTAAAGTCTCCTTCACAGTGACTTCATTGCATATGACATCAGAATGGTTTCACTTCTTGAATTGTTAGCCAGACCAAAAACCCATCATCACCATCACCTCCTGTAGAACAAACATGTTCTTTTGTCTTTTGAGACTAAAAAAAAAAGAGTGGTGCGGCCAGCTGGGCACATCACAGATCAAATCTCAAAGTTTGCTGGAACTGTTCATGACAAGTAAATATTTTTAAGGTTTAACTGAAAATCGTATGTGCTCGTTTGGATAAACAAACACCTGATTGAACAGCACTGCACTTGATACTGACTGGGGACTGCTTGATTTCTGGCAAAGAGGGAAATTTCCACCTATAAAAAGTCCCCAAATGTACATGAACTATACATATATATTTATAGCTGTGCTATTTATATGCATATATATGTTCTGTATACACACACACACACATACACTCACTCATAGACAGCAAAGCTCACTTAAAACCAGCAAACACTAATGGAGTAGCTGCCTTGAAGCCTCTTTTTGTCAGTGATTAAAATGTTGTCACACGTCTCGTGCCCTGAGAGCTTCTCTGCTGCTGCTGGTGCCATTTCACTCTTGGGCATTGAGTCAAAGGATTCATCTGGCTCTTCACATGCCAAAAGAAAGAAAATCAATTTGAATGCAGAAAGGAGGAAACTACTTGTATGAAGATTTAGTAGTGAAACTACCTTCTTTCTTTCCTTTTTTTTCTTAATAGCACTTAGATCCTGTGTCTGGGAGTTGCAGCCACTGTGCCGTTCTGAAATCAATAACAAAATAGTTTTATGGGTAAGATTTTGTCGCAGGAGGACTAATCTCAAATTCAGAATGTTTTATTTGGTGGTTTGTAAGAGGAACGTGGTCAAACAGTGGAGATTTACATTGCAAAACACTTAATTCCACTAATGCAATGGAAAGCAGTAATGGATTTTATCTTCATTGCTAAACTAAAAGTAGGTATCTGGAAATCATATAAATGAGAAGGGTGAAGCAGACTCTCATATTTGAATTATTTCATGTGGTTGAAGGGGAAGGATGAAGGTATGTAATCCACCAGCAGCATTAACAAGGATAGGCAGGCATAATCGCAGAGATGCAAATCAGGTACTGCTTATGTTAGATTTTAACATTGTTTTGAGGAACCTGTGGCAGGAGCTCTATGAGAATGGGGAGTTTCAGTGGCCAAAGCTTTTGCTGGCAGCCCAGGTGATCTCAGTGTTACTGAACACGTTTTTAAAGATGGGCCGTGGCCTGGTACTCAAGCACCTCTCAAAGCACTGGTTTATATTTAAGATCAAGTGGTTTGGGGGATGGCACCAAACTCTGCCAAAGCTGATGAGTTATTACTGGCCAGTAAGGATTTCTTATGGAATTCCTCTGCTGGCCAGGAAGGGAATCCTTGCTATTATGAACTACTTTTCCTACACTGAGTGCTTCCTTATATGTCCACGGAGCAAAATCTCACGGAGCTGTAACTCAGCGTTGTGTCACCACTGGGTGCTGATACCATTCCTCCAGAGGTGAGCTGGCAGCACAGGGCCGATCTCACCTAAATGACACGTGGATTTAGGAACTTGGAACACCCAGCTGTGCTCCTCTTCCAGCGCAGATGCATCGCTTAGGTGAAGAAAAGCCATGCCACGAAGAGATACTGATATCCTCCCTCTCCCTCCTAATTACCCCTACAGTTAATGTATATCCCACAGCCATAAACTCCAAGGAAATGTGCTCTTAAATCATTCAGTGCTGCTCTGGGTACTTGCCTGATGTGGAACACTGTTTCAGACATCTCAGAGGGTTTGATAAAGCTGTACCCTGGTTTGAACTGGGCTCATTAATTGCTGTCTTTAGACTTCCAATTTCCCCTTTAACCCACCAATTTTCCTCCATACCTCGCACAGGGAGGGGTAATTCTAAATTCTCACCATACTCCTTGGCTGGAGTTTGGTTGCTCAGCTGGAAGAATACAAAGTGCTGTGGAAAAACATAGTAGGTTTCCAGTAAGAGAGCATTTTTTTGCTTTCCCCCACAAATTAGTATTTCTTATTTATTGATATTTTTTAGTGAAGCACCCTGTTTTTCTTGCTGGCCAAGTGCGGTGTCAGATCTGGAGTCTAAATACAGCTATTCAGGGGAAGGGATCTGTAAGCTCCTGCAAGTTCTTATCTCGAATTGCACCCAACTTCCCACTTACACTGCAATTTCACTGAAATGAACTAATGATCTACAGCTTTGCTGACCCATTCTCTTAAAAATTTGTGTGGCTGCCCGTGTACCTGACAGAAAACTTGTTGTGTTTTTCCCCATGGCCTGCTGGGTTGTATTTCCTGGGCTCAAAGACATGATTACAATTCTGTCCTGGTGCCTGGGGTGGGTTTTTACAGGCGAGGGAGACAGGGAAGCTCCCGAGGAGGTGGAGAGCCTTGCAATGGGAGCACTGTAATCCTTTGATTACACAGCTGTGCCTGACATGTCACTAAACAGCACTTTAGGGGCGAGCAGCTAATGTAGCTTTTCCATGGAATATTTATTAATTTATGTTACACCTGGTTTCCAGCAGCTGTTGAACGTGGCTTGTAAGCTTTAGTTTTCAGGAGCGGCCTCTGAGGGGAGATAAGCAGGTGAGGCCTTGCAAGAAGAAACACAAGGAAAAATGTTGTCCTGATGGGTACTGGTGGCTGATGGCAGTGACGAGGCAGCTGTGGTGGGGATGAGAGACCTGACGAGGTGGTGAGTGTGAACAGGAATGAGGGACCTGTGGCACACTCTGTCCCACGGCCTCTGTCCCCTCTGGTGGCAGCACACCAGAGGTCACAAGATAGAATCTCAGACTGGTTTGTGTGGGAAGGGAACTTGAAGCTCGTCCAGTTCCACCCCCTGCCATGGGCAGGGACAGCTTCCACTGTCCCAGGTTGCCCCAAACCCATCCAGCCTGGCCTTGGACACTTCCAGAGATCCAGGGGCAGCCACAGCTTCTCTGGGCACCCTGTGCCAGGGCCTCCCCACCCTCACAGGGAACAATTCCTTCCCAATATCCCATCCAACCCTGCCCTTTGTCAGTTTGAAGCCATTCCTCTTGTCCTGTCCCTCCATCCCCTGTCCCAAGTCCCTCTCCAGCTCTCCTGGAGCCCCTTTAGGCCCTAGAAGGGGCTCTAAGGTCTCCGTGGAGTCTTCTCTTCTCGAGGCTGAACACCCCCACTCTCAGCCTTTCCTCACAGGTTTGGTGCTCTGGCCTGGAGCCCCTCTCCAACCTGTCACCCTGCCTCTTCTCATTCCCAGATCCATCTTCCTCCAACTCCCACAACAGCCCGAGCTGCCTGAACCCCTTGTTTCCCAAACCTCAGCAGCTGGCTGCTGATTTCCTTCTGACCTTGCCCGTAATGAGGCGTAGTCCACCTCAGCCCCAGACACATTTTTGGAGCTCCCGGTGGTGTGAACCTTCCCCTGTTGGTTTGCTGAAAGCAGCCACAGCCCCTGCAGCGCTGGGGATGGTGGGGGGCACGTGGCTGCCTCCTGTGCCATGGGTTTCCTTGGAAATGAACCCAGTCCTGTGGAGGAATGGTGGGATGGAGCGGCAGGGAAGCAACCCAGGCGTTTTTTTGTTTATATCGCAAGCAGTACCAAATGCACACTTAATATTCTCAAACTTACTATGCCATCGTTTACTCACCAAATAAGCAGAGCACTTTATAAATAAATGGGGTTTTATGCCAAATCTGTATCTAAGGTGGGTTGTTCCTCACTGTAAAAGGTGCAGATCTGTACCTAAATAGCAAAATACTCAAACTGACATTTTGCATTTGCTTCACGCCTTCCAGTAGGAAAAAATAAGTTTCACGATGAGATATTTTTTTTTTCCTGTAGAAAAACCTTGATTTTCAGTGTGGGTGAATGTACCCTGCTATCTAACCATAAAATGAGAAAAACTGATGAGAGTGAAAAAGGCTTTTGTATTATTACATTTTACTTTGTTTTTGCATTTATTGGTATTTGGCTTAAATATGGCAAGTTTAAGTTAGACTGGTATCTTCTCAGGATGGCATGGAATAGAGGGAAGGTCATTTCTTTGAAATATGTCATTGAGTTGCAGGTGCATTTGAGCTGGGAAGAGCTCTAGGTCAGACAACAGTGAAGACAAAATGTAAAGTTCAAAGTCATACAGAGGAAACAAGATAAGACTGCTTTGAAAAATGAAAAACTCTGCAAGATACAAAGGAAAAAAGAAATAAAGATTTATGTGCAGCATGTGTACTTAGGAGATGGAAGAAGCCTGGCTGTGTTGAAAGAGTGCTCTGAGGGTGGGCAGCACATGGATGTGAGTTTGTAAAATTGGGTGGTTTGCCCAATTTCAGGTCTTGGAACAGTGTGGAGAAAAAGCACTTAATTAAAGTGCTTTAGAACTGGCACCAAATGAGTAGTGAGATACCAACAAATAGGAGAGACCTCAGGGAAAAGAAGTAGCAGAAATCAGGATCCTTTTTTCTTTATTATTGCCCATAATTTGGAGGAAACGTAAGAGCCCAGTGTCAACCTTCCTGTGCCTAAATTGGGATATAATGGTCTGGGTGCCAGAATTTATTAATCCAAAGAAAAAGGACTCTTTGACTGGTGCAGCCAGGAGGTTTGTCTGTGTGAAGCTAGAAACAGGAGGAAATGGAGAAGGATGGTTTAATAGTTTATTAGGAGAATATATCACATAATGAGATGGGTTTGCCTGCAGGCCCAGCTCCTCACAGGGGAGCTTCATCTCCTGAAAATTCTTTAGCAGCTCTTAAAACCAACACTTCCTTGCAAGCCCATCAAATACCTTATCTAATATTCCTTCCCAGCCTCTTTGATTCTGGCTACTTTTTAGTTGTAATTTGTCTTTTTGCTCAGCTCTGTGGATAGTAGATAATGTTAAACAGATATTGGTAATGTTAAGTAAATTAAATGGATAACGAATCTCAAATGTTCCAGTTCATCATTTCACAGGTGTGTTTCGCTGTGTTGGGCTGGTGATCGGGCTCCTGCTCTTGTCTTCCACCCCTTCTTAGTGCATTTTTAGGGCTGCTGCTGCACAGCTCATCCTTGGGATTGCTGAAGCCTGAGGACATTTCCTGGGGTTGCTTTTGGAAAGGATTTTGGGTGCTGCTGTTGCAATGGAAGAGGTTTTGAACATGTCCATCAGGTTTTGAGCCCATGCCCAGGTGATTCCAGGGAAGGAATACTGGTTCACACTGCAAGATCCACAGCTTCAGGATCAGGGATTCTCTGCCTGCTTTGTGTCTCCCTGGAGCTCCGGGCTGGGATAGCACTGAGACATCTGGGTTGTAACTGCATCTATTGCAAGCGATAAAAATTCAGATAAAAACCCTGCTGTGCGTTAAAGACTGCCAATAGAAACTGCAGCACGAGATGTAGTGATGGGCTCTTAATTTAAAAAGACAAAACCATGTTCTTGAGCACTCCAGCATCGAGTACTACAGCTTTATGCCCTGAGCGACTCATCGGAGCCGTTCGTAAAGTAAATAATTTAGATGAAAAGTTTCATCAATTATAAAGCTCTGAAAACAGTTTCTCAGGTTGAGGTTTAACTTGCCTGAGGATCAGATAAGGATAAATCAGAATGAAACCACTATTGCACTTGACATTTAGTATTAGAATTACTTTGCAAAGCTATTTATACCATCTTTAAAACAAGAAATGAGATGTGAGAGGTGAGCAGAAGGGGAGAGTGGAATCTGAGCTGAGCCTCTCATTGAGGAAAAAGGAAATAATAATTTGTCTGACATCAGGTAATTTTAAACAGTGACTTTTTAACCCTTCAGAGTAGATTTTTGAGCATTGCTGAGGAGATCAGCAAAATGAAAAATATACAGCAGAGTAAATGCAATCTAGATTGGTATCCATGGAAATCCCACGTGCATTTATCTGGCATTAGGCTAGATCAGGAGTAATTCACCTTTTGGGTTTCACTGGTGGGAGGGGGACCAGGATCTTGTGGGAGTGGGCACAGTTTTCCAGTTGTTTCAGAGGAATTCGGAGCCATGTGCTGCCCAAGGTGTTTGGCAAGGCTGGAAACGCTGGGTAACCCTCCAGAGCTTGTCAGGGAGCAGCTCTGAGCTGGGGCCAGTAACTCTCTCAGGTGGGTTCCACTCAGCTGCTGCTCACTTCTGCTACAGCTGTGAAAATGGAGCATTCTCCTGGTTTAGTAGCAGAGTCAGAATGTTGCAGTAACTCATTCTGGTGTAATACAGGGGAATGCATAAAAAGGCTCTGCTGAGTTTTGATAGTGTTTTCCTGTAATGATACCCATTAAGTGGGTGTAGTCATCTCTCCAGTTTTCCATTTTTCTGTCTTGCTGTGCTGGTACATTGGATAATAAATGAAAAAAGAAAAAAAATAAAAAGCCCTAAAAATGCGCCGTGAAAATACAGATGATCATGTAAATACCAACAGTATCTTTTTTGGACTATTACAATTCCTACAATCTAAAGCTTTCCAAAACTGCAAAATGAACAGGTACTTTATGACAATTAATATTTATGCATTAAAAACATGCCTGTTACTGAAACAAGAGTATCCCATCCATCATCACTAAGCATTTTACACTGCAGAACTTTAATACCCTCCTTTCTGTATTTTGAAAGATAGCAAATAATTCCGAAATAGCAAATATCATCAAGATGCATTTAACAAAAAACTTGGAAGGTTTCAAACGAGATAACATAAATGCTGTGTTCATTCCAAACAGCAATTCTCTGGATGAACCTCTGGCTTCATTAAAGTCTCTGAAATGTCTTCCTGCTGACTTCAGCATGCCAGGATTTCAAAAAAATAAATTGAAATGGGATCTTTAAAAGTTTTCTTCTCGATGAGTGGCTAGAGCTAAAGCCATTCAGCTGTGCTTTTCTGTGCATATGTTATTTAGCTCAGCCAGGAGGTCTCAAGGTGAAGATAATGTCTGCTGGGGATGAGGGAATGTGAGCAGGAAATAATATTTCTCTTTGAAATAATCCATCAGTAGCTGTGCTATCCCAGAGGCCCCTTTTTATGGAGATCCTGCAGATGTGGAGCCCCCTTTCAGTGCTGAGGGAAGCCAACCGTGCAGGTGGACATTCCTCTGAAGGATATTTAGGCCTTAAACGTGATGGAAAAGCCCCAAAGTCCAACTGTTTATTTATTGCACTGCTGCAGGGTGCGAGTGCAGCGTTCAGACATGGGTTTGGGGACATTTTTGGCTTTGTCCTTTTGGCATTGGGGGTTTCCATGCAGCAATTGAATAGGAGGAAGGAATTAATTTAATTTAGCCATGTCAAGCTGAAAATGAAGTTCCTCCTTGCACATCCTTCGAGGAACCCTCAATGGTCTGGATTTAGCTGCCATCCGCTCCATTTTTGCTGGGATATTTTTGGACTTCCTCTGCTGACAAATATTTAGAGTCTGTTTATCTTTCATCTCATTTCTGTTACATAGGGCTTACAGTTTTTTTTTTCCCCCCATAAATACTTATTACTGCAGAAATTGGTGTTGCAAGCCTTGATGTTGCAGTGCCAGCAATTTTGTAATTTTAATTGAGGCTGGCTGACAGTACTTCTATTAATTATCCAGGAGAGGCTTATGGCTTTCTAAAAGAGAAGCGTGTTTCTGGCTGGAGGAGTTCGAAGGGGAGTTGTAATTGCTTTATGTCTGGAGTGCAGGTTTAGGTGCAGGAGGCTTGGCTGGATTAGATGTGGCTGTTGCTGAGGATCAATAAAGCATGAAAAGGGGAAAAGCTGTTTCAAATTTGTACAAGTTTCAGCCACCAGGATGCTGCTAAGCTCGGAATGAAAAATGCAGCTGTTTCTTTTGGGTTTAATTAAAATCCAATGAAAGACAATTCAGGGAGACCTGAGTTGATATTAATTACTTTGAGCATGTGAATAATTGGAGCAGGTGAAGGATTTCCTTCACCAAATTCTGCACAGCCATTTCTTACAGCCTGGGTCTGTGCGATTCTCACTGGTGCTGCCCAGCTAAATCTTGGTGCACTCTTCCTATGCCTTCCAAATTCCTTTGTGGAGTTGTGTTTGTCCTGATGTGAATATGACAATCCCACTTTAATTGGATAACAGCAGTCGTCACCCTGCAAGAGGGACTGTGATGCCCAGGGGCCTCAGAAATATCTGTGTGAAAATAAATTAATAAAACATCTGAAAAGCTTTGCTAAGAAGCAGTAAATTTAAAACTTGATTTGGTTAACGACATTGAAATGAGGTGCCTTATTCTATTACAGCATAAAGCCACCAGATGTCACTTATTTTGTGCACCACTGTTCTGGGGAGAAGCATGCCCTTGGCACGGAAAATATTAAAAAGAAAAAAGGGCAACTAGCTGTAAGTGGCTTTGTTTCTGTTTGTGTTCCTAATTGGCAACTGTCTTCCTTGATAAATATTTTCATCCTAAAATAGATTATATAAACTCATTTCTCACTGATCAGGCAGACTTGCATTTTTTTTTATGAGCCTTAAATGTCAGCAGTGCCATTTTCAGATTCAGTCTTTAAGGAAATAATTAATGGGCTTACTCCACTTCCAAGAGGAGAAGAGTACATTTCACAGATAGGACAGTTTTATTTTATTGTTATGAACTGTTCTGTCTTCAAAGACAGAACTTCAGCCAGTGGCTCACACAGATACTCATCTTCAGCCACGTTAAAAGCAGTGAGAGGAGTTTTAAAGCCATACAGAAGGTGGAAGTACTTGTGGAGAGGGAAAGGAACTCTTCTGAAATCAGAGATCTGCTCCTAGCGTGGTGCAGTTCATCCTCAGGGTTTAAAGGCTTCAAGGAGAAGTGGAGCAAAGGTAGATGGGGACGCGTCCCTAAAGGGGAAAAACAGCTCTTGGTACCCAGTGCAAAGGGATTTCCTGGCTTGGATGGGCATGGCCGGTGCCAGGGAGCAGGAGGAGGCGACAGCTCCTCACCGGTGAGAGGGAACAAAGGGCTCCTCACTCTGGGTGTGTCCTGTTCCGCTGTGGGTTTTCCCTCCCATTACCAGAGATGCCAAATTGAGAGGTGCAGACCCTCTTCCTGCTCCGTGGTATCCTAACCCTCGTGCCCTTTCATTCTTCGGCCTGTACTCAAAGGCAGCACCATTAAAAAGGGGAAATTTAATTTTCTGGAGTAGAAGCAGAAAGACTGAAAATTGATTTCCTGAGGGGTAATGATTAGTGATATATTTTTTTCCCCCAGTGGTAGCACTGTAGTTTGTTTTTACATTTTAAATGTGTCTTCTCCCTCAATTTCAGCTTGGGATGGAGTCCTACTCACCCTGTGCATCTCATGCAGGCTGGAGGATGTAAATCCACAGCTGTGAGTGAATGATGGGAGAGTTGCTCTCCAAACAATTTTCTGTTTCAGTCCTCAGGAGCGGCTGTGCTGAAAGGCTACCTGCCTTCATTTTTCATCTGAGGTGAAAAATGTACTCCAGCATGGCATTCTCTAGCTGGAGGCAGAGTACGTGAAACACTTTCCCCTCCCTTTTTCTTCTGCGCTTGAGCAAAAATAGAGGTGAGCAAAACAATCCTTAACTAATAGAAACAGTTTTGGCTTCTAAATACAGCAAATTTGAATTTTAGCACCTCGTATGAAACTAATTATATTAATGAGGGCTCCAGTTCTTAACTGGGAGTTGTTTATGACAGGGAGGGTTTCATTTCCTGCTACAGGTCTTGCACCATTGCTCCTGAAAGTGCCATCTGCCAGCTTTGGCCCCAAAAAGTGCTCCCTGCCACTGGTGTGCAGAGAGATTCTGGCACAGCTCTGGGGTGGGGAACACGACTGCAGCTTGGGAAGCTGAGAAAATTCACTTTCTCTGTCTGCTGAGCTTATGAAAGGCTGAAATTCATTCTGTTTAATACGGTTACTGGGGGAAAGTCAGAGTCAATGCTGTCTGCCTTAGATGGTTTATTTAGAAATTGGATTGCTGGTGGCTTTCTGTCTTGTGTAACACAGATCTGAATTTCATTCAAAATCCCTCAATTCCCATGTAATGGGATTCTGGATGGTGAGTTAGGAGATCTAGATTTTTCTTGGACTTCTACCATTTTATTCCAAATGATATTACAGGTGACACATGTCAGAACTCTGTCATTTTGTCACCCAGAAATGGAGCAGGACCTTTGAAAAGCACTCTGAGATCTGATGTTGGGAGTTACACACCCTTTCTGGACCATAACCAAACCCCAAGATACATCTGAGTGCACTCTGGCCTGAGGCTCCTGTGGATGGCATGAATGGTTACAGCTGCATTTTCTCATTTAATTGGTTTTCACTTTGGGCAGAAGCTTCTCTGCAAAAACACTGATAAAATAATATATGTTGTGTTTAAATGTCCACATTTGGACAAAACATTTACTCTGTTCCAGGACAGTTTTGTTGGCACTACACAAGTAACCTATAGGGGGAAAAGTAAGAATAACATCAAATGCAAGTTTTCATATGCAAAGGAAGGAAACCCATATAATTGTAAGGTTTTGTTCTGATTTGCTATTCTTCTCAAAGTGTAATTTAAACCACTGAGCCATGCAGTAAAGAAACTGAGGTGTGTTATCAGCATATAATTTATTTTTTCACTCAGTGAGAAGAACTCTGGAATTTTTTGAGTTTATAGATTATTCTGAACTTCTGCAGTCACTTACTTTGATTATAAATGGTTTGGATGCTGAAGGCATTTTCCAGGATTTAAACATGCAGGAAAAGCTGTAAATTAAATCAAATGATCAGCAGTGAGACTTACAATATTTCTCCTCTGCACCTAGGATGGTGCTCTAGAATGTCTAATTTTCCACATACCGGTGAAGCAACTGCTGTAAAAGGAGCAGGACTTGGTTATTCACATTGAAAAATTGTAGAACCCCAGAATGGTTTGGGTTGGAAGGGACTTTAAAGCTCATCTGATTCCAGCACCGTGCCGTGGGCAGGGACACCTTCCACTACCCCAGGCTCCTCCAAACCTCGTCTGACCTTTCACTGTTGCCCAGGAGGGCCAGAGAACCCATCCGTGGGTGCCTTCCCTCGTGACTGTGGTCTGGAGCTCTGCAGAGCTGCTCTCCTGAAGCACGGAGGAGATGCAGCAGGGGCTCACCACACTCGAGGTGCCACCTCCCCCTTGACAGCAGGAGCAGAGAGATGAGCTGCTGGAAAAATATTTGCCAGAGGGTGGAGGTTTTCATGGCAGGGGCACCACAGCAGCTCATGATGCTAAAACTCAACCAGAACAACCAATCTGGCTGGCAGCCTCCTTGCCCAGGCTCAGGAGGGCTCTCCCAGCTGAGTGACAGTGCTGGTGATCACGGTTTAGTGGTGAAGGCAGCAGCTTTAGGTTGATGGTTGGACTCAGTGATCTTAAGGGTCTTTTCCACACTTAATTCTCTGATCAGGCTGCTGAATTGATGTTGGAGCTATTACTGTTGAAGGCAGAGCTGGTGGGGTGTGGGCACCAGAGCTGGTGGGATGTGGGCAGCGTTGCCCTTTGGACCTCTCCTGTAAAGGACATACAGCAGGGTGGAGGGGCTGCAGTGTCCAAAACTGCTCCAGCCCAGCTGCTGAGTCACATTCCCGAAGCTTTGATGGAATACATGGCATTTATTGGCATTTTGTTGAACGTTGCTGGCTTTAGCTATGGGCGTGGAGTGATCTTTGCAGGAGACAATGATTGATACAGCTTGCGGTGGCACCTGCTGTGCTTTTTAAGCCCCGTTCTTGAGGGTGGAAAGCGTTAAGGAGCACAGGGCAGCTTCTGCAATGCCTTATTCCCAAAACCATACAGCTCCTTTCGGTGCCCACTGAAAAATAACTCAGTAGCTTTGTTGATGGGGCAGCTGAGGATAGACCTGTTTTTCACATTTCTCTGGATCTGAGGCACCAACAGAAGCGTTGCCTCTTGCAGCTTGATGCATCAGCTGGGCTGAGCTCTTCTGCTGACCAATACAGCCTTTCTCTATTCAGTTATTTGCATATAATACGCGTATTTTATTAATCATTGTTTTATTGTGGCCAGGTGTCACTTTTGAGAAGTGAACATTGCATTCCTTGAAGCTTGAGTCCTCACTTACCTGATAAGGTTTTAGGAGTTTTCCTTAGTGTTATTATTTAGGTTATGTAATACTGCTTAGAAGGAATAAATGGGCTTGGAAGCCATCTCTTCCAGCCCAGGAAGCTTTTATTTCAGTGTAGTCCTTGCTGCAGAAATAGATTAAGGAATTTCTAATTTATTTCACATTAAAAACATCCCCTCAAAATATATCTGTATGCTCTCGATGCCATCTTAGTCTCCTGTGTGTCTGAGTGCTTTGAATGCATTAACAGCCTAAACCAAGTTATTACGTTAATCTCATGAAATCAAAGTTTCATATCTTTGGCTCAAGGTAAACACCATCAGCAACAGAGAAATTTAACAGATGGAAATGCGTTTCAAAACTTGGGAGGCATTTTTGCTGGAGATTTTTTTTTGTTAGATATGTTAATTCTGCTAAAGTTGGAGTTTGTAAGTTCCTGCAAAATGTTTTGTGGGGTGTTTTCTGGAGATGCTTCTAGTTCTCTGCAGAGTTTTATCATGTTAACACAGTTTCAATCTTTCTGCATTAGAAACCGAGCTTTTTGGGTTATCATTAACAGCCTCGCATCTGTTCTTGAAAATCTGGCTGCCAACTGCAGTTGATGGAATTTGTGTCACTTCAGATTCCTTGTGTCACTTGCCTCAGTAAAGGGTTTATTTCAAGCAGTGGAACCCGAGCTCAGAACTCGTGTCGGTGCCATTTCAGCTGCAATGTCCTGTAGCGACTCTGTGTCCTCCTCTGTTTGTCTGGAACCAAATACATCAACAAGCCCTGCTGTTTAAAAATAAAACCTCATTTTACCTCCCACTGTTCACTTTTGTGCTCTGCTGCCACCAGGGACACGGGGATTTTTCATGGGAGAGAGAGCTTTCTGGCTGGAGCAGAGCATTTGGGAAGAGCTGTGCTCTCTTCCTCCTTAGAACTCTGCTCTCTGGGCTGTCTCAGGAGATGCTCTGTCCCACAGAGCAGATCTTGGAGCATCCTGGCCCCAGGAATCCCTGTGTAGCTCCCAAAAGGTGTTCAGGTAGGAATCGGTAAGGATCTGAATAAGGCACTAGTGCCATCTTGGAGCTCTGTCAAGGGTGGGCTTTGTCTTCTCAATTTCTCACTGCAAAACTTTAAAAAGTGAATTTTGACCCCACTGCTGCTGAAGCAGAGGGAGAGTGGAAGGTTAGTTTGGGACAGTTTCCCAATAACAGAAGTTAAGTAATTAACATATCCATTGGAAAAAAAAAAAAGTCTCTTGGATCGCTTGCCTCGGGCTTCCTCTGCCCACAAATAAAGACCATCTAGTTCACTAAGCTAAATGTTGTCTTTATATTGCAGAAAATGTTGCAGAAGAGGCAGGGTGTGAGGGAGTGCATGCCAAATTTCTCTTGGTACATTCATCGTTATGCAGACTTGGGGTTTTGGTTTGCTTTTTTAGTTTCTTTTTCCCCTCGGTTTCTTTTCATGGAGATTCAGTCAAGAACATTCTCAGGTTTTTATCTTGTTTGTTTACAATCTGCAGGCTGGCTAAGTGCAACGTAAGGCATGAAAAGGTATTTGTGGTTGTGTTCTTTCCAAGTGGAAAACAAGGACACTGAAGCCAAACACGGGAGAAACCTGCAGGAATAGAGTCAAGTCAAGGGACTCAGTGGTTCAGTGGCTGAGGAACAGATTTTCCTGTTATTGTCCTGGATATTACAGTATTTATTCCATATGTAGCATCGATTTTTTTCCCTTTTGTTCTGACTGTTGTAAACTGGGGGCTTTGTGCAGTTGCAAGATTCCTGGGCTGGATTTTGCCCTGTTATGAGAACAGCATTGAGAGCTGTGATATTTTTGAGAGGCTGGTGACAGAGCGCAGCCTCCACCGGTGGAAATCAGTCAGTTAAGATATTTGAATTCCTTTGAAGCTTGTGATAGAAGCGTTGTTCTTTAGATGTGACGACCTGAAGATAGGAGAGGACAATCATGAGTGTTTAATCCATTATCAAATGGCTTCAGGTGCCACATCAAATGTGTGCTCTGCCAAGCACACACACCTCGATAGGCAACAAAGCCCAGGGTGCAGAGCTGCAGAAATGTCTTCAGAATGATGGGATCTTATAAACTGTTTAATAAAAATTTATTGTGCTTTTGTGTAGTTAAAGAGCACAGACTACAGAGGAGTGAGTGATGGAGCCCAAGCCTTTGATGCAACACTTATGAATAGTGGTAGGAGACTTTGGAAGTAAATGTTGCTTGACTTATGCAGAATAAACACTTTTCTCAGAAGCTGGAATTGTATAATGACATTATATCAAAAAGGTTTTGCTTAATTAGGTGTAGCCAGCAGTTACCTGCAGGAATTTTACCTGGTGATATTTTAGAGATAACTAATTAGAAATTTCTTGAGAATGCTTAGAGCTTTCTTGGGTTTTCCACTTTGGGCTCTGAGTCTGCTTCTCTTTGTAATAAACTAAGTGGGCTGAGGTTTATCTGGTGTGTCATTGCTTAAAGAATTAAAGTTGTTGAACATTTAGAAAAGTTACTATGAAGCTTGGAATGGAGTTGGTTTTTTTTTTAAAGCACTGAAACAAAGCCCCAGTTGTGATTTTGGCATCAATGAATAGTTTGAGTTGAGTAATTTTTGTTTGAATTTACAAGAAACTTTAATGACGGACTCTAATGCTGAGTTTGTCTTTTCAGGATGCAGCTGTGTATGTTTCCTTTCACCCACTCAGCACTAGATGAAAGATGAAATGCCCTATTCATGAAAAAGCACTTACATGGTACTTATGTACAGATGAGATACGTTTTTCCATCCATTTCAATGCGTGTCTCACAGAGAAGGTACCATATATGAGTCACAACGAAAAGAATTCAGATGACTCTGTTAAGATAGTAAAGTTTATGGAGAAAATTCAGCTTTGGGGTGGAGGAAAATCCCTGCTCAGCCACTAAAAAACAAATGAGCAGCTGCGAGCATTTACGTTGCTCTAGAATTGCCGTAACTGTATTGTGTTTAAAGCAAAGTTGTGTCTCACACAGAACTGATCCCCTTTCAGAAAATCTGCTTATATATGAGGTGTGAAGGTGTATCAGATGAGTTCTAGTAGGTACTATTTGGTTGCATTATTGCATGCAAAACCATTTTACCACAGCATGAGATAAACAGGCGCCGAAGGCATTACGTGATGCAAATTCTATTTATTCCATACAATGTTATTCATCCCTCAAAAGCAGCTTTAAATTAGCAGCTGATCTCTCACAACCCACAAGATTTAGCAATTTGTGCTGCATACCCCTTGCAAAGTGGCAGAAAGTATTAGAGATCAGATGGTGGATACAATATGTTCCTCACTTTAAATCAACCTGAGGTAGCAGCTGCTAAAATCGAGGAAAATCAAACGTGTAAGAGGAACAAGATGGTAATCAGAGTAACTTATAACTGTGAATTATGCCCACTATTTTGCAGTGTGTCAAGGCTGAAAATGCTTGGCAGGGCATTGGAAATACTCTCGGAACATTTTTCCCCCTGCATGCTGGTTCTGGACCAGTAATCAATGCAAGAGACAAAGAGCTGGGCTTAAAATAACCCTTCAGCACTGACAGATCCTTTCCTGCAGATCCAAGTGTGCTACACCAGCCCTCCACCTCTCCCTAGGGTGAGAGTGAGCTGGCACACTGAATGGGAAGGCTTATTCAGCACAGTGAGGTGATTCCACTATCCCAGGTTGCTCCGAGCCCCATCCAGCCTGGCCCTGAACACTTCCAGGCATGGGGAATCCACAATTTTTCTCATGTTCAGGTAGAGTGATGAAATCACTGTGCTGTCCTCACCTAACTGAGCTCTGCATGCAGGGAAAACCTTGTATCTCTATCGAGTAAGTTGCTCCAGAAGAGCTGTTTGAGTAAATTGCAGCAATATCTTTCCAGAGATCCAGTGAAGCAGCCTTGGGAGCCTGAAATTAAACAGGATGCACAGTGGATAGGAAGAAACAGGTAACTACAAAACAGCTGGGTTTGAGACGTGAGCTCTGTCAATACCAGACCGATTCTTTGCCTCGGGCGCTTTCTGAAGATAAACACTTATTTATTTCTGATTACAGCCTGACTGCAGGGCGTATGAGAGCTGTATTTAGAGATGATATTATTTTCTCTCTTGCCAACCCCCAAACCTCTTCAGTTTGTTCGGTAAAAATAACTGCAGTGAAAGAGCTTCATAACAGATTCAGCCTTCGTGCTCCGTGGTTCCCTGTTGCACTCGCACACAGAACAGGAATTTGCCTGATTTGTGGGATGAGAGTGTGTAGTGGTTTGATGAAAACCAGGCAGAAACACCAATTAAAGTGTAGTGGTTTGATAACAACCGGGCAGAAACACCAATTAAAGTGTAATAATTTAAATTTGGGACTATTATTCAGGATATTTCCCTCTGTGAGATAAGGATTAGGAGAAGCAAAGGAGGCTCAAACTTTTAAAGAATATAAAGAAAGTTTTATTAATAGAACTAAAAGAAAAAAAAAGAAAAAAAACCAAATAATAAAAATTAGATTAAACCTTCAGAAAACCTCTCCTTCCCTCAAACTTCTCTTTCGGATATTTCCCTACTGCCAATGCAAAGACACAAAATCTGATGTTTCTCAGTCAGTTTGCCACCTCTAGAAGAACTTTTCTTCAGTTCACTTAGGGAGAGGAGTTTCTCTCATACCATGGAGGTCCTTCCACAAGAAAACAGTTCTCTCGTGGCTCCAGCATTACAGTGAATCAGCCGCCCAGGGTTACAGCATCTGACCCCTGTGAAAGTCCTTCCCACACCTTGCAGCCTTCCCACAGCTGCTTTCATGGGCCATGTCAGTTTATGGGGTATAGTTTTAAGGGTGAGCTGTTCTAATATAAACCAAAAGTTCTCTCATCTCTCCAAAGTTATCTTCATCTTCGTCTCTGAAAGCAAAGGTCATCTTCTCTATCCACCTCTGGGGCAAGGGTCATCATCTCTCTCTCTGTCTCTCCCCATTTAAGCTTCTCTTCAATTGCAGCCCACCTCTGCATCTGCTTGCTGCTTAAGCATAAATACCTTTGCCCATGACTACTGTTAAAATTTCAGCCCCAAAACTGGGGCATCTTACTGTTAGAACGCTCCAAGTCCCCCCATAAAATGTCATGAGTTACAGGAAACAGTCTGATGGGTCGATCACCCATCCTCCATAGCTTCATAAGAGAATTTCAGCCCCAGAGCTAGGGCATCTCCTCAGCCTCCTCTTTTTTTTAGTTCAGTTCTCTTGCTTCACTGACTTCAGTGTCTCGGTGTAGCTTCCTTCACATGCTGTCTCCCCTTTCTCTGACTCGGGAGAGAAGCGGTGTCCGAAAGGTTAATCTTGACCCGGGCTGGAGGATGGTCGTGTGGGCTCGGCCTGGGCAGCGGCCAGAGATGGAGGAGGGAGAGGAGTAGGGTGAGGGAGAGGAGGAGGAGGATGAGGGAGAGGAGGAGGAGGATGAGGACCGTTCTCCCCACGCTGTGCCAGCTGCATCAGGATCTTAGGAGTTGCAGCGAACCGGGGG
>VZTF01006661.1:138835-168849 GCA_013397755.1 Cnemophilus loriae
GGCAGGGTGAAATTCACCTAGAAACCTGTCAACCCATGACAGAGTGGGATGTATTCCTTGAAAGAGCAGGCAGGTAAGAGTTTCTATTATTGTAGATTATTGTGATACCTTGTGTTGGGAATGAAACTTCAGCGGCTGTTTGGTCTTATTAAAAATGCAATACAAATGTTTGTGGCAAGACCAGCCTCAGCACACTCACTTTCTGCACTTGACGTTGTATTTCAGGTGATCCCTGTGCCTTCCCAGTGAGCTCTTTACTTATTTCTCTTTTTTCCATCTAACAAAAGAAAGTACAGAGGGCAAATTAGGCTGAACAATTCTCACTGATTTAAATTGCTGCGTGATTTATTTGACCTTCTACATCTGTCTTTATCTTATTTTGGCATTAGTGTCTCTCTGGAAGTTTAAGTAGATGCACTTTTTCTTAGAAAGTGGTAAAAGTTAACTCCCAATGGCATCAGTACTTTATTCTGGCTCTTAGTGAATCGATCATTTTAATGAGGGACTGGCTGGTTTCTGTTAAATAGATGCAATTTCTGGTTGTGTTCGGAATGTCAGAACTTTCTAATCTGGCTCCAGATTTTTGGGAAAGGAATCTGTGAGCCCCACGGGACGGGTGCACTGGTTTATCCTTGTTTCCATGGAATGGTCCCCCAGGACCGTGTGGGGTCTGTTGGGAGGTTGCTCACAGTTACTATGAGCATTGAAAATAAAGATACTAAACTTTGACCATGCAGAATGATTTCTGAAAGTGGATTAGAGTGGCTTTTTGTGAGAAGAAAGGCACTGGAGTAATTTATGTAAAGACACGGGTTTTTTTCTACAGTGTGCAACTCTTTCATATTCAATATAAACCTGTCAGTGATTCTGTAGCAAGGCACTATGTGAGATGAATAGGAACTAAGGGAAGGGAAAAGATGAATTGCTGGAGCTGTTGCACATTGTAGGCAGCAAGTTTTGATCAGGAGTTGAGAAGCCAGTGTGTACTGCAGGCAAAATTCTGCTCCAAACATCCTCAGAAATGTATGAGAACAGCACTCTGCTCCATGTTTGTACAAGAGGGAGGATTCAAACACATTGATGGGAGCTCTGCCCTGACACAGGAGCTCCAGGCATGTGCTGCCACAGGTTGGGTGGCTGCTGGTGGTGCTTTTTTATTTCCAGTGGTTTTGGACCTGTGTTTCTGGAGAAATGGCTGATTTTTGGTTCTATTTTATTTTCCTTCCTGCAATTTTTATTCTGCAAGTAGCCCAGAAAATAAATGATGAATCTGATTTAGACTGAGTTAAATCAGATAGAATAGAAAGAAGGAGCACTGAAGTCTTTAAATGTAATTAGTGGTGGATTTTTCCTGCTGAAAAATGCTGTAATTTAAAAATGGGTAATATCAAGTTTTATTATTTTCACATTCTCAAGGCAGACCAAACAATGACACATCAGAACATGTGGATGTGGCGTGGTAGGAGTGCAAGGAGCTGGACCTTGGTAATTTCCAGGAGCTTGCACAAGACTTCAGGTGCAATAACAGGTTTGTGGGGGAGGGCATGACCCTGCTGTCGCTGATCCAGGTCAGGGAGCTCCCCTTCCCAATCCCCACTCTTTTTTCCTTGCTTCCAAGAATCTGTTTATTCGGGCAGTGTTTATACCCTAATTGAGTGGTGATTCAAGCTCAGCAACTATTTCCTGAGCATTGCAGCCCAAATAATAGGAGTCATCCTGATATGATTGAAACGACTCCTGTTATGCTGATTTTAGGGGAGTTTGCTGATTTTTTTTGCAAGTGGAGCACATAATTTATCCCATTCTCACATTTTATTTGGAAGTGTATGGATGAGGAAGGAGCAGATTGTGTTTGGATTAGATTCTGAGAAAGAAGCCAGCTGGGTTATGGAAGAAGCCACAGTTGTTTTTCAGGCAAGACTGCTGATTCAGTGGTGATTCAGGAGGTTTTCTTTGGCTTTAAAAGGCCACGAAATGGGTTCTTTAAAGAGTATTTTAGACCTAAACAAGTGTTCAGCAGTTGTTCAACAGGTTGAGTGTGTAACCATGGGCTGTGGCCACCTATTCTTGCCTTTAGAATGTACCTGTTTTCCAATTGATTGCCTTGAAAATGGTTCTATGGGTTTATACAGCATCTTGGGAGTTGCATTTACTGATGACTTTTTAAAAATCAGGGGTTTTAAGTAAATAAGGGAGCTGTACATAACTTCAGACTGCAGGAGGTTGCTGAGCTTTGTAATGAGTCCTGTGGCTTTTCTAAATCACTGCAATTGCTTTTTGCTTGCTTTTATTGTTTTGTTTTGGTTTTTTTTTCTCATTTTTTTGCCAGAAGTTTGCAGAGGTCAGTGATTCATGATCCTCTTTTTATTGACATACCATCTTTCTGGCATCTTTCTGATTTCTCTGAGGTAAATAGATGTGAGTTCAGGCAAAGTTTATTTCCAAAAATATTAACTTGAGGAGCCAAATGTGTCCAGTAAGCAGGAGAGAGAAAATCTACGATTATTTCTCTCCTTTCCTTACATAATGTTCTTTCTCTTTTGATTTAGTTTAGATTTTATTACTTCTACTGGGTTCTTTTTAATTGAAATAGTACAACCTGCCCACCAACAGGATGAACTTCCTCCGGCTGTACAAATACTTCACTACACTTGAACAAATACTTCAGGTTGTTTGTGTGCTGCCTGTCGTCTGCTTCAATTCTAACCATTTCCAGTAAGCTTGATAGCTAAAAAATATCTGTAATTGTGAAGTTTTGCAGGTTTTTTGTGTCCAGAGGTCATAAATTTATCCTGCATGGGCTGAAGAATTGCTGTTGTGCAGGGATGGTGTTGCACTGGGTGATGGAGGAATGGAAAAGGAATGACATGGTTGTGCTGCATTGCCACTAAATATTGTTGGGTTTTTTCTTTCCGTATGAAAATGTTATGAGGATTTCACTCCACCGGCCTCACTTTGCCCTTTCACGTTTCCGTTCCTCTTGGTGTGAGTCATGGAAAATTTATCATCGTACGGCTGTGGGCAGCCTTTCACTTGCAGACCTGCATCTCCCTGTGACTAATGACAGCCTTGTCTTCACAGGAGCTCTTCAGAGGGAAACATTTCCACAGGGAAGTTCATCTCCGGAGTGTTCATGGAGGGCGTGGGATCAGCTTAGCTCTGAGATTTCAAGAAACATCAGCAGTGCAAACTGAGAACTTGATTTAAACAAACCTTCCTGATTTGGCAGGGAAGGCACTTAGGCAGTAGGAATTATCCAGGTTAGTGGAAGCAATTAGGAGGCTATGGATAAAATAACATAGCTGTTACTCTAAGAATGGCATTAGATGTATTAAATCAGGAGCCATGTGATGTTACTGATGATGATTCAGCAGTATTATCTTTTGCCTAATCTTTTGTTTGGGTTATTTTGGATAAAAATGTTTATCCTTTATTTTATAGCATCTGTAGCTTTTCAATTAGGCTTAATCCCCTCTAGCGTGAGAGCTGGTGGATTATTTTCTCACTTGCCTTAGACATCCATCTTTTAGGTTGTGACCTGCCCAACAGGACTGTCTTACCTGAAATCTTCAATTATGTCATGTGAAGGGAGGCAACAAAGTGCTGTAGCTCCACAGACATAAACCAGGGGAGCACTTATACCCCAGGATGAGAAATGTGTTCCTGGTGTACCTGCAATGTGTTTATACGAGGTTAACAGCCACCTTTTCAGGTGGTGGGAGGAGAAGCTGACTGTGATTAAAAGTAACAAGGCTACTGCAAAATTTAGCCTGAAGAGCACCAGCAAAAGTTTGATTTATCTTTATTTTAAAGAGTTTTGAAAGAAAGGAAAGCATATTAAATATTAAGGAACTGGTGACCTGGAAAACGGGTCATACACATTGGTATATATGTGTGTAAAATCTGTTCAATCTCCTTTATCTTATTCACAGAGGAGGAGAATTTTAGCTCCATGACTGAGCATATGAAAGTAATTGCTTTTTATAGCCTGTCGGTCTCTTCTCCCAAGGGACAAGCATTAGGACAAGAGGAAATGGCCTCAAGTTGCATCAGTGGAGATTTAGGTTGGATATTAGGGAAAATTTCTTCATCAAAAGTGTTGAGCACTGGAACTGCGCAGGGCAGTGGTGAAATCACCATCACTGGTAGGATTTAAGAGCTGTGTAGATGTGGCACTTGGGGACATGGGTGGCCTTGGCAGTGCTCAGTTAATGCTTGGCCTTGATGATCTTGGAGAGCTTTTCCAACCTCAGTAATTCTACGATTCTGAGATTGTGTGGCCATTCTGGTTGCAGTCTTCCCTTACAATCCTTTACGAGGAAAGAGAGGAATTTTATGAAGCGTTTATTTAATAGAAATAATACAGAATTTCAAATATTTTTCTATGCAGCCAACAAAACCGCATGAATGATGAAAAATCTTGCATGTTTTCTTTTGGGGGGAATGTCTCTTTTTACCCTGTTTGTGAGATGAGCAGGGCCTGGTGGGTGCTGTGTTTTCAGTGCTTTGGTGCGAGGCTCGAGCAGGCAGCTCAGCCTTTTGCTGTTTGCTGTTGTGGCTCCTGCAAGGGTGACCTGCCAGCCTCCTCTCCTGCATCCTGAGCGCCCAACTGCCCCTCCTCTCATGGGACGCAGGAATCGCTCAGGGAAACTGGCATTCAGAGATCTCACCTGCTTGCTATTAACTTCTCTGTTGCATATAAATACTTTTGTTAGCTTGAGCCTGCTTCAGTTCGGAGCAGTGATGCAAAGTCCTGCCTTCAGTGGGAATATATTGAAATCTAAGAGAGCTTTTCCTTTCTTCCTCCCATTCCACTGTGTGTCATCTTGTATATCCACGTTTCCTCCTTGGGCTATTCCCAGAGATCCTTATTTTTACGAGGAGGGTTGCTTTTGGCCAAGGAGCTTGCAGAGGTTGCTGTTGATTTCTGCTCTGTGGTTAGGGCTGGCACACGTTAATGTGCAGCAGACAAATGCAGTATAGACATGATCATAAATAATTCACCGTTCCTTTCGACAAGGGGAAATTACATGCTACATTATTCAATATACAAAGACACTGCTTGTTGTGTAAAGAGAGTAATTTTCTGCCAGTGAACAGCCAGCAGCTTTGCAGCTAAAATATAAGGAGACACACATGGTTTATTACCAGCTCAAGCCTCATAACCTTCCCTCTGCCTGCAGTCCACATCCTTCTGCCCTCAGGAGTGGAATACAAAGAGGTGACGTGTGGTGGTGGCTGTGGTTGTGGCTGCTGGGAATGTTGGATGGAAGGAACAAAAAAAAGGCACTGCAGATGTCTTGATTTCATGGGGTGAATGAGGGAAATGAGGGCTGGGGGAAGATCCTGCCCTTCTGGTGGGCATCCTTCATGCCATGGTAAAATCTTAGGGAATGAACTTCTATCAAAAACTTCTAGGGAAAGAGAAGGGAGCGGCACTAGGGAATTATATCCCAACTTTTATGTGTTTATTACAATTCAGTTTTTTTATTTCATGAACGTGACAGTGAAAAATCATGTCAAATGGTGTGTTGGCAACCAGCAGTTATTAAAAAAAATGAGATCAATGTCTCTATTCTATTAGCTGAGTGGTCTGTCATTGTCCTGTGATAGGTCATCAAACTGATCATCTAATCAAGCAGCCTGATGCAGTGCTTGTGCATGAGCTGACAGAGTTATGGTTACTGGTGGAACTTTAAATTTCTTCTCATGACTGGTGTGATTAATAGCTTAGTTTTACTGTAGCTTAAACATATTTCTATTTTTTTTTCCCCTTGTATTGGCTTCCTGATAAACCATTTTCTTCACCAGTCAAAGATGTAGTTAACATGGTTTTTCCTTGACTTTCTAATATTTGTAGCAGATTTTCATGGGAAGTGTTTGCATCTGGGAAGGGTTCAATAAATTCCAGTCCATTTTTTTAACACACAAATGGACATAGGATAGGACAGAGAAGGTTATTTGGTTTTTCTAAGGTCCTGTGGTCTGTATTCATTAATGTATTTCTGACTGCTCTTTTTAAAAAATTGAGAATTAATGTCAAATGCACAAATGTGGAATTGATTCCATAAGGCTATCTCAGATAAATCTGTCCAGTCAGTGTCACTGAGCAGGTTGCAGACCCCTGTTAGAAGAGGACTGGAAGATAAATTGGATTTTTTCTGTACTCTAAATAGCCAGTGCATAGGAACTGGTGTCTGAAAATAAACAACAAGGAGCTGGAGAGCAGAGGTCTAGGAGGATACTGAGGTGGATGTCAAAGAGGAGGAGTTCAGGGTAGAAGGATTCCATAAAAACAAATGTGTAGAACATGATAAATGTAATTGAAGAGATGCTGTAGGGTGGCTTTTGGTTGCCAGATCTTTTCTAGGTAGGTACTGCTTTAACCTGTAGTCTCTTCTTTGTGCTTCTTTTTTGAGAGGGGCTTTCTTCACCTTCCTTTTTTATCTTTTGTGATGAAGGCCCTCATCTCCATCCTCTCTTTTTTTTTTACAGTATTTTTTTTGAGCTATCTCTGTTTTCATGACTTCCTCTATGACCTCTGTGGATGCTGCCTGAATCTGCCCTGCCACTGCTTCTGTCTCCCGCTCCCTTTGCTTCCTCTTCAAAAATGTTTGATCAGGGTCTTATTTCTGCCTGAAATATTTACTTGGGAGGTGGAAACTTCTCACTTCTCATCAGGACTTCCCTTTCTTGTCCTCCTTCTTACCACCATTGGTGGTGTTTGGACAACCATCAAGGGCTTTCCAATCTTGGCTCCTTTCCATAGTTCCTCTTTTTCTTTTGGACATTTATGGGGGGATATTTTATGTATAAGAAAGCATAAACTTTCTAGGTTTAAAATTACCCATATGAATCTGATTTAGTCTCTCTAGTCGTTCAAACTTCTGTCGAAATCATCACAGCTTTGTTCCTTAGGAGAAGTTTCTAAGACTGGTCTCTTTCAGAAGCGTTGCACTGATTTCCTTCCCTTTGGTTTAAATATAGTCAGTAATGGTTCTGCTGTGATTTCTGCCTGCCTCATCTGACTTAGAGAATAAACTCATTAAGGAAATGAACTTTTTTGGGGGGGAAGGAAAGTATTTTGCAAATACTTTTGTTCAATATTTATCTAATTATTCTTGAGTCCCTGAGACACAGCCTACTTGCTCTGATTGCAGAAATCCTCCAATATTGTGACAGTGTTCAGTGGGAGAAACATCAGAACACAAATAATTTGTACAAAAGCACTTTGTCTCGTACAGAAATGGAGCCAGAAGGATGATGATAAATGCAGGATCTGAAGTGACTGCCTCAGTTGATCAGGACACTTTTGTTGGAATCAAGCAGGAGTTCATTATCTAGAATTATAGCAATGTTTCTTAAGCATTAAAAATAGGTGTTGATAGAGCTAAAGGCAAAATAGTCAAATTGTGGAACTCATAATAGTAATGATTATACTTCTCTGATTTGGTGAGTAAAAAGAGGACCCATCGCTTGGTCCAGAAACCTGAGATCCTGTCATTAGCCTTTCCTTGTGTCTGTTTTTTAATCCCTTCCCTTCGCTGAATGTTTTACTTGTTGCTTTTGATTTTTTTTGTTCGGCTTTTTATCTCCCATGTTTGGAAGGAGACTGTTATTTTACCCCTGCCTCAGACAGGGTCCTACCCCTGCTTCAGGACAGTTAATTTAAGATCCCCACGAGCAGATAGAGTGTAATTAGTTAAACCTGTGTCACTGGATACTGTCCAGAAGTGCTCCCATATTTCAAGAGCAGATTAAGATCTGTTGGGTGGGTTAGTGAGCAGCTGAGGGGAGTCGTGTAGTGTTACCTGTGGTAGCAGCCAGCCACTGATGTGAGCAGATGGGTGATGGAAAATCAGGGGCAGCTCGCTGTGAACCTGGAGCCAAATGTTTCCTGGGTTTAATATCCTGACTGCTGTAATTACCAGGCTTGGCAAAGGGCGGGCACCTTTCAAATGGAATTGTGAAATGACTCGTGGTAGGCTGTGCTTTGCTGTGGCTTTGGGTGATGTGGATATGGTGTCTGGTGTATATAAATATCTGGCTTTGTTTCTCTAGCCTGGACAGTGCATCTCTTTGGAACCACCTCTGGGAAGATGAAGCTTCCAGCAGCAGTAGTGAGGTTTGGAACCTGCTTGTTTTAAGGAAACCTGGAAATTTCTACCCATATTTTACCTATTCCAGCATAAATCAGAGGACAATGAGTTATTTTGATTTTTTGCATATTTTCACGCTATGTAAGAATTTTTCTTCCTTCTCATTTTGTTCGATGGGAAAAACTTGAGCCAGTCTTGTAGCTGATCCTTACTTCACCACATTCCTCTTACTGAGCCAAGTTCTTGGGAACCACGTCCAGAATACGTCTATTTTTGTGTGTTGGTGGTGGCCGGGGCTTCTTTTTCTTTCTGTGACACTTTTTATTCTGTTTTGAACCTGTCCTTTTGCATTGCTGAGTAGTCGTAGAACCACTCCAGGAATGAAATAATTTCAGACTTACAGAAGATGACTCATACGCTTCAGAAACATTTTTATGGCGGTGCTTGGCTCATTAATGTAGGAGTTTAACCGTAGTAATATGAGGTATTGCATTAATTGCTGCATACATTTATTACCAAATGACTTGCACAGGCAGTGTTTCAGATGCCGCGGACCTGATCACAACAGCCAGAAGTGTCCTGTGTGCAGAGGAGAAAACAAAATCCCTTTGTACACCGACAGCAAGCAGATGAAGTGGCTCGCGGTTCTGGAAGTGAGGACTGATCACTGTGAGAGCTGGAATGGATTGTTCTGCCTGAGGAAGGGCAAGCTCTGCAGTTTGATGTTTGGGTTGATCATAATGACTCTGGTGATGGTATCCTACATCCTGACTGGAGCCAAGCACGGCCTGTTGCTGATCCCATCTCCCTTCCATTACGGAGCTTTTGCTAGCAATCCCAGCTTAATGGACAATGAAAGCCTTAGTGACATGAAAGACCATTACCAGCCTTCGAAAATGAATATTTCATATGTAAGGGATTATCCAAGCATTAAATTAATTATTGACACCATTACTTCAAAGATAGAGTTTATAACGAGGCAGCGCCCTGATTTAGAAGAGCTGAGGAAGCAAGAGCCACATGTAAGTATGAATTGAGGCGTGCCTTAAACTGCTTTTTACGTCCTTATTTCAAGGCTTTTGGATCAATCTTTTGCCTAGATATAAAAAAAGTGCAACTGCTGGGATGTTCACACGGTGATTTACACCATCTAGAGTCTCCTGATTCACAGCAGCTGAGAAGCTGCTATTGTAGATCACATCCCTCTGAGTCATGGGCAGGATGGATGGGTTCTATAAATGGTCTTGACACCTGAAGCAAAAAATCAGGCAGCCTTCTGATCGCTGTACAACATCACTGAACTTTTACCTTTTCTCATGCAAAATCATCGTGACTGAGATTTACCTGTCACCCGAAATGATAAATAAGAAAAGGGCCTTTCTAATAACCGCTTGCCACGGCGCCTTCCTGAAAATCATTGCAAACCTTGTATTTCAGAGTTAAAAACTGGAAGGTACTTCGATTGGAGTATTGGGTGTTTGACTTCAAAAATCAGTTCCTGGGGTTGCAGGGGAGTTGGGGGGGATTATGGAGGCCCTTTCTGGCCTTAAAATAAAAGGATTTCTAAATACTCCTCTCCCAGTCCAGTGGGTTGCACAGGATTTGTTTCTGGTGTCATCAGAAGCAATAAACGGGGTCAACTTTATAGGTAGAAATATCCAGGTAGTGTTTCCGTTCTCTCGCCGTGCTAAGTAAGAAAAGTATAACTGTCGATTGCTTGCTGCCTTGACTGAAACTGTTGTTCTTTATGTTGCAGATGTTTTCAGTAATTCCTAACAAATTCCTTCCAAATAGCAAGAACCCTTGTTGGTACGAAGAGTACCGAGGAAACACAACCACGGATCCTTACGCGACCAACTCCTACGCGCTGTACTCCAAGCGCTTTCGGATCATATTCGATTACCTCAGGAAGGTGTTTTGGAACCACTTGTACCACTACGAGGACAAGCACTACCGCCTGCGCTGCCTCCCGCACTTCTACATCATCGGGCAGCCCAAGTGCGGCACCACGGACCTGTACGACCGCCTCAGGCTGCACCCCGACGTTCGCTTCTCGGCCATCAAGGAGCCCCACTGGTGGACCAGGAAGCGCTTTGGTGAGTGAAAATGTCCTTTGCTATCCAGGCAAGTCTTCTCTCTTAAAATTTATTAGAGTGTTTGGGATGTAGTTTGTAGATTGGCTCCATACTGGCTTGCCTAGAAACCGCTGGAGTTGATGGTTTGGAGAATTCCAGGTGGTGGATGCTCAACCTGCTTTTGTTCAGTGGTGTTCTGGGTTAAACCTCTTGAGAAAATGCACATTTCATTCGGTTTATTTGCAGCATTTTGGAAAATCTAAGGAAAAACAAAACCAGCGGATAAAACCCACCTTATGGATTTGTAAGGGCAAGTAGAGAAACTATTTAGGCTGTCATGGGGGAGTTGAAGAGCAGCAGCAATAGTTTTGTTTTGCAAAATTCTGTAAAGCCTTTCTCACATCAATAAGTAATGGGTCACTATTTAAAATTTCAGTCCTTATGGTTCAGTAAATACAACTGTGGCAGGAGCTTCATTAGTGCCACAGCTCTGGCCAGCACTGAGCAGTAGAGATGCTCTGCATGAGGAATCTCTCTCACGCTGAGGGCCCTGCACATATTTCTGATACTCTTTTCCTGGATGATATCAGTATTTCCATCTCTGAAGGCAGACTTGAATAGCTGGGGTTGTGGCCAGCTGGAGCAAAAGGCATCGACCCCTCGTGATTGCACCTCCAAAGGTGTCTCGGGGCAGTGGGGCTGAGCACAGAATTTCATCCTTCTGAAGTGTTTTTCTCCTTCTTATTTCTCTTCTCTGGATGCTGAGGAAGGTCAGTCTTGAGGTTAGAGATTAGATGAGCTGCAGAAGACCCATTTTAATTTCCTAACTGCTCCCCTCTCCATGTGGATGAGTGTTGTGCCTTCTGCATTCCACCCAGGCACTGGATTTTCCTCTTCTTAGTCTGGCTGTTAAGTGCTGTCATGCCCTCACTTTGTACAACTTTGGTATCAAAGATCAAAGACTTTTCAGTGATTTTACTGTTTCCAAGAGGAAGATTCTGGTTATTTTAGTGACATCTTAATTTCTGTTTCTCATTTGCTGTTGCTTTATGGCAGACACAGCCTTTGGAACAGGACAGGCCTGGCACTGGGGGGTAAATGAGGACTTTGATCACTTCTTTCTTTTGGTGCTTTTCTAAGCTTCCTTGGAATGGGAAAATAATGAATTGCTGTGGCTAAAGGCAAGGAAGGACACTTTCTGAGGCGTTGGGACACCCGCAGTGCTGCTTCTGTTCTTTATTTTGAGATCGTACCTCAAATTCTTTATTTCTCCTACATGTGGTCTTGTCATTTCCATCTTGTTTCCCCATGCCCTGAATCCCAAAAGAACCTTTGAGCTTCTGCAAATGGGATTTTGTTCCTCACTGCTTGATGAGGAGCTCTCAGTCACAGAGATGGGATTTCATGATTTTGCTGTTAAATTTTCAATTTTCTTCCTTTGCAAATGCCATAAGAAAGTTGCCAAAGTAAATATTTTGGACATTTTCTAAATACTTTTTTGTAAACTAAGATTTAAAGCAATGTGACAAAAATATAGCTTTGCTTTTGAGATGATTGAGTCCTGTTTAAGAAACACCAGAGGCACCAGTGTGAATTGAGGAGTGAAGCCAAGTCAAACAAGAGAAGCATCATGGTGCTCCTTGAAGACCCATGAGAAGAGACTTGTTCATCACAGTCAGCAGCTGACTGAAGACAAAACGTGGGAGTTATGGAATGGTTTGGGTTGGAAGGGCCTTTAAAGATCATCCAGTTCCACCCCCTGCCATGGGCAGGGACACCTTCCACTATCCCAGGCTGCTCCAAGCCCTGTCCAGCCTGGCCTTGGGCACTTCCAGGGATCCAGGGGCAGCCACAACTTCTTCTCATGTTCTGGTAAAGTGATGTAAACAAGGGACTGTCAGCAAAATCTGTGGAGGATTTTGTGTTTCATGGGAGAGCTGGCAGGAAAGGCTGAACCCAGTCGATGCGTTAAACTAAAACGTTTTACACCAAATAGTTCCCTCCACTTACCTTAACCTCAACATAAATGTTTGGAATACATGCTGGAGGAGGTAATGCACCCAGCCTCTCTTCAGCAAGACTAGGCTCACTAAAGCTGTGAACCTGACCCACCAAACAGGCAGAAGAATGTAAAAAATCAGGCTGGAGTGCATCTAACTTGAGAACAAGGGTGAATTCCTGTCTCTGTGCTGGCAGTCACAAACCCTCCACTTGCGGAGTCTTGTGGTCAGCCACCGGGGACCGAGTGCTGATCCTTGAAGAGAACATTCTTTGCATAATTCAGGTTTTTTTAAGTTGTTTTGTAAAGCTGGAGAATGAGGAAACATTGCAGAACTCGTGGTCTCGTGGGAGAAGGATCTGTAGGGATGACCTTCCGATCATCTCAGCTGTCTGCCACTGAGACTGAAAGATCAAGTTTGTTCCTGGTGGCTCAGTCCTTTAATTCTGCCTTAAAAGTACATTACCTAATGGCTACTATTTAAAATTAAAAAAGGAAAAACACGGAACATGACAAATACACTCACAAGTGAAACTGAGACAGCCAGCGAGTGGCTATGACTCCCATGCTCCTGGCTATTAAATTGGTTTGGTTTCTGACACTTTAGCTGGACAAGAAAGTCTCTTTGTTCAATGGCATCCTCTGATTCAGTGGATTTTTATGAGACTGACTAATTTCAGCTGAAGTTAAACGGCCCTCTGGGGAGGCCCCATTTCGCAAATCACTCCTTTCCCCTTCTGCTGGGATGGTTGATGCTCTACAGGACTTTGTCTCAGCTTGACTGTCTCTCTTTTCTGGCTCCTTGCCACTGTTTCTGTTCCCAGGAGTGCGGTGGCAACAAACCGAGGCTGTCTGTAGCACCACACTTGCACTTTTTTCCCCCTCAAAACAAGTCAAAATACGCTGTTGAACTTTCTTCTACCCTCATTAAATCCCACTTTGCTAAAGGGGAAAATCAGAGGCAATGGACAAAAGAACTCTCTTGCTGAGCTTTCCTCTCACATAATTGATAATTATTGGCCTTGTGGGAACAAGAAAGGGAGAGCTGAGAAGTCCTGTGTGGGGAGCATGTACAGCAAATGGAGAAGTGAGACTAGATTTGGAAACAGGAGTGGGAAAAGGAGTATAAAAATCACAGGATGCGGCTCAAGGTGCTGAGAAACGCAGGGGGAAGGTGACACTGAACTCACCCTGGAGTGTAGGGAGGGAGAGGAGAAAAATAAGATACTACCGTGGAGCTTTATTTGCATACCTGTGAGAGGAAAAAAAACATGAATGATTTCCCAGCGTGTGTTGATTTGCATATTTGGCATCAGAGCCTGTGCTCAATCTCAAAACAGTAAATCTAGTGGGAGTCCAATATTACTGCAATTTACATGGGTGCAAATGGAAGCAGAATCTTATCTTCTATATTCCTTCCAAAAGCTGAATTTAGAAGAAGATAAATCCAAGCTCATTCATGCAGGGACTACAAAACAGAGCGCTTAAAATATTTCCTATCACTGTGAATTTATGGCGTAATCATTCAGTATCTCAGATCTCAGCCACTTCATTATAGGCACTTTTATCTGGGGGTTGCACTTGGTCGGTCTGATCTCGTGCTGATGTTGGCTGGCTCGGGGCCAGCCACGTCTGTGAAACCACCTTGGTTTGCACCAGTGGTTAGTCTTGCCCTGTCGTTGTCATAGCTGCTGTTTTCAATTCTCTCTTTTCTCGCTGTTTTCTCAGGAATCATCCGGCTGAGGGACGGATTCCACGACCGCTACCCGGTGGAAGATTACCTGGATCTGTTCGACCTGGCGGCACATCAGATCCAGAGCGTGCTGCAGGGCGACGCGGGCAAGGAGCGCGGCAAGAGGAACAGCATCATCATCGGTAGGGCAAACGCAGCCCCGGAACTCTCTGTAGCTCCACACTGGCAGCCCTCAGAGGGGGATTTTGTGGCTGCTTCTCAGCACAGAGCCCCTGGCGTTGCTCTTCTCTGGTGTGCCTGGAAGCTCTCGGCTTTCTTTTCCTGCAGGGTGGTTCCCTGCTTTGTTCAGAAGCTGTGATTATCTTTGGAAAATTCCTGCGCGAGTGCTGTGTATCTGATGAACATCAGCACTTAATTAATGTGGGGGTTTTGATTTAAGAACGAAAACGACCTTGGCGACTCCTTCAAACACAGTTTGCGTTTCGTTTTCATAGAATCATTTAGGTTGGAAAAGCCCTCTAAGATCATCAAGTCCATCCATTCCCCCAGCACTTCCAAGGTCACCACTAACCCTTGTCCCCAAGTGCCACATCCACTCTAAGGACACTTATGAGGGGATCGCCCGTAGTGCTGGGATTGTGGCTTCAGTTCCAAATGCTGGAGCAGTGTGTCTGGGATAAATCAGTAACCGTGGTGTTGTCACACACTGGGTGCTGCAGAAATCCTGCAGCTGATGGAAGATGTGATAGCAAAAGCTCCCAGTGGCTCGTCTCAAGCTCCAACAGAAGATATTGATATAATTAATTGGTTTTAAAATTAATTACTTAATTACCACTAAAAATGGTCTAGAAGTGCTGTTTTATTGTGCTTTATGGAAGTCCATGGTTAGCACTGGGCTCTGGGGAGGGATCCCTGGATTTCTTTCCATGCCACACATGGTCAGTCCGCTGGGCTCATCCCCTCTGGTCCATGGTGTACTGGTTTACAGTGCCTGTGAGGAGCATCACACACTTCTAAATTCTGCTTGTGCTGTCTGCTAAAAACAGAAAACTGAGGGGATGGGAGTTTTACCAGCCTTACTCTGTCACCTCAGAATTTCCTGGGGAAGCCAGACACATTCCATGAGAACACCTAGTTGTGCAAGTGACAGTTCCCTGTCAAAGAGACTTTTCAATGTAGGCTTGAAGTCACAATTCTACAGAAAATAGAAACAAGATTTTTGCTGCCTGCCCTCAGAATTACTGGGGGTTTGGTCTCATTACAACCAAAAACTTTAACCGATTGCTGGCTGGATGAGATGGTGATGGTGCCTTAGCTTGGTTAAACCAGAGCCTTGGCTGAGTCACATTTGTTCAGTACTTCCCCAGCCTCCATTTAAGACCATCATTCACTTTATTAAACACTTGCAACACTGAGCAACATCTGTAAGACGGGGTTCTTAAGAAATGTTGCCATCAAGGACATCTGCAGATTTTCCTGCTGCTTACAATAATATCTCCTGTCCTTTCATGGGTGAAGTGCTTATCCTAATTAAATTCACTAATCTAATTGGCAACGTACATCTTTGATTACCCACCTCCTGTTGCAGCTTTTTGTAGAGTTCACTTTGTGTTTCTTTTTCCTGTGGTCTCATTTCTTGTTTCATTAAGGTTCTGCTGGGTTTTCTTATTAAGTTTACAGGAAAAGTCTTGAATGATTATACTCATTAAGGCAGTCTTTTATGACCTTGGTAAAAAACAAAACAAAGCCATCTAGCCTAAAATGAATCTGTATGAAAATCAGGTTTGCTCATAATCTTCTTTTTCTTATTTCAGACGACTGCAAAGAAAAATCAAATTAAAACCGTAAATATTTCAGTAGTTCATCATATTATATTATTTTGAAAAGTTAAGCTTCTTTGGATATTAAACCTAGTGGGTAATAACTGCATTTTCCAAAAAAAAAACCAACCCAGCGTCTGTTTGGAGAGGAACCAGAGAGGACAGGGCTGATCCAGCTTGAGGCGTTCTGAGCAGGACTTGTTTATGCGGGATCATTAATAAGATAAATTCAGAGGAATGACTTGTGAAAACACAATATGATGTTAATCCACCAATTACTGAATAAGGAGGCCATACGTCCATTCTTTAGGCAATTTAATAATTCATATGTTGTTTAAGTCCATAAGAAGAAAAAAATTCAGTTGCACTAGGGTCATTAAACATAATGAATTGTTGGTGATTAATTTATCTCATGTTTAGTATGGCTTGTTCTCTTTGCAGATATTAAATCTGTATTATAAACAAAAACCAAACACTGTCAAATTGTCAGGAAAATTTTTGTTTGCCTGCTTCAGGTAATTAAAATCATATAAGAGTCAGCAGGGACCAGAATGATTATTATATTTTTAAATATATTTTTCCCCCTCATTAAATTCATGACAATCATCTCGTGGGAGGATTTACCCTCTTGACCCCAGGTTATCCTGGGCTGACTGCACTGGAGCAGCACCTTGAGCCTTGTTAATGCTTTAGCATGATTTGGTTGTGTGCCTGTGATCTTGGGTTGGACTTGACAGTCTTGGAGGTCTTTTCCAACCTTTATGATTCTGGGATTTTCCCTGGCTTGTGTCCTGCCTGCAGATTTCGGGCAGTTTCTGTGGAGGGTGGGCTCTGATGTTTAGACAATCTGCCCGTTTATGTGTAAATGCACGGATTTTTTTCTGTAGTTCACATTGCAGAAGTGTAGGGAGGTGTTCTCAGGTTCGGCCACTCTAATTGGGATAAATCCACCAGAACATCAAAGGTGGTCAGGGAACGGAGCAGAGAACTGTGAAGGATGATCAGACCTAGTCCGGAGAGGAACGGGCAGCTCGGTGAGGTCGTAGACTTCAATTACCTGGGCATGATTTAGACAAACATTTCTGAGGGAGCCGTTTCAGCCCAGCCGTGCCTGTCAGGGAGATGGAGCAGCGACTTCCCAAGGTCACTCCTATCCATGGAGCTCCCTCTGCAGCAAATCCCCGTCTGCAGGTGCCCTCACCCCTTTGCATCTCCCCGCGTCCTGGCGGCTCAGGGGAGGTTTCTGTCTCAGCTCCTGGCCTCTGTTTAATCCTTTGTGTTTCTGCCTCACCCAGCGTGGGAGCTGGGCTAATTGAGTTTTAATTGACAAGTCGAAGCCCGCTGGTGATTAGGCAGTACTTTGGCTAATTAATTTAGAATGGAAGAGCGGAGCTGTTGTGGACACCCAGCTATAGCCAGTGGACCTGATCTCCTCCTCCTGAAAAGAGGCGAAGTGAACGTGACAGAAGATTAATGTGTTTTCTAACAACTCCCAGACTTTATTAATGAATCACATTATGTTCAGCTGAAGTTTGGAGCCAGTACCTTTCTCGTGGTGTGTTTTGTCCATCTTTTTAAGTCTTTATTGGGCTTTCCCAGCAGAGGAAAGAAGGAAAAATAGGGAAATAATGTACAAGTCTATAAGCCTACAACATTATTATTTTTTTAATCTCCTTCGCTTTGATTTGAAAAACCTCATTAGCAAGAATTAGCTTTCATTAGACTGTCAGAGAGTGTAAGTCCCCAAAAAGCTTCTGTATATGTTTTATTAAACAGTACTGTGCCACGTAAATGCCAGTATTACTTAAAAAGACAGAGAAGATTACAAAATTCAAAACGTCATATCGGATCATTTATTTAGCAGCTGAAGCATCATATGCTCACTCTGGCAGAGATTTTTACTGATTATATTTCTCCCTGTAGCACTGCATTCAGAGTGAGCTCCTTCAGTCACTAAAGATACCAGAATCTGGTATTTTACCAAAGTGTGCTATTTATTCTATAAACCCTTTATCTATTAGTAAATAGTTGACTTGTTCTACAGGAATAATTGCATAAAAAATAGTATTTCAAACCTCACATCTCAGCTGCTTTTTAAGTATTTCTTATATGCTCACTGGTTCTCCTGATTATGTTTTCCACTCTGTTGATCAGCAGGGGTGGTGGTTTCCTCATTTTTCTGTGGGAAATTTTACAATTTTTTTTGTTGCAAGCCGCTGCTCTGAGATTGGGAGCTTTAAGGCCAACCCGTGGGTGCTACAAAGAGCACTGCAAGGCTGCAGCAGGGACAAACTCCTGCCTCCTCAAGGCCTGGTTGGACAGGGCTTGGAGCCTAGTGGAAAGTGTCCCTGCCCATGGCAGGGATGGGAACAAGATGATCTTTAAGGTCCCTTGCAGCCCGAATCATTCTGTGATTCCATGATTCCTCACTGCAGAACGTGCTAGAAAACCCTGAGCAGTCCATTCCAACCCAGATTAAATCTATTTGCATGTGTTGGCCACCAGCAGGAAGCAGTGTGGTTACGGACAGCGATATTTCAGGTGGAATTGCATAAAACCTGTCTTAACCATCCCTGCACTGCCAAAGGCACGGGGCAGTGGGATTGCTGCAGCTCTGGGAGCTTTGGCCAGAGCAGTTTGTGAGAACTAAAGTGTGTTGAAATTCATGGGGTCGATTTTGTCCTGCCTGCAGCAGTTTAAAATTCAGCTAATTTCCACTCCTACATGAAGAATGGAATGAGTCACCAGCAGAGATGCTTTTCATTTCCAGGGGAGGCCAGTGCCTCGACAATGTGGGACAACAACGCTTGGATTTTCTTCTATGACAACAGCACTGAAGGAGAACCTCCCTTCCTAATCCAGGATTTTATCCATGCCTTCCAACCGAATGCCAAACTTATCATCATGCTGAGGGACCCTGTTGAAAGGTGAGCAAGGAAATTTTCTTGTTATGATAATATTGTTAGTTCTCACTCTGTTGGATGCAAGTAAATATTCATGTGGTGTTTGAGAGCTACTTGGTTGTGATAAGAGGGGTTTTATTCTGTGTATTTTGGCACAGGTAACTGTGATAATGTTTTAAAGAGAAGCACGTGAGTGTGAATGCCATGAGTGCCATGCCTGGACACCTGAGCTACTCTGAAAAAAAGAATTTATAGGTTTCCAAATGCAATCTAATGCCACTACCTGAGCTGATATGCCCTGGTTCTCAGCAGAGCTCTTTAGGAGGGCACTGCATCTTCAGATCTCAGCAGAAGTGGTCCTGGGAAATGTTTCATTTCATTTAAGTAGTAAAATTTATGTTTTCATGGGGTTTTCAGTTCAAAGTGATTAAATAATAATGATTAAGAATGATTAAATAGCTCCAGAGTCAGTAAATGATACAAACTGTTTTTAAATCTGAAAAGTGCTTGGTGAGACTCGTGTAAGGTTTCACAGGGCATGTGTAGCTCGCACAACCAACAGCTACAGGAGTTCATCCTTGGTCTTCCTGACTTTGTTTGCAGGGAAAGGGCTTGGCTTTTGCCAAGGTCTGCGTTATTTTAAATGGCTGTGGAGAGCCAGGAATGCCCAACCTTCCTCTTGCATTTCACTTTTTCTCTCCAGTCTTCCTCCAGATTTCTGGGACATTCCTTTCTGCTATGTCCTCTGAAGAAGGATAATAATGATGAGGGTGATGGGGAGGGTGGAGGGATGGAGGCAGAGTCCACAAGGATCAGACTGAGGGGGTGTGAATTCCTTCTCACTGTAGCTCCATAGGGATATTCAGGATACTTGTGGCAAGGTCAGTGCCCAAGGGCAAAGCCCCACAAAAACTCAGGGAAGGAAGGGGATGCAGATGATGATGAGGATGCAGATGATGATGAGGATGCAGATGGTGGTGGGGATGCAGATGATGGTGGGGATGCAGATGAGGATGGGGATGCAGATGATGCTGGTGATGCAGGTGATGGCAGCGAGGTAAATGATGATGAGGATGCAGATGATGGTGGGGACCAGGCTCTGGTGGCTGTGGGAGAAGAGCAGACCCGTGGTGCTTGTGCAGGCAGCCTGTACCCGCTGCCCAGCAGCTTCCAGAGCTGGGATGGTGCTCCCCAAGGAGCTTCCCTGCTGGCAGGGCGTGGCTGTGGTGAGAGCAGGGCTGGGAGATGCTTCCCAGCTCCTGTGTCAGGAAATGCAGCTCTCAACCCCAACGGCATCTCCCGACCCCGGGAGTTAACAGATGGTAATTTTATGCGAGAGAGCGGCTGAAGTGGCTTCCTCATGTAAATTAGTGACAAACTCCCTGATTGCCTTAACCACCCTCTGTAATGGGGGTGCAGCTCTTTGCCAGCGTTAGCAGGGGTGACAGAAAAAGTCAGCTTCATCTCCCTTAATGTGTTTATGACAAATTGGTACCTTTTTGTTTACAATTCCCTGAGTTCCTGATGGCTCATCTGAGCTGCAGGAGCAAATGCTGCCGTGGCAGAAGGGACAGCCTGGGATCCATTAGTGATGCCAGGCAGTGGGACAGGTTCCTCGGAGTAGGCAGGAGGGCAGGGGGCTGGAACAGGCTCTGATCTAACCTGCACAGGGTCTGGGCTATCCCCAGCAGGGAATATTTGAATGGCATCTTTTTTTGAGATGGTCGTTGTCAACTGGTGTCATGATTTCATTGGAATGGACAGAGGTTGAAGGGAAGGACTTCAACTAGCCAGAGCAGCTGAAATCCTAATCAGCAAAGATGTGCCCAGAATTAAAAACAGATAGGGGAAAAAAAAAAGAGAAAGAAAAAGAAAAATGGAAATAAAATCTCGACTGCCCTGCAGAGGGAGAACTTGTCTTCAAGAATGTAGATTTTCAAAAGATGCCAACAAGTCTGAAAAATCATGCATTTCTTTTGACGAATGGTTAGAAATACCAAGCACTCATATTAAACCTTTTTAATGACACCTCAGCCTGGCCCACGCTGTACCTGATGCCTGCTGGCTGATTTCCCCCAGGAAGAAGCCTTTCGCCGCTCGGTCCCACCATCCCCGGGACAAGCTGAGTCCTGATTTCCACATTTCCTGCAAGCAGGAGATGCTGTTGTGTGTCTGATTCAGGTGAACTCAGCTGGCCTGGCCCTTCAGCTTTTCCCTTTCTTCTTTTTTTAAAATGAACAGAGAGTCTTCATTTGTTTCACGTGGGAATTAAAATCCTGTTCTTGCAAAACACTGACATAAATAATGAGTGCAGAGGGGCTATTCCTGTGCTTAAGTGCTTTGCTGGATTAAGGCCTAAACTTTGCAAATGAAGTATTTTTAAGTACCCATGGAAATCTAGGGAAGTTAAAGGATAAATAAAGTAAGTGCAATACAAAAGGTTACTGCAGTAATAAGTGAGACCTAAATAGATTGGTGTTTTTATTTCTTAAACACCTGTGGCTGTTTGGAAGAGGCTGAAAGATATGTAGGATTTCAGGAATTTTGTCGAGAGATGGGTACTGTGGAGGCATCAAACCTGTGCTGTAAACACACTTGGGGAAGTGACTCCTCGAGTGATACAAAATTGTCTTCAAAATCCTGTGGTATTATTGTGGTTCTGGTCATTCTAAACCTAATTATGAATGGAAGTTAAAATATCATGTTCAGCAGATCTAATATTTATGCCATTTCTGAGCATTTCCTTTGTCTCTTTAAAATGTGTTTATCTTGCAAAAGCCTAATCAAGGTTTCAGGGATTAATGCTAAAATTGATATTTTCCTTGCCTGTAGGTTTTGGGTTGTTTCACCACATCACCCCCAAAGGAATTTGAATGTACATAAACTTTTTAAAGTGATTTTAAGTAATTGTAAAACTTGTGCTAAAAGTGTGCAAGGAGGGGCTACTCCTCTGTAACTTAGAGAAACTCCTGCCTCATCTAAGAAAAAAAAAAATAGAAAATCAGCAGGTGGAATGCTGCAAATTGGAAGTTTTTGATGGAAAGTCAATATAAGATTGGAGGTGAAGCTTCCTGTAAAAGGAATGTGAAATCTGGACTCTTTCTTACTCCTGATGGTAGCCAGTTTGGTAATCACATAAAAATTACACTTTCTAACCCACCTAAAGGTAAAGTTTCCAAAATCAGCTTTAAGCTTTAGAGCCAAGGACTGTTCCTGTCCATGGAACACCACGTGTAGAGGGGCACCAACATCAGCTGAGGGCAGTTCTGTTCACAGAGAACACGAATTTAAAGTCTAAAAATTTCCCTTCAGGAGCAAACATTGGCTCGCACAATTTCTAGGGTCAGGTCTCCAGGGATGCTGACCTTGAAAGTGGGGATGCTGTTCAAAATTCCCTGGAGCTGGGTTTTGCTGTGAGCTAAAACTCATTGAAATGAATGGAAAAAGTGTCACTGGGCGACAGGCTGTGGGTGGGCCGCTGTTCCACACACGTCCCCTTTCCCTGGATTCCTGTAGCTGGTGGGAATTGCTGTGTAAATCAATGTTTTTCATTCCCTCAGCCCCTCACGGCCTCGTTTTCCCCCCCCCTCAGGTTGTACTCCGATTATCTGTACTTCGCCAGCGCCAACAAATCCGCGGAGGATTTCCACGAGAAAGTGGCGGAGTCGCTGCAGCTGTTCGAGGGCTGTGTGCTGGATTACTCCCTGCGAGCCTGCGTCTACAACAACACCCTCAACAACGCCATGCCCGTGCGTGTTCCCAGGCACTTCTGCTTCCTTGCGGCTTTAACCTGGTGGGAAGGTTGTCCACGCACCAAAACCCCGCGCAGAGAGGCAGCGAGAAATCCAAACTTTCTCCCTTTTCTTTTGTAAAGTGGAGGGCGGGAATATATATGTAAGCGTGTAAAAGATGGTGTGGGGGCCCAGCTGTCTCCTCAGCCTGTTCCCTGATGAGTGCCAGCAGGGATAACACAGCCTTCCTATCGTGCAAGCGCAGGGAGAGCACATTTAGTGAAGATTACAATTTGATGTGCAAGCTCTTGGCGGATGTCTCCAAAAGAGTAGCTCTGGCAAAGATCTTTGCGGTACCAAATTGCCTCAAAATCAGCATAAATTATGTGTTCTTTTGTAAGAAAAGGCTACCATTAACTAGATAAAATATTTCTTTTTTTTTTTTCCTTTGTTTTTCTTTTTTTACATTGTGCATGCCAGAAAATGATACAAGGAAACACAGAAACTGCTGGCAGGGGAATAGAAAAGTATTATAGGCTTAGGATTCCAAAATTCACAATTTTAGCGTAGAATTGACTTCAGATTTTGCTCAAGGGCAGAGAATAATATGGAAGAGATTGACTTGAAGTATCACATCTGGCCAGTTTGCCATTCAATCCTCTTTTATTTGCTCAGGCTGTAAAGGATTCAGAGGGAATAGTTCCCTCCTTTGCCTCTGGGGTGAAGTTATTGCCTCTTGCACTGGATAAAATACCAGTACAAGAGTGTATTCCTTGGGCTGGAGCCCTGCAGCAGCAGAGCAAACAGGACACTGCTCTCACTCACCAGGTAGACTGGAGCTGCTCATCCCTGACTGCAGCCCCCAGCACTTTCTCACACACCAGTTGCTGCTGGGCAGCATCACGGAATTTTCCAGCCATCTGCTTGCACAAATGTATTCCTTCCAGTGTGGCAGAGAAAGGCAGAGAGAGAACCAGAAGGAAAGATTTTCCTCTTATGCTCATCCTCAGGGTGCAGAACCCATCTCCATTCGTTGTCTTCGGCACCCTCTGAAGAAGATGCTTTTGGAAACCAGCAGAGGAGGCCTCTTTCCTTCCATAGAGCCACGAGCAGGTGTTTGTAATAAAACCCACATGCCAACTGTGTTCCTCAGTGGCCTTTTTTAGCTTCTTCTTCAGCCAAGTATCTAAATCTGTTGTGTTCGTGGTTTGCTGTGCATTGAAAAAGCGAGGATTGCTGTCCCTGGTGAGCTCATTAGGTTGCTAATTCTGTGACTATGCCAGGACAAAAATGGCTTTGCTATTTGTTAATGTGTCTCTGAAAGCAGAGAGGTGTCCTGGGCATCGTGGCTGCTGATGGGTGCCAAGGGTGAAGAAAGGGGTGTTTGGAACTTGGAATCAGTGGAAAGAACATTACCCAGAGAAAGGCACAGTGGCCAGGGTGATCCCAATTGTGACCCTCCAGCACCTGAAGAAGTGGACAAGGAAGATGGAGAGACTATTTACAAGAGCCTGGAGTAAGGAAAAAACCATTAAACCACACGTTTGGCCCGGTGCTGAGTGGAACGTGGCATTGACTGAAGGCTGGGGTGCTGCCATGCCAGAATTATCCCATCTGAGCCTGGTGTCTTAATCAAATAAGAGGTTCCAAATTCTGCTGTAGCACATCTATAGAGAAATCTGCTAAATACTTATGTATACTTATGACTTATGTTATAAGCTGCCAAAGACACACATCAGAATCACACAGGATAATAATAATTCAGCAATAATTCAAAATATGGCTTTTTTACAGGAATTTAGGTATCAGTGTCGGTCACGGGGCAGTGTCAGAAGTGAAAGAGGCTGTTGTCTGACTTCACTGGCTCTGTGGTAATGCGAGCTGAAGATGTTAAGTCTCCTTTGTGAAAGATGCTTAAGACTTGGGATTCATGTTCCTCTCTTCTGAGCCTGAAGGGATTTAGAAAAATATTTATTAGCACAGTTGGAGGCTGGACTTTTTAAGAACACCAGGCTACTCTTTTTATGTTTCAACTTGTTATGTAAAATTGAGGAGGGAAGAAAAACAGAGACAGGAGAGGCTGAAAATCTGCCTTTCCCCCTCTCTGGTCTGACAGTCTGGTTCTGCCTCTGTGTACCTAGACAAGGCACCACCAGCACTGCTGCAGCTGAGATCTCAACCTAATTATTGCAATCAGAGGATGCAGCAAAATGCACCCAAACCCAATACCTGACAGCGAGGCAGAACATTTGTGCTGCTCGTGGCAGCGTGACCTGGTGCAGCTGAAAAGCGGGGAAGCATTTAGGTTGGAAAAGACCTCTGAGGCCGTGGAGTCCAAGTGTCAGCACAGCACTGCCAAGCCTACCCCTAACCCACATCCCCAAGGTGAAATCAAACTGAAATAAGCAGCCTTAGGGTCTGGAGAGGGTAACAGGCCTGAGCATCTTCCCTTGAATCGCTGTTCATCCAGGGGCTGAGCCCTCAGTGTCTCCATGAAGGCTCCACGCACGGAGGAGCTTGGATGTGAGGTGGCTGAGCATCCTTCTACACATAATTGTGTCTGTGCAACACTTTTACACAGACCTGTGCCAGGTGCAGCAAGTGCACAGCCCAGCCCTTGGTAAAATGACGTCTCTCACCCACAGAAAAAAGATTTCTTTAAGCTCCACGGAAAACAAGAGGAAGATTAAAAAGTGTTCGTACATTTTCTTTTTGCCGTTCCTCAAAAGCACATTTTGGGGATATTTTGCCCAGGTGACAGAGGTGAATGTTGTTTCTTTACAGCTAGAAGTGTTGTAAGGTGAATTAATTTGGGTTTTTTTGCGCTTGCAGGTGAGGTTACAGGTCGGGCTCTATGTTGTGTATCTCCTGGACTGGCTGACAGTTTTTAACAAAGATCAGATCCTTGTTCTTCGCCTGGAGGACCATGCATCTAACATGAGGTACACCATGCACATGGTGTTCCAGTTCCTGGATCTGGGTAGGTGCTTGCTGCCTGGTTCAAGTGTGCAAAATCATGATTATCCTTCTTATTTTAGGTTGGTTTTGCTTTATTAAGAGACAAAAAGAGAAGCAGAGGAATCTGGCTTGAAGGATGCATTAATGTCGTTGCCTGGAGTCAGGCAAAATTAAATTCTCAAATGCCTGGTGTTAGAAGATCTTAGATTATATAAAGAAAAAAAAAATTCCAGACCACTCAGAATGCAGGGATTTATCTTCCGTACAGAAGCCAGCCCTGAAGGCACTCAGGGCTTGCTTGCCATGGGCTTGCAGAGAGGCAAAGTTACTCCACACAGTTTTAACAAACTGAAGTGCTACCAGCCCAGAACCTAAATCTGAGCATGATGAAAGGTTGTGTTTGTAGCCGAGGAGAAGGGGGAAATTGTGTTTTTGCTATGTTGATCGAGACATCTGTTGCTAATCCTCGGAGAAACGCCGGCAGACAAAACGTTGCCCAATGTTGATTTGACAGTAGCAGGAGAATGAAAATGTGGCTGAAAAATCATCTGTCTGGTCCAAAGATTGGTCTAGATGATGAGAGGGCTTGGAAGTAGCAGACTGAACAGATGAAAAGCTTGGCATCTGCTTCCCGAATATGGTTTGTGCTGGAGAACGCCGTAGGTTTTTATCTTGCTCATGCACATTTATTCCCAAAGTGAGGACACCACTACACCTGTGCCTACTTGGATCCCACTGCCAACCTCCAAAATCAACAAAACCAGGGCTTCCCTGAGTGCTGAGTGAAGCTTGTAGGGTTTCTGTCGGGTGAAATGAAATAGCAGCATAAAATTCCTGCAGCTCCAAAATGGATGGGAAGTTGTCTTCAATCATTGGGATTTTTTTCTGAAAACAGGTATTTTCCTTCACAAGTGATTTATGCTGCTTTTTATAGAGATGACTAATTAATGGGAGAGGAAAATGTATTATTTCCATATTTACCAGCAGTGATTTCTTTTACTGATCTAAGCCTGTATTCGATATTCTGAAACATCGTGGCCGCTAACAAAAATTACATTTTTCTCCCCGTGGCAAACCTGATTTAGTCATTATATTTCTTTAGGATGGGCATTTTTTTGGGAAATACTTGAAGATAATATTCTCTTTTTCCACAGGACCTCTGAGTGAGAAGCAAGAAGCTCTGATTACCAAGAGTCCTGCATCAAACACCCGACGACCCGAAGACAGAAGCCTGGGCCCGATGCTGCCAAGCACCAAGGCAATTTTAAGAGATTTCTATAGGCCTTTTAATACAAAACTGGCACAAGTTCTTTTTGATGATGCTTTTTTATGGAAGAGGACATAACGTGTAAATTTCGTGCCACGACTACAGCGCTTAAAGGAGTTTTTATTTTTTTAAATTCTATTTTTGTGCGTGGATATTTTACATTTCTTTTCCCCATTCCAAAGAGCAGCCGATGGATGAGCCGAGAGCCTCACCTTCAGTCAGCACACGTCTCAACAGCTCTACCACGTTTTCCTTGGGAGAATGGAAAGCATCTTGCTTTAATCAGTTTCTTGCAACTTCTTTCACCCCAGCAAAGGAGTGGACAAGCATTAGGACAATGATGTCTTGCACTCTTCCACAGGGGTGTTGAGGTGCAACCTGCTCTGAGATGCTGCCACACAGAGTCAGCATCACTTTCCTACAGTTACACTTATAATCTCTCATTTTCCATATATGTTATTCACTCATTTCTTTTTTCAAGCAATGTCATTTAGTCATTAAAATTTTTAATTGAATTCAACCTAAAATTCTGTTTCTTTTTGTCAGCCTAGTTACAAATGGTCTTCACTCACACTAAGTGTGTTTCCTTAATTGTGGAAGAAAGATAAAGTGCATTCACATAAATATCTAAGTCTCATTCATATCTTCAAGATAAATGGACGTTCCTGGCCACAGTTCTCGTAAAAGAAAATTTTATAATCCAGGTAAGAATGGATGGCTGAAATCTAAACAGGCCAGTTTGGTGTTTAGCATAACAAATTCATTGCCTTTCGTATTTTGTTCATGTAAGTATGAATATGTATCATTTATTCATATCACTCACACATTTTCCCAGGAAACCGCTTTTATTAAAAGTCCATTCCTGGCCATGGAGAGCTTGTATGGATATTTCTGCTAAGTTCTGCAGGATTACTCTTCTCCGTTGTGAAGGAATGTGCATTTTAAAAGCCATATGAAATTTTGTTACTAAAATCATAAATGGCCAGGATGCTCAGTACCTTACAGAAAGGATGTGTTACCTAAGGAATTTTAGGTTATGTGTTTCCCTCTTCAGGAAAAATGTCTGTATCTGGTTAAAGAGGATGAGATACACAGACGTGAGGGAAAAAAAAAAACCCCAGCATTTTGGAAGTGACAGAGAAACTTTGGACTACCTGAAAGTTTATGACTGAAATGATCAGATTTTTCTATAGACATGCAGCAATTCAATCTTTTATTTCAAACACACCTGGTTAGGTCACTGTCAGCTACAATCTGCAGCCTTCTTGCAGGTGCAAGTCCCACCTAAATGAGGGACTTTTTTTATAAGAGACAAATATAAATGCTGCCCACTGATCATTTCCTCTCACGGGCTAAACAAGTATTCACAAGTACATTTACAAATATTAAAGATAACTCTTCCCTGTCCCCCTCCATGGGGACATATTATTCACTTCATGTGTTTCTAAACTGAGAATTGATGCTGAAAACTTGATGGATCCTGAACATTTCACACGGGAATAGGATTGGTGACATGTGAGATGTTTTGCAACAGAAGAGCGTTTCTAGGTTCTTTGCCAACTGGTAATGTGCTGTTTAAAAAAGGATTCAGTCTGGGGTTTGAAAAGCCTAAAATAAGTAATTTAGTGAAGTATTCTAGGCAACCAGAACAGATTAGTTCTGGTTCAGAAATGCTCACAGACCAGAAATGGTTGGAGAGCTGAGAATGGACTATTTTAGCAGTACAAATAAAAAGTATCATGGGACTGTGAAACAGAAAATCAGAACGAATTTGCCACTATTTGCAGACGTAAAAAATTTAATCAACAACTTATTTACACCAAAGAGCTCACCCAGCTGTGCTTGATTTGGAATCAACACTGTGTGGTCAGGATAACTCTATACAGATGTTTCCTAGCCTGGCCTGCCACGGTCAAATATTTCCATTTAGTTGTCAACTACAGCCATGATCTAATGACATTATTTTACCAGCCCTAAAAGCTAATTAATACATCTGTCATTATCATTAACTTGATCACTAAACAGCTCACAGAGTCTGGTTTGTGCCTGTGGTCCTTCTGAAAGAAAAGTCTTCAATGAGGCTGCTTTTATGTCTCCATCTCCTTCATGGGCTCCAAAATAGGATCTCCTGATTTTAACACATTGCAACCTTATGCTGTTGGGTTGTGGCATGACTAAAAATCAAACAGCAGCAAATATCGGTCAAGAAGGCATTTTGGAGGTGAGGATATCACTCTCTAGTTCAGGCTGGAAAAATAAAATTGATCTGGTGACTCAGAATGAAATAAACCAGCATTTCCTCAAGTGATGTGGCAAGGCTGGGTGTCAGAGCCCCTGTTCTTCAGCCACAGCTGATCAGTGGCTTCACAGCAAATCTCTGCACAAGACAAGGCTCACCCATGTTCTTCCAGTTCCCCTTACCTTTTCTGCTGACAATTCTAGCTGTGAAAAAACTAAATTTTATTGTTATTAATCACTGTAGTGCTGAGGTGACCCACATCTCCGAAAGAGCAATTTGCCAAGGAGTTTGAATTAATATCAAGACAATATGTTTTCATTTTTGGTGTTTTGTGCCAAAGCATAGCAGTGGCTCCTTGTGAAGACTTCAGAAAATCCATGTCTCATGCTGTGCTTTTACTCTTATCTCTGCTGAACAAAACTAATCAAAGATGCAGCTTTCCTGAGTGCAAAGGCACTGAGGAAAGGGTTGTTTCCAAATGTCCTCGCTGCTACTGCAGAGGAATGTGAAATGTGTTTTCTGTAAGACCTTGAGTGTTTGGGCCAAACATCTTGGCTGTCTGGAAGAAGTACAATGAAAACAAAGGATCTCCTGCGAAGGAAAACAGGCACTGGTTGACATGGAAAAGGGTGTGTTTGTTATCTCTTGAGTCCAGGCCACAGGCCCAGCCAGGCTTCAGCTTGGCAACCTGAGGATAAATGGTGAAGTTGTTGCAGTTCTGAATGTATGTCTCTGCCAAGAAATTTATCCATTTTCCAACTAAGCCAAATGCTATTTTAAAGACAAGGCACAGCAGCGTCATAAAAAGTCATTCTTGTTTGATCCCCCTCACACAGGTGAGGGGAACATTCGGTAGGACCAGAGGACACAGCCTCAATTTGCATCGGGGGAGGTTTAGGTTGGATTTTAGGAAAAATTCCTTCACTGAAGGGGTTGTCCAGCATGGAACAGGCTGTCCAGGGCAGTGATGGAGTCACCATGTCCGGAGGGATTTAAAGGACCTGTGGACGTGGGGCTTGGGGACGTGGGTTAGTGGTGGCCTTGGCAGTGCTGGGGGACGTCTGAGATCTCGGAGGTCTTTTCCAACTGTAACAATTCCACACGCAGTGTTTCCAACAAGAATTCTTGTCTTGCAGTACCATCTTGTGGCCAACCCCAGCAGTGCTTTGTGCCATGCACGTGGGTTTTCCTACACTGGAAAAAGAAGAGGCAGGTGCAAAAAAAAAAAAA
>VZTF01006661.1:168857-327284 GCA_013397755.1 Cnemophilus loriae
AAAAAAAGGGGGAGGGGAAAAAAAAAAAAAAAAAAAAAAAAATTCCACTTCTTTTCAGATGCTCACAGGAATAAAATTTCCAGTGCAGCTCAGGAGCTGGGGAGCCTATGGAGACGTGCTGGCTTGGCACAGCCTCAGCATCGTGGAATCACAGAATCATTCAGGTCGGGAAAGACCTCTGAAATCATCGAGTCAGAGACCCCAGCACTGCCAAGGCCACCACTGACCCACGTCCCCAAGTGCCACATCCACACAGCTTTTAAATCTCTCTGGGGATGGGGACTCCACCACTGCCCAGGGCAGCTGTGCCAGGGCTTGGACAGCCCTTTCCATGAAGAATTTTTCCCTAATAGCCAATCTAAACCTCCCCTGTTGCATTTAGAGGCCTTTCCCTCTTGTCCTGTCCCTTGCTACCTGGGAGAAGAGACTGACCCCCACTTCATCCAGGGACAGATGTCACCAGCAGCCGAGGCTGGGAGCTGCCCACCTCTGCTGATCTCCTCCGTGTCCTGCTGGGGACAGATGCTTTAAAGTCACAGCTCCTGTGAAAACTCTGCACTGCCTCAATCAATAGAAGGACCCTCAAAATGATTGCCAGCATGGCAGGGGTGTAATGGGCTGCCAGGCTGGAAGCTGCCATTAAAATTAGAGGCCTGCTGTGCGTATATTAAGGCACAATTAGCAGAAAATAAGGTCTGAAAGAGACACAGCAATCACTGCATTGCAGTTCAGAGGAAAGACACTTCCCCTCACCCTCATCATTTCTGAACATCCCTTTGCTGGGATAAACCCTTCCCCTTCCAGCAGGGGTTGATGTGGTGGTGCCTCAGCTGGGCTGGCAGGGGTGTGGGAGATCTACTGAAAAAAAATGCTAAAAGTACAACTGAAGTGGCTTAAAATTGTGGTTTAGTCACTGAAGGAGCAGTTGCTGTGTGACACTGCACTGCAGGGCAGCTGCACAGGACACCTTCCTTGAGGAAAATGGGGCAGATTTCCAGTTTTTCCTCAGTCTGGATGTGTCTCACACACTTAGAAAATTATTTCTTCCTGTACTAATAAAGGGGAATGAGGAGAGGGAAGGGCTCCGCTGATACTCAGAACATTGCAATGGATGAACAGCCTCAGAGCAGCTCCCAAAACTTCATTTAATTTAGGCTACAGAGGCCTAAGCCACACGTGACTTGCAAATAACTTGGGGTTTAGCTTTTGATGGAGCTAAAGCCAGTACATCCTGATTGTTGAACACATTGGGTGTCTCACAGACCAAAGATTTGGGGCTGGTGCTGCACTGTCTGGGTGGTTTATTGGGTCTACACACATTATTTCCTCCTCTAGGATGTTGAAATCAGAGATATTAAGCAATGAAAACTTCTGTCCCTCAATACAAGCTGGGCACTCCTACAGGGCAAGGAGGCAAAAGCTGTGGTAAAACAGCTACAGAAAGGGATGGGGAATGGGAAAAATAAGAAAGAAATCCTGCAGCTGAGTCTTAATGAAATCCTGGAATGCTGAGAACAAATTGATGCCACAAAATTGCATGGAAGAAAGTAAACCCAAGCAAGGGAGCCAAAAAACCCAGAAGCAATAAGACAGAGAAAGAAGCAGAAAGGGATTGTGGCTGTAAGATGAAAAGGGTGGATTTTTTTTTTTTAACTATCTGAAAAGGCTTAGAAAAGGAAAATAATGATATCACCTGGGAAAGTATGTTGGCTTGACTGGAAAGGCATCAGCTGAGCCCACTGCAGACTTCGCTTTTGTTGTTTGTTGCACTGAGAAGTCTAAATTCAGCATCAGGGGTGGGATCCATAGAAATGTGGGTTCCCCACCTCCTCTGCCTGGCTTGTACAAGACTCAAATGCTTCATTTAGGCTTGGGAAGGAGCAAACACTGTGAAAGAGAATGGAACAATTATGGAGGGCAAGGTCTGAAAAAAGAACAAGAGGTGCTTGACTGGATTAAGAGTCTGAAAGAGAGGCTAAAAGCTGCATTTCTGGCTAAAAAGAGGAAAGGATTGGCATTAGAGATTTCTCAGGTATCATCTGTCCCTGAGCGCAGGGCCCATAAAAAGGCAGGATATATAACAGGTGGCAAAAATATAACATGTCTTTTATCTTGGGCTCTGACTGGGGGGAAACTCGTCGATTTTAGGTGCTGGGGTGTGCTGCTGCTGACAGAGGCAACGTGGGGAGCAGCACTTTGCCACCCCAGCCCTCCAGCTGCAGCTCTGAGGGGTCACCAGGCAATTTTTTATTTTCCAGTGGTGTAAGAGCAGCAAGAAATAAGCAGGCCTGGGCCAGCAGAACACCACGAGATGGCAGAGCATAGCTGGAAATTCAGCTGCAGCTGGAAATCCCGTGCCACAGCCAGAGGCAGCTCCCTGCCCTGCAGCACAGCTGCAGCAGAGGACACCTGGAAGGTGGAAAAGGGGGGAAAAGGAGGGACATGCCTGATAGTGCATGTCTGGTGGGCAAAAAAAATCAGAGATTTCACCAGAATTGCACCAAGTGGTGGAGAGAAATTGGTTCTCATGCTATGGAACATAAACACACACATAACACAATATAACTCATATGGAACTCAACAGAACTCATGTAAAACATAACACAAACTGCACTGGGAGAGTCCAATTTACACACAGTATAGACTCATGGAATTGATTATGTTGGAAAAGACCTTTAGGGTCATCAAATCCACCCTCAGGGCACTGATGCTCCTCACACAGAGCCATTGGCATCATCATCCCACTTCTTTCTCCTGCATGAGCCAACCAGGACCAGGAAAACTTAAACTCACTCCGGTCCATGCTGCTGAGCACAAATCCCTTCTCGAACCTCAATGCAATTTTGAGGGTGCCAAATAAAAATCCCACTTCCTCTCTGTGACTGGCAAACGTAAGCCCAACTCCTCTGAGTTTATAATTTCAGTGCAATATTCAGTTATCCCGTATCAGGATATATCAGGAAAAGGACACGTGAACAATTCACCCCCACTGAAATTCCTCCTGTGACAGTGGCTCAGCTCAGCATTCACTGAATCATTAACAGCATTTGTTAAGTGCTCTGGTGCCTCACAGTGATATTACCAAAGCAAGCACTGCTGAAGCATTTTTTGCTTCAGTAGTACTATGAACGCATGAAAAAACTTTCTTGGACTGAAAAAAAAAAATCAAATAACACCTACCAAACTGGCAAACATGAGTCAGCCCTCGACTGTGCTGTGTCACACAGCCCAGGGTGAATCCTGGAACATTTGTTCCCAATCCAGAGCCAAGTGAGCAGGATGCCTGGCCCATTTCAATGGTTAATGTGTGCCTTCCTGAAACTGGATTAAAAAACATTTCACTTCAGCAGGCGGTGCTGCAGAGCAGTTCTCTCATTCTAACCCCGCCTGAGCTTCTGTACTGCTGCATTTGAGAAGAGCTGAATTTATACATTTACATTGGGCTGCTCTCAGTAGTTTCCCTTTCTTCTGCACGTGCTACAGAAGTGAATATTACCTAATGAACACCCCAGCAGGTCCACCTTGCTCTGCAATTACAGGCTGGGGGGCGAAGGCAGCACAGCAGGAGCTAAGGCAGGTGTTTGAAACAGAACAATCCGGCAAGCAATCAAACCCCTGAGCTTCTGAAGCCAGGAGGTTCAAAGCACTTGGACTAGCAGAAGTGAATGGTGTGAGCACGGTAAAACCTCGGGAGGCAGCAGCTGTAGGTGTGCAGCGCTGCAGGAGGCAGGGTTTGCTGGAGGTAACTGCTGCCAGAGCCAGGAAATTGGGAATTTTAGCACTTAAGCTGAGGAACTGATGTGCTGGAGAACTGGAGAGCTCAGGGCAGAGAGGGATGAAAGGCTCCAGCCCTTGTGAGGTTAAGCTGATTCATTTCAGAGAAACTGAGGCTCGTGCCAGAGGGATTTGGTCCTCCAGCTGCAGAGAGAACCAGCTAACACGAGATGTTTGCTCACTGTTCACTGCTGTCTTGGCAGGTATCTCAGATATTTTAAACTGTAAATCTTTAAAATTTGAAGGGCCTTCAAAAATCTGTTGCTGCTCCAAGGACTACTTTTTTTAAGATCCACATATTCTTCATTTTTCATGTCTTCTGTATTTTCTTTACTTCCAAGAATGCTGCATCAAGGATTTTCCCACAGGCAATAATACACCCAGGTCACGGTTGCAGTCACCAAACCTGAAGGAAAGGAAGATGATCTTGCAGCTATCCCCTGCTTCCTTGGGATTCAGAAGGCCTTAAGGATCGTGTCATCCATCCCCAGATCCTCCTCAAACCTCAAGGAAGCCTCTAACAAGCCAGCCCTGGGCTCACCTTGCCTCCCCCTCAAGGCTGGCAAACCTCAGGAGGCAAACCAGCCATGCTGGCTTGGCTTTACACCTAAACTGATATTCCCCTGGGAGTAAAATATCACCAAAAAGTCCTCGTCTCATGAGATAATCTAGAAAAAAAAAAAAAAGGATGGTAATTTAGGGAAGCCATCCTACCCACACGTAGCTCCTGGTGAGAAGACTGAAGGACAGTGGAGAGAATTTGGTCAGGTTTGCATCCAGGCATGGGGTGAAATTCCTCTGCTGCAAGGAACCAGCCCAGTGTTTGCTTTCTGGTTGCTTTAAAAGGACATGGCAAAAGGGGATATGTGGAATGTAAGTGATTAGAATAAGTAGCTTGAACAATATCCTGAGATTGTTTTGATACACGGAGCTGTTCACAAAGCCTTGTGAGGGTAGCCAAAAACTGGTTGTCATTAAGTCCAAGAACCAAGAAACTATTGATTTTTTTTTTTTATAAAATTATTTTGTGTACTTTGAAATATGCACATTGTTATTTAGCCCCATTCAGGCCTGGGTTTCCAAACATATTTATTCCCCTTTTCCCCAGAGCAACCGATTTCCACACACATGCTGCAGATTTTCTGCTCTGCCATTGAAACCATTTCCCAGAATAAGCTGGGCTGGTTCCTGGTTGTCCTTGAAGCATTTCCACACCAGGCCAGTTTCCATGAGCAGATGCAACACAAAGGGCTCGGGTTTGCAGGTAGATGCAAACACTTGCATAATGCCAAAGTTTTTTTATGGAATCACAGAATCACCAAGTGGAAGGGACCTCAAAAACCATTAAGTTCCAACCCCCCACCATGGTCAGGGACACTGCCCATGTAACACATGCATTTTAAAACCCATCAGGAAGAATATTGAAGTATAAATTTTTTTTTTTCCCCTGAACTATGATCTTTCAAAGTTACTCCATGTTAAGGATAAGGAAAATGCATAAATTGACGTTCAAAGTCCTGAGAATATTATTCAAGAAAAGCATCTCTACGTGAGGTACAATAGGAAATGCAGATGCCCAAAATGTACATGTAGTGCTGTTCACTGCAGTTTAGAAATTATTTTACATGTTTAAAGTCAATTTAAATATGACTGGAAGGGGCAGCAGCACCTATTCCCAGCATCTACAGTTTTGTTTTTATATTTTCTTGTATATATTTGGGAAAAGAATTGCTTTCACTTGCTCCAGCATGAAGACGAAGTGAATCTCACCCTCGCACAGCAGAGCTGAAGCCTGGGTGCCACAAGCCCCAAGAGATGGTGCCACCACGTTCCCAACAGCACGGCCATCCCTGCTGCAGACAAACCCAGGTGGGCGCTGCAGGGAACGTGGGGTGGCTGCACAAGGACAGCAGGAGAGGGTGGGACAACGCCAAAGTCACCCGTGGAGAGAACAACACAAGTTCTGCAGAGCACTGGGCCTCCTCTGAGTGCTCCTTTTGGAGAAAAGACACCTCCTTTCTTCTCCACCGACGTGCGAGGGTGGGACGGCACAAATCCTGCTTTGCAGGAGCAGCCAGCCCCAGCTGGGGGAGGCTTTTCCCAGTGTTTGTTCCACCCAGGGCAGGTCACAGCTCAGCAGGTCCTGGGCAAACAGATGTGCATCCAACACACCTGCTGGGAGCCAGCTGGCGGCTGGGAAGGAGCTTGGCTGCTGCTGGAGGGGCATTTCTCACACCAGGAATTTGTTCTTACCAGCAAATCCAAGCTCCAAGCGTGGGCTGCTGCCTTGGCTGTGTGAGTTGAAAGGCTGGAGTGGCCTAGTTTTAGTAAAAGAGGCACTTTCGGGTGAAATGTTCAATCTTCTCACCCCTGGAAGAAAATGTCTCATCAAAATTTTATACGGCCTTGGGATCTTGGTGTTTCATCAGCAAGGCCTTTCCAGATGCATAAATAAGAAAAGACTGGAATATCACAAATTGTCCAGGGGGAAGAAAAGAAAAGTAGATTAAAAAAGAAAAAAAATCAAGCATTTACTCAAAATTTATGGGCATTTATACACACATTTGGGAGTTTTATCCAACTGCAATACCATTGCTCTTGCAGGGAATGAAAGTAGCTGGGAATTTCCTACATCACTCCTCCTTTCTCCCTGGGGTACTTCATAACAGGACCTTTGAGCTGAGCTCCTGAATGTGTTTCTGGGATAAGTGGTGCAGGCTATGGGGGATAGGGAAGGGGTTTCAGGGACCCTTCTAAACTGAGCATCCATTTATATGGCAACCTTGCATTTCATGGGATGGGAGCTGATGACCCAAGCGGTCTTTTCCAGCTTCTTATTAAAGAAAATTAGTGAGAGAAATGTTTGCTGTTCTAGGGCTCTTTTTAATTGCCAGGATGAAGCTCTTGTATAATAAAGAGAAGATTTTAATAGGCCATAATAATGTAAAAGAAGGTTTGATCTCTGTACTCATCATCCCTAGTGAAAATAACAGGTTTTTCCTTTACAAGAAAAATAAAACAAAATTACTGTTTGTGGTGAGGTTTTTTTCAGTCTAGCTAAACAATACGTCCAGCTGTACAATGCCACATCCCTAGAAATGTCCAAGGCCAGGTTGGATGGGGTCCTGAGCAACCTGATCTAGGGAGTGGTTTCCCTGCCCACGGAAGGAGGGTTGGAACAAGATGAGCTTTAATGTCCCTCACAACCCAAACCATTCTCTGATTCCATGAAAAAGCCATTTTCCAAAATTACAAAATGCGTTTCAAGCCTTTAAGGAAAGAATAAGAAATCTTTGGGTATTGCTGAAGTACTTTAGGGTCTTCCACACTGCTTTAATTCCTGTGTGTGCTTTTCCATCCTTCCCAAATGTCCTTGAAATGGTTCAGATTCCTCCCTTGCTCGTGGCCCTGCAGTGCTGCTTGTCGGGCTGACACAGAGCGGTAGAGAGGCATTATCAACTACAAGGTTTTTACAACCCACCCCAAAACACAAGGATAACCCAGGCTGTCATTAATAGAGCCCTTGGGGTGGATTAGAGTGAAATGACACTGAAGGATCAGCGTTTGTAAATACGCATGTGGAGGGTTTATTGTAGAACTACTGGGTTGCACAGGAAAACAAGTATGGAGCTGTTTTGGTTGTTGTTATCCTGGGACTATGACAATACAAAAGCACAAAAACATCACCTGAGAAAATGTAAAAGGAAGAGAAGAAAAGGATGAGAATGGAAAGGTCTCACCACCCGTAAGCCTTGTGACGAGATTCTTTGCAATTTTCATGAGTGCTGGTCACAGCTATGGTTGCAGTCTGGATCCACGGGGTGGTGGCAGAAATCCCAAAGAAGCAGTGGGCAGAAAGCCCCAGGAAAATCTGTTGGGTTTATATCACTCGGGTTAAATGGGAATGCCCAGGTACCTCCCCTGGGGCGGGGAGTTTTAACTGGCTGGTGGAATGTTGTGGATCAGACACTTCAGGAGTCTTTGACACCTTCTAAGGTGATACAGCTGATACCACATCACTGCAGTTGAGTCAGTCATGGCCCAGCATGGCCCGTCAGCAGAGGGGAACCTTCAGGCCATGCGTGAACTCACCACAGCTGAGCTCTCTTGATAAGGACAAGGAATCGGTTCCTGCCTCCCAGAGTTCACCTCCTTCCTTATCTCGTTCATCACCAGCTGTGGTCTGACGAGGGCTGTGCTCTGCACCATCCTACAAAGGATGGGATTCAGCCAAAGCGTGTGCGGGACATTCATTCTGTAGAGGCCCTGATAAATGTCAGTTTTACTGAGCACTCCTGCACAAGGTCCTTCGTTCTCGGACCGTGGTGTGTCTACAAGGCAAAAGAAAATCTCTAAAAAACATTTGGTCACATATGAAATTCTATACTTTCAGATCACTCAGGTTTAATTAAACGAAAAAAAATTACATAAAACGTGAACTGCTGCTAATGCCATGGATTGAAAAATGCAAAGTCCAAACCTACGAAATGCGAGATTAATTAAAATAAAACGTTAGGGCTTTTTCTGAAACTCGCATTTCCCTGTTTCCTACTTCATTTTCATGTTTGCCTTCCCAGCCACGTAGGCTAGAAATTAATCTCTTTTTAAAACAAAGTTGAGACTCTTACACATTAAATAAGTTCAGCTGACGGAGCTCTAAAGAAAATATTCATTACCAGGTGAGTTGTAATAAAATCTCCCGTGGCTGGCACGGCGTGTGCAGGGCTGTTCTCTGGGCTGGCTCCTGGCAGTGCTGGGTGCTGCTCCTGGTGCCTGGCTGATCTCCAGCCCTCCTCCAGATCAAGGCAAACATTGGAAGCCCAGGCAGTGAACAAACAACGTGGACTGGCCTCATTATTGCCTCATTATTTACCTCATTATTGCTGCAGGTGACTCGGTTACTCAGGTAGAGTTCCTCGAAAGCCAAGCATTTGCATTCATCTATTTTCACAAGGTTCTGCTCACACCTTGACCCTAAGCCAACACATTTCTGTGCTTTTACCATGACAAACACTATAGAAATAAAAATGCATTTTCTGTTCTAACACCTGAGAGTCTCAGGAAATACCAAATCTATGCTGAGCTAAAGGAGGAGGAAGTGCCAACACAGGAAAATAGAGCAGGCCTTGAATCAATTAGCAGCACATGGTTTTATTTAATGCATTTATTATGGTTTCTACTGGAAAGCCAGCCCTTGCCCTGTTACATAAAGCTATCATTTTGTGGATGGCAGGACTGGAACTTTCTTTATAAAACATGATATTATTTTGGTTCTTTATTCCCAGGGAAGTCACTCTTTACTTTTGCTAAACTCAAGGAAGTAGAATGAAGCCGACACCGACAGTTTAGAAAGGAACAGGTACAAATTTTGTAAAATAGTGATTGTATGGGTGAAGTGAAATGTACAGGGAGACACTGTCACAGCTCCAGGTGCCATCATGTAGAGTTGGACACCATCCGTGGAGAAAGTGGGACAAATAAATCAAGTGACTCTGCAGCTCCTCAGGGAGCAACACCGGCCAGGGGTCTTAAATCCATTAAACCCCAGTCCTTATCTTTTATCACTGCTCCCTGCCGTCACAGGCTCATTCCCAGTCCCTCCAGGCAACCTCCTGAAGGGTGGTGGAGCTGGTGAGGGACGTGCTGAGAGGCTGGGAGGGAAATCCGGAGTTATCTACGCTGACATTGATGAGCTGATGTCAATGCACAGCCACGGAGTTGTGTCAGCTGGAGATCCACGCTTGGGGATGTTCCCACATCCTAAGAAAATAAAACAGCTCATTGTGTTCCTGCCCTTCTCTTCTTATTTCCTCCAACTCTTTGTTATTTATCCCAACATTTTGTTGCCACTTCTCCTCCCCTTTTGACACCAATTCCCATGATCAACTACATTTTACTTATTTTGGGGTTTGTACTGTACGTATCATCTCAGAATATACATTTTCTATATAAAATGCCACATACATTTCTAAAACATGGCTTACATGAAGAATAAAAGGAATAAAGTCAGATGGTTAGAAATTTCAAAGTTAGGTTTAAAAATTAAAGGAAGAGTACACATATTAAAAAAAAAAAAAAGGAAGAAATCAACATTTTAATGCATCCTCCTGCAATCTTCTGTCTCCTTGCTCTGGTTCATGGTTGAACTGTCAAAACCCTCTACAAAATGATCTGTGGATTCTACTCTCTTTGCAGAGCTGACATTTTACAGCTGGAGACAAGCACCAAAACAGCAGTTTGTGTTGCTGTTGAATACAGGACCAATTTCACTGATTTCCAAGGTGTTACCTGAGCAATATGTGACTGTTTGATATGTACATTAAAAAAAAAAAAAAAAAGGAAAATTCAGATCTAAAATCTGAACTGAAATCTCTATTCCAATGAAAAACACTTTCAAGGCCTGACCCAAATCTGCCTCGTGCTTGACAGTGCTACAGACTGAGACCTTATTACTGAGAAATTGTTTATTTAGATCACCACGAAATCACAAATAACTGCAAATAAAGTACTTGAAGTTTTCAACTGCTCAGGACCAGAACTAGAACCACAATGGCCTGAGTTTTGAGTTCATGGTTTCACTCCAAGTTAGTTATATAAAACATGAGTTAGTTAAACAGAACAGTGGAGTTTTGAGGATATTGTCTTTGGGAATTCCTGCAGTAGTTACTGTGGAATAGCACATAACATAATCACAGCCTTCCAAGTGTTAATTGTTCTAGAAATCAGGATAAAGATTATGCTCCTGACACGCAGCCAACTCAGAAATTACCCTCTTATTAAAGCTCTAACCCGAGGAGAAAAAACCTGTGACTCAGGACTCATGAGAACATGAAGAAACGTAGTAGGATCTTTTCTACTTTTTGTTCCCTCTTTCCTTCAGGGACAACAATAATAGCAATAACGACAACACAGGTTCTACCATTTTTAAAACAGAATATGTTTCCTTGGTTGCAACATAATGACTTTGCTTAGCTTGCCTGGACTCAACATGGCACTTTTTAATGAGCTTTTTTATTAGTGTTTAAGGTTAATCATCTTAATTTTTTTTTTAGTAATCAGAAAATTGGACTCATTTTACTTCTTTTTGGTGAAAATCCAGATGGAGTCAATGGAACACGTGTCACTGACTGCAGCACTGCAACACCACAGGATGCTGGGTCACGCCATGGGCTTGTTCTCCACGACAGCAGCATCTCCTGCTGGGCATCTCAGTGGCTGCAGGGCTCAAACTGAGGAAGGCTTTGGTTCCTTTTTCTAGGGGAATCGGCCAGGATTCAAACCTGTACAGACTGAGGAATGCCACTGAAACCTCTCTGCTGGACTGACCTTATTTGTTTTTCTTTACTTCACTTAAAGAACATATCTGGATGTGCTTTTTGTTACTGGGATAACTTCTGGAAAGCCTTCAGTGACTGCAAGCAGCAAAACATATTTTATTCATGTACCGTGGGTTATTACCAAGAAATGGTAGCAAATTCAGAAAAATCTGTTCTTATTTAAATAAAATAAACGAGCCGGGTTTGAGATTTGCAAAAGCTTTTAAATAATATTTCTGTCTCAGAATGTGCATTTTTTTCATGCTGATAGATATGAAGAATAACCTTATGGAAGTTGCTGGAGAAAAATGAACTTAGAGGCAGAACTAAGGGAAGTAATCCAGAGCAGAAACCTCATGGTAAAGGGAAAAAGGAAGTGTCTGTTGTATCTTGTAAGTGAAATTTATCTGTCACACTGACATTTTGAGGCTGTAGTTGGGGGTCGTTTGAGAGTAAATATTATTACACAAATGAAAAGAAATTGCAGGGCCCTGACAACACAAGTTGCCAGCAATTTGATTCATTGCCTCAAGTAATTCTTGCACATAAACAGAAGCCCCCCAAACCCACTCCCACACACTGCTGAAAACGTTCTGTGTTTTGTTTTGTCAGCTGGATGAAAAGCCATGCCACAGTTTGTTTAAAGAAAAAGCTTTTTATTTCACAGAACACACTCCCCAGTAAGTCACCAGAGACCAGCCTGTAGAGCAGAAAGTACAACAAACAGATCCAGGGTAATCCTCTCCCTGAGAATACCGGGGTAAGCAAAATACATTCCCTAACTTAAAAAACCTGCCTTCCTTGGACATACTGTGTGATGAAGCCACCATGGGTTTGCCTTCTAAAATATGGACAGGGATCTTCAAGAAAGGGAAGTTTAATTGCTGTTTATCCTCCTGAGTGTGTTCTGGGGGTGTTATTGATTCGCTGTGTTTTCGTACCCACACCAAGAGGGTTTGAATTCGGGCATATTCCCACACAAAATGTAACTTCCTTTTCTGACAGTTCTAGATACAGAATGCCAGAACAATCTGGGTCGGAAGGGACCTTAAAGCCCATCCAGTGCCACCCCTGCCATGGGCAGGGACACCTTCCACTGTCCCAGGCTGCTCCAAGCCCCGTCCAGCCTGGCCTTGGGCACTGCCAGGGATCCAGGGGCAGCCACAGCTTCTCTGGGTACCCTATTCCACTGAAAAAAACCTTGCCAGCAATGTGCTGGTGACATTTTCCTGGTGAATTGTGATATCTTTGCCTTTAAATGCTCCCTACTCAACATATTTGGATTCCCATCCTGGCTGGGATATGCCAGACACATTTCAGACTCATCCTTTACCACTCAGTGGGGAGGGTAAAGAAAAGTCAAACCAGACAGAAAATTCCAGCTCCTCCAAGAGAACAGTAAATAGGACACCCCAACTTGAATTACCCTCTTGGATCTTGGGAACATTTTCAATACTTCTGGCTTGGTATTGTCCCAAAAACTCAAACTTGTTCAGACACACTAATTAAAGAAAAATAGAGAACAATCCGTTTCATTCCTAACTGGAGCAGATCAAAAAACACTCTCCCATCTATTTTTCTTGTCCAAGTCCCAAACAACATCCCTCAGCTTTGTGTTCTTGCTTTTGTGGGACTGAAATCAGACAAAGAGGGAAAAGCAGCCAAATATGGAATAAATGTTTCTCAGGGAAGGCGACTTTGAGAGTCAGTCCATAACTTCCTGAATTACTGTCTTCTTAAACTCAGAGGAAAATTTTGTTACATAGTCATTTTCTACAGATTTTTTTAAAAAGTGATATATAAAGCCACTGAACATCAGCCTTTGACAATTTTATCAAAATTCTGTAATTTTTACGTATGCTTTTGATCCACTCTGAAAGGGGAATCATGTGAATAATCTCTTATTCAATTAAATTATTATTTTTATTAAAAACAGGTGTTTTCATTAAAATATTTTTAGTTTTCTCTCTCTTTTTACAATTGGCTCAAAGCCTGTAAAGGCAACTCTGCTCATGGGCTGCATGGGCTTTGTCCCAAGACAGAGTTCTGCCAGTTTATCATTCCAGTAAAGAATTTATATTAGAATATAAGGTACAGAGAGGCCAAAAGAACTCGATTTTGATGTTTCTGAAGAAAAAAAAATTCAGATGACAAGTCTCCCAGGCTAAAGAACAATGACCAGACTGAAAGGAAAAGTTTCTCCCCGTTTCTCCTGGGTAAAAGTCTAAGTTGGTGAGGATTTGCGTTCGGCAGTTTCAAAGCACACTCGTTTTGGATGGGTTTTTTTGCAAAAAAAGAATGAATGTTCAGCAGAGAGACTGAAGTCAGCATCTCATTGAGCCTTTTTCAGCAGCGGTCTTTGCCACCATCTACTGAGGGGGATTTTCATTGCCAGGGAAAGCAGGAGGCTGCAGTTCAAACACAGCGCTCTCTGAAAAGGCAGCTGCCATTCCTTCCCTCACTTCTGTCCCTGACACTGACTCATTTTTCCCCTCATTTGCCCAGTGGAAAAATCTCCTGACTTCTGTAATTAAAGCATTTTAACCAGAGGATGGGAGAGAGAAAAAACTGGAGGCAGAGGAGGTAAAATACTTTGCCTAACCTTTATTCCTTAATTCAGATGGAGACCCTGGGGAGACCTCAGAGCCTCTTCTAGCACCTAAAGGGGCTCCGAAAGAGCTGGAGAGGGCCCTGGGACAGGGGCCTCGAGTGACAGGACAAGGGGAATGGCTTCAAACTGCCAGAGGGCAGGGTTGGATGGGATATTGGGAAGGAATTGTTCCCTGGGAGGGAGGGGAGGGGCTGGGAGGGAATTCCCAGAGAAGCTGTGGCTGCCCCTGGATCCCTGGAAGTGTCCAAGGCCAGGCTGGACGGGGCTTGGAGCAGCCTGGGACAGTGGAAAGTGTCCCTGCCCATGGCAGGGGTGGCACTGGATGAGCTTTAAGGTCCTTTCCAGCTCAAACCATTCTGTGATTATATAATTCTATATAATAATATAGATTATATAATTCTATATAATTCCCACCTTCCCACAGCAAGTTTCAGCAAGATCCCAGCATTTCTCCCAAACCACATCAAAGCATTTTTCAACCCAGCAATGTCAGCACTCACAGCCCTCTCCTCCATAATCTCCACAAAGCTCCTGTGGTGGGACAAGCTGTGGGACAACCTGCTGGGTTTTATTCTGCAGCTTTGTGACACTCAGGGGGACAAGAATGATCAAGCCACAAGTGTGGGATTGCTCTGAGTTCACATGGGGAAATCATCGGGTCTCAGATCAGCACCTCAATCCCTTGGCATGGGAGAGGCATTCCGTGGCATTTCCTGGCATTTCCTGGCATTTCCTGGCATTTCATTGCATTTCCTGGCATTTCCTGGCATCCCATGGCACAGCTGGCTGGTAGTGATGACCAGAGCAGCACAAGGTTGACGGTGGATGTAAAGAACTGTTCCCTGCACATTGCAAAAGCTCTGCCACTTAGACAAAAATTGCTATTTTCTTTCACACTGACTGATTCCAGAGAGTCCCCGGAGCCCACCGGGTCCCCAAGCTGGCGAGCTCATGATACTTTTAATAATCAGCAGTTATTTCTGTGTGGCTGGGCTGGCAGACAGACTGACAGGATTTACCTTCAGGGTAGAAACTGCTCCGAAGCTGTAACTGCAGCATGGAGGGATTGATGTGGAGTGCTGGGGGCAGGATTGCTCCGTGCCAGGGCAGGATGAGAGGTGGGCTGAGAACCTGAGCTAGAAACAAACCCAGTGTTTCTATTTTTTCGCTTTTTTTCCAGGAAGGAAGACCCCTCAGCTGGGGGGGGGGGTTTCCTGGAAGGCGTTCAAAGCAATGGGATTATTTAATTTCTTTCTTTTAGTTTTTGTATTTTGGGTGCTTTAAATCAACTGCACCAGATTTCTGCCCATCACAGCTGTGGCAGTGCAGCTGCCACGACATGGCTCAGTAGTGACAGCCACTTTGGGGGTCATTCCAGTGTCCTCTGGGGGTCTCCAAGCCACCAGAGACATCTGGGGGATCAGGGGAACCCTCAGCCCGGGCACTGGGCCCCCATTTCAGACCTCACAAGAAGGGGGCTCGTGAACACCCATGACAAGCTGTGAGGGACATTGCTCTTTTCTCCATCCCCTCTGCCTTTGTGCCCAGCCCTGCCTGCTGGAAGCAGAAAATTTCCTTTCCCCAGTTTGCTCCTTCTCATTGTCACCATTTTCAGCACGAGGGTTTTAGTGTTAATTTGATTTTTGCTTCAGCCTTGCTGTTTTCTTGTTATCCCCTGGATTCCCTAAGCTTTCCACCCTAGCAGGGCTGTCGGATGCTTTGTTTCTGCTGGTAAATCTAAATTATGTTCACTATCCCCCTTTTGTATGGAAGATTAGTAGCAAAGCAGGCTGAGGAGAGGGGGTAAGTCAATCCATGAACTAACCTCCTGGTTAAACGCCACAACACGTGACAGGACAAACGCATCACGAGCCCTCTTTGGTTTAGAAATGCAAATTTCAACAAGGGGGATTAGCGCAGTTTATGATGACCCGGAATGTTCGCCTCGGAAAAATGCTGCCCCAGGTGCTGACACGGGTCCAGCCTCTGGAGCCTCAGCGATGTGCCTGCCACGTGAAAAATGTGCTCCCATCGAGGAGTGGAGACCCCAGGCTCCGCGCTGATGCAAATTTATCAGCACAGAGGCAGCAGAGGGTTTATTTAGTGCAGACAGCTGGCTGAAAACAATCTTTAGCTGCTTCCCAGGGCCAGGCAGAGAGGCGTGTGGGCTAAACCGAGCTCGTAAAGCGGAGCAAGGGGGAAAACCAAATCCTTCCTTCCAAGTCATGGAGAAGGCAGATCACCCCTCAGCCTGAAGGAGCAGCTCCGGCACAGGAGATTTGCTTTGTGTCTGCCTGTGGAATTGGGAAATCAGCCGTGGGGACAGCTGGAGCCTGGGAAACTCCTTGGTTCTGCGTCTGGGAGGAGAGAAGCTGCTGATCCCTGGAGGACCTGGAGGAGCTTCTTGCTCATTAACGAGGGAAGAGTGCCCTGTTCCTTTCCTTGCACTCTTGAAGAAGGGACGGCTTAAGAGGATGATGAGTGAGGATCAAAGGTTTGCTGGAGATGTCCCCATTTCCCTGTGGATCGGCCGGCTGGGGCCAGCAGCTCTTTCTGAGGACACACAATTCTTCCACGTTTTCCGTCATGGATTGTCTCCTGCCATCCCCTTTGGCAGGCTCACACTTCTCCTTCAGCTGTGTTTAAACTGTCTCACAGGTCAATGAAACAACAAATTAGGCTGAGGGAAAACCTCCAGCTTGCAGAAAAACCCCTCGGGATTTTGCTATTCATTGACTGGCACAGATGTATTTCTATTTTTAAATGGACATTATGAATTTTTTTGGGAAGGAATTCTAAACTTAAATGCTGATTGAAGCTGATATGTTCTTACATACATTTTGAAGGCAAGAGAGATATTTTAGATTTTCTTTAAAAATCAGAACTTTCCTTTTTACTTTTAAGGATCTTTGGCTATGACTTCCCCCAAACTTCAATTTTCCTGAAGTTCCTTATTTCTCTCCATTAGGTGACATGTCAGTTTATCCTCGATTAAATGCTGGAATTGAGTTCTCAAGGATTAAGCTGACCATTTTTTTCTCTTTGATTTGCATTTTTAATTAATATATATTTATTTGAGACACTTGTTGAATGCCAGAATCTTCATGTGCATTTTAAAATGTACAAAGATGTCCATATTGTTAAATACAATGACTAAAAGGTCAGATTTCTTAAACTCACTTCCTGATATAATTTCCACTGAACAAAACTTAGAAAGGTGACGTTGATATTTGAGTCTGTCCAGGATAGACAGCTCTAGGTGGGGTTTGATAAAACCTCACAAACTTTCCTCCTTCTCCCAGACAGCTCAAAAGAAAGAGAGAAACACAAGGAAAGAGAAAAACACAAGGTGGAGATAGAGAAGACAATGGATGTAACTCTGAAAGGAAAGAGAGAAACAGTAGAAGTGAATTATTAATAGAACAGCCTTGCTAAATTTGTGTGGTCCTTTAAAACTGTGAGACAGTTTTGAGGAAGATTTAGAGCTTTTAGGATGAGGTTACTCTTAAATTTAAGTGAGAACGAATTAGTCATGTTATGAAGCAGGACATTTGTAAAAAGAGACAATAATTTAAAGGAATTCAGCTCCTAATGGAGTCTTCCTGGAGGAAAAAAAACTCCTTTCTGGCCACAGTGAGAGCCTTGGCATTTATAGTGAAAATTGCCTGAAGGAGTCCAAAGCCAGTAACCACTGCCCCTGACATTCCTCAGCATCCAAACCAAGACTTCCATCCATGACCACAGCAAACTGCATCCAGAATCGAATCGAAAATGGAATTCAACCCCACTAGAGTTAGAATCTTGAAATAAATTTAAAAACATCCAGGGGGAAGCTTAAAGACAGTGATTTGGTGGGCAAGAGTCACTTGTGAGGTAACAAAGTGGAGAAGGAAACAGTGAAAAAGGGAAATGTGGTGGGGGGTGTTGAGGTTGTGCAAAACTAAATGGAGAGAACCTCAGTCCAGGCCTTCCATGAGACCTCAAAATGTGAAGCTTTCATTTGTCATCACTTTGCCTGTGTTTACATTGCTGTTCACATCATCCCAAGGTTCTGCTGGAAATTTTGTCAATTAAATATTTCTCAGCCCTTCTGCATCTCAGAAAACACCAACTAAAATGATTCTTCTGGTCTGAATGTAAATAAAGTACTTTATTGGAAAAGCTGCACTCAAGTTCAGCTTTAGAATGTGTGTACCTGTCCTATGTATGAGAAAAACATCGTCTGTGGATACATCGGAGGCAAGAAGTGGTAGAAAATACAAGATAAAAGTCATGGTTTAGATTTACAATGAGATTCAGCATCTGGTGATTTAATCAAAATTAAAGCTTTTGGAAAACCAGAGGAGAAGGGACAATGAATTTTCTATATTTTCAACATAATTCCATTAATTAATTAATAATGCAATCAAGATTATCTGAATAATTTAGCAACTATTTATTTCCATTACTTACAATATGGAAAATAAAAACCTGACATCTTTCTAAAGTAATATTTTCTTGTAGCAAATGCATCTGTAGTTAATACAGACCAAAGGAGCAGATGAAATCGAGATTAAAAACACAGAATAAAAAGTTCAGTTTGTTCCTAACAACTTCATAATAAAGGTCCTTGCTGCTCATATGACACTCACTATTAAGTAAAAAATATGTTTTAAATCGGGACCTTTCTCCTCACCTGGGAGGTGTAACAGCATGAAGATACTGAGCTGAACTCTGCAGAGATCCCTGTGTTATGTATTCCACTCTGTTTTGCAGATAGACCCTGAAGAAATAATTTCTCACTTAAAGGGAGGCTAATTATATGACCTTTGCGTTTTGAGGATCCATCTGGAGAATTTTAATCACTCAGACAGCATGAATGGTTCAAGTCAGCTCTACTTACAATCAATTACAACACATAAGCGGTTTCATCGTTTGCACAAGCCAGAAAAGAGGCACCTTGATAGAAAAAATGCTGTTTGCATTCATACTGTAATGCATCTTAAGATTTATCTTTTCCCTGATAGCAATCAGGAGATCAGGATACCAGCTCTGATCAATATTTAGTAGCAGGGACAGTGTTTGGACAAGCTGGGGTTGAGAAGCAGTGCAACACGTTTTCTGGTTCAAGAAGAAAGATTTCTATTGACTTTTAAAGAAAAAACAAAACATTTAGTGGGATACGATGCACTGTGCTCTTTTACACAGCAGTGACCATGAAACTCCCAGAGATTCTTGAAAATCATCCTCAGAAATACTGTCCCTTTGGACAGAGAAACACAGCCAGGTGGGAGAGGCAGAGAAGGAGATGGGATAACAGAGAGGCACTGAGTGGAGAAAGTGCAGCTGGGATGGCAGTAGAAAAGGAATGAAACACATCAGTGCAAGTGTTCTGAAATGCTTGTGCTTCCTCAGCTCTGTGGAGGTTTTCTGCGTGCATTTCTCACAGTCATTAACAGCCATCAGTCTCAGGAGAAAAGCTCTGCATGTCTTCCCAGGGACTTGCCAGCTGAAGAGCCCAGTAAGATCACTTCTCCCCTTTCAAAATGTAGAATAGATTGGAGATAACTTGATTATCTCTGCGACTTGCAGAGATGTTTTCAATGCAAACAAGAGGCTCTCAATCTTCACTTTGTTAAGCAGAACAAATTTGAAGTTTCTCACTATAAGGCATCTGTTCTAGGCTTTAAATTATGTATTGCTTTTTAAAAGTTCTGCTTCATTTCCTTTTCTTTGTAAAACTTGCATTTTGCTATGGAACGTCTTACTGCCAATTCCCGTTAAAGTTAGGGCATCAAATGACCACTGAAGATCCTGGCTGAAGAGTTTACAGGTTCCACCAGTGATTGTTACAGTTCTTTTCAATCATCTTTATCTTCTGACACCTCACAATCGATAATATCCGGCTGCCTCGGCCACATGGGCTGAGATTCACTGAATTTTGACTGTTAAGTTTATTAAAAGGTATCACTGCTATGGCTGCTGCTCAACGATGGGTCAGTGTGGGGTTTCTGTGCCACTGCCCTGTCAGTGAAGTTGGTTCTTATTAAAACACTGCAAGGGAGGATGTGTAGAAGGCAAAGAGCCTTTTGCAACACCAGAAATGCAAAGTAGCTGCATTCTTTAGTTCTGGAGCAGTTCAGTAATTTTCCCCAAAATACTAACTCAGCCTCCTTGTGTTTATAAAGATGAATGGATTTTACTGCTCATTATCAGAGAAGCAAACACTGCCTCAGTACTGACTCGCAGATAAGAAAAGGTCACAAAAGGACAAATCAAATTGTTGGCATTATTTGGAGTTTCAGACACAGAAACTCTTGCCTTGCTATTGCACTAATGACAAATATCAGTTTTAGGAAGTACAAGGCAGGTCTGTATCTCCAGACTGAATGAATTGAATACTGCCATATGAAATTGAGCTCAGCTCAGAAATGAGTTATCTCACCTTCGTGGCATGGCAGATCCTTAGACCTGGGCTCATATGGTGTCTTTGCTTCCCAAAGGAATCCAAGACCAAAGGGAATGTATTTCATTATTCCTCTTGGACCATAGGTCATGAATCAAATCCATAGCTCATCCTTGAGCTGTTAGTAGAAGATTTTATATATATGCATATTACCAGCTGGTTTTTGCCAGAGGTCCTTTGTTATTTCCTTAAATATTATTCCTCCCCCCACAAAAAAAAAATGTGAAGAAAATATTTGGGAGATTTTTTTTGAAGACTTAGTTTTCACCCCAGTATCTGAAGCGGAGCAAAACCATTTCCCTTAATTGCAAATCCACATCAAGATATTTCATCACACTTTGGACAAACAGACCCAGAGCCTGACAAAGAGTCTCTACCTCTGCATGATTCTTCTGTTTTCTGCTTTTCTGTTGAGAACACGAGGAGGCAGGACACAGATACCTACGGATGATCCCTGAAAATTCATGTGGAGGTGATCTAAAAGATTATTTCTTCACCTGCCCACTGTCCCCTTTGCTGTAAGAACTTTCCATGGCACATTACAAAGCTTTTTCCAGCTCTGCTCTGATGCTGGTGACCTGTAGTGGCCGTGGAGCCTGAACATCTCGGCCCTGTGAAGTCTGTGAGGTGGAAGTCTCTGGGAATGCCTGGTGCCAGGTTTCTGCATAGATATGGAGAAACCAGCAGCAAAAATTGGGTGGGGTTCCCTATTATTCCCTAAATTCCCTAGTACAGAGCACCAAAGCTGTTCAAATTTCAGGACATGACCAACTTCTGCATCCAAACCTATGACCAGAAATTCCCGTGATGGGCTTAGGGAAATCTGTAGTAGGAATAAAAATAGTAACAAGCTGCTGATGTGAAATGCATTATGGTTTTATTTCCAGAGACAGCCTCTGCCATCAGATGACAATAGACATGAGTGAAGCCAGTAGGTGGCTAAAAGCAGCATTTATGGGATAAACATCACCCAGGCCTTCTGCCCCTATTGCTGATCACGTGGGAAGCATGCTGCTAGGGCTGGGGGCCGTACAGAATTTTTAGTTCTATATTCCTGTATGGGGGAAAATTAAATATTTTTCTGTTGTGACAGCTGTAGAGAATGCTTAGATGTAGCCTTTAATTTCCCTCATCGATCAGTTCGGATTGTTTTTAAATGGGGATCGTGGGGGAGCCATATGCTCAGAGACATTCTCAGTGCATTGTTCAGTCGAACAGAACTGCCCTTGCTCCTTAGCAGGCTCATTTTTCACTGTGATGCTGTTTTCTGATGGAGTTTCCCAGCAGTTGGTGGCCCGTTCACTGTGCAAGGGCCATTTCAGTGAACTCCAAGCTCATATGGCAGAAGAGCTCTTCCCACTTCCTTCTAATTGCTGCACACCTCCCCAAATGCAAACGATGCACGGAGGTTTCGAGCAGTGGCAAGTGCAGCTGAGCAGATCAAAGCAGAAGATTGTTGTGAGGTGCTGTAGCCATTATTTGAAGGAAGTCTTTCCTTTGTCACAAGACTCATAAACGTGGCTGGATCTGCCTTTTGCTCTCAGAAGGACAACGGGTTCTTCTCAGCCCTCTGAGCACCCAGCAAAATCTGTGAGCTCCCCGCTACCTTCCCCTTTAATCTGTAAGGTTCTCCCAGTGGGATTCAAGCTCTGCAGAGTTCAGAATTTGAAGAAGATCCTGCCTCACATCCCTTTGTATGTGAAGAGCTGCACGTTTCCAGAAGGAGCAGTTGGCTCTGAGAAGTTGCTGGCACTGAGATGCCCACAGTCGTTATGAGAGATAAATACTCACAAATGCCCTTTTTTCTTTTCCTCCCCCCCCTCTCCCCCAGCCTTTTATTGGTTATGAAGGAGGCTCTGGAAACAAAAGGAGGGCCAATTAAGATGAGATGAAAGGATTAAAATCAAATAAGGATAAAGTTTTTGACAATGAAGGTGGTGAGGCACTGGAACAGCTTCCCTCGTCTCTGGAAACGTTCAGGTTGGATGGGGCTCTGAACAGCCTGGCCTAGTGGAGGGTGTCCCTGCCCATGGCAGGAGGGTGAAACAAGATGATCGTTACGGTTCCTTCCAGTGGAAACCATTCCGTGATTCCATAAACCTGTCTGTTTTCGGGGACGTGCAGTCGGACCCAGCTCCCTGGGCTCTTTCTCTTGAAAAGGAACAGATTTCTGAACGAGGCTCAGCCCAGTGCCTGGGGGCTAAAATGTGCCATCACCTCCAAGGAAGAGGAGAACGAGCAGTTTTCAAGGCTGATGGAAATGCCAGCACTGGGCATTGCATAAATATCACCTGCTGCTTTCTGGGTGTGTAAGTCAACACCGGATCCATTCTGAGTAAGAGATAAAATGTTATGAAGTGCTGTACCTGGAAGGAAAAAAAAGGCAAGAACTCAGTTTCTTTTGCTCTCTGCAGCCTGTAGTAACAGCCCCCAGCATGGGAGATATTTTATAGAACAACATCTGGTTACAGAGTGCAAACAAACCAACAATTTACACAAGGGCACGTGAAAAGGTTTGACATATGGTACTAATGTATGAAATTCAAAGAGCTGCCTGCATTCAGTTTGCATTCAAATATTCCCTATGTCCCACAAAGAGACCCCACGTGTAGGCTGAAATAATTTCACTGTATTTACTCACGGTGCTGAGCTAAGTAACCTCTAATTGGCAGACTCAGATTATACAGACATTAATCACGATTTCCCCACAGAACAGACAGATACAGCAATGTTTTCTACAATAAATATCAGCAATAAATTCAGAGCTGAGAAAAACATTTCACTCAAGAGAATGTGAAAATTCTGTGGACAGCATTTGCATCAAAACAAATTTCTAGAACACCAACATATAAAATGCAAGAATTAAAATCACGCTAACCACCCCAATCCTCAACTTTTAACATTTTTCATAGGGGAATAGGAAGCTGTGAAATTGGAATGGATTGTTATGGTTATCTATTTTGATCTACTTCATAATACCGGCTAGAAGGAGTGTTTTATTAGGTTATTTCTACAGCAAAATTCACTTTTAAAGACATTCTCACTTCTCTATCACATCTGTCAGCAGCTGAGTTGTTCCAGTAAAGTTTAGCCTTGCTGTTTAAATTCACAGCTCATTTCTGTTCTGCTTTTAATTTGTTTTATCAGTTGGTTTCAGCTACTAGGGCTGATAATTCCATCATTTGCTGAGCCAAAAGAGCCCTCTGCTGTTGGAGACCTACTTCCACCCGAGAGACTTCTAACCCACAGGCAAGAGTCCAGTTGCATAGTGCAGAAAAACAAGTTTTCAAGCTTTTGGAAGCCAGAATTTCTTATGCTGGCAACCTTCTCGTAGCTGTGTTCTGAAACATTGCTAAAAGCTGCCAAGAGATGTGTGGGTTGGCATTGCAAACACTGGCATTTCAGCTGTGGTGGGATTCAAAAACACTTTCTCCCCTGTCTCTCTTCCTCAAACTTTTGAAGTCTCAGATTTCACCTTGAACTCGTTATTCTTCAAAACAATGCTGAGGAAAACGGCTCAAGTTGAGATGTTGTGTTTAGTGAGAACCAGGCAGCCACAAGGTGTGGATTTGATGCTCGAGGGAGAAGGCAGATTCTGTGGTGTGTTGGTTCTGTTTTGGACTGTGTGTCATGGCATAACCATTCAGAGCAGGAGAAAGACACAAAGTTTTAAAAATGTAAGATGACAGTGCCTGCAAATGCCACCAAAGGTAGAAGCAGTCCAAAGGCTGAAGCTTTCTGATTGATTTTCGTGGCTCTTGTGAAAGTCTGGCTCTCATTAAAAGTGTGGGAACGGACCTCTAACAAAAGCTCTGCTACTGCAAAGTGAAAGCAACGTGCTGGTTGAAACTCCAGGTTTAAGTCCTTTGAACATCAGCTGTGAGGGTTTTTTATCTTCTGGCTGCTTCTCCCCTCACCCTGACGGACCTGGATCCCCGTGGGCTTTTCCTGGGGCTGCTGAGTCCTGCAGAGCAATCCATGGTGAAGAAACAAGGATCCTTCCTGGAGGGCACAGGGAGGGTCCCTCTGACTACCGCAGGCATTTAGGGGCACCTCAAGGAAGAAAAGAAAGGAGGAGCGGGCAGGGCAAGCTGGCTGCACACACATCAGTAAGGACAGTCCTTCTTGGAGAGTAAATTCACTTCGTGGAAGCCAGGACTGGGTCATCTGTTCCAGCCAGAATGAAAGGCTAATTTTGGGTGCACCAGATTTACTGCAATTTACAGCTGCACGTGCTCCGGCCTGGCAGGATCGGCTCAAACCAGCAGCCCCAGAGCACCCAGCTGAGGCAGCAGTGATGGGGCTCAGCGTGAGCCACGTTGGGGGCTGGATAAGTGAACAGGGATGGTCCTGGCAGCTGCTTTTTTTCATCAATTATAATGAACATTTCTGTGCGACCTCTTGTAAATGGATCCATGGAAATGGAGATCATTTCAAAGACGTGTTCAAGAAGCTGAAAGTAAATAGGCTCCCCCGAGACAGAGGCTCACCTTGGCTCTGCCACTGTCACCAGGGGCACTGCAGAAATCTCTTTAGAGATTTCTAAAAATATCTAAATTTTTTTAGTGATTTCAAAATCTCTAAAAAAATTCTAAAAGTAGACTCTACTTTAGAGAGCCTCCTGCACTAATTGATGCCCAGTTGATCTGAACCTGGTCACCAGACCTCTCTCACCTTTTCCTGGTGTTCAAAGGAGATTCCAGAATCATAATCTCTTGGCCCAAATTGTCACAGCATGTTGATTGCAGCCATGTAATTAATTTTGTTAGTGCTCTGGATGTGGTTACCAAATCCCAGTTTGATTCTCTAATTAGCCTGTTTTGTTGATTAATTATGTTTTTCTATCCATACTGTGAGAGTGTTTTCTCTAATAAACTTTTGTTTCAATTGGCCTGGCTCATTGGATTTTGACAGAAAATATGGAGGCTGCAGAGATTTAAAATTACTGCTACAGATTTCCTTAATTTTATGAAATACAGATTACTGATGCTCTGGGTGAGGGACAGTCCATAGCTTGAACTGATTTGTTAACAGCCAATACAGAATTTATGTCGGGAGATACATCATAAGTAGCTCAGTCACCATAAAACATTATTAATTTGAAATTGTATTGCAGTGGGTTATTAAGTAGTGTATGTTATAGGTTTTTTTCTGATTTTGAGAGAGATATTTGGCTCGATATTTGAACACAGCTACTTCTTGGTGTCTGCACAATGATGCCCATGGACTTTAGGGAGAATCAGGATCAGAGAGGCAAATGTCCCTGGGGAGCTCCCAACCACCCCTGCCCGCGTGGCAAACCCACAATAACATACAAAGAGAAGAAAGAAGAGTAAAAAAAAAGGAAAAAGTGCATCACAAAATGAGGGAAATGATGGAAACCTGGAGGCCCTCAAAGCAAACAGGGAATCACACTGCTGCAGCCACTCTCACAGAGAGATGCTCCCAGGCTGGTCCCTGGGTTCCCTCGCTGCCTGTCTGGGAGATACACTAACATTTGTCTGGGCATCTAAAAATTCCATTTACAGCCTGAATTAATCCATCCTCCCTGGGCTTGTCACAGGATATGGGGACTCAAACAGGTCTGGGCAGGATCTGGGCACTCAAACAGGTCTGGGCAGGAGAGATTGCTTTTAGAATTAATATCAATACAAGCCAGAAGCAAGAAACTCCCTGAGACAGCATCTACCTGCACGGAGAGGGACATTCAAACCCTCCTCCTAATTTAGGGTCATTATTTGTACTCATTTTTTGAGGTAATTCGGTCATTATTTGAGCTCATTTGCATGTTATACTTAAAGGTCAGCTTGGCTGCTGCTGCTCTTTATTTGGTATTATGATCTGCGTTTATTTGGAGATGAAACGGGAGCAATTTGAGCTAATCTGTTCTGTGCTACAAAGACTATCATGCAAATAGAAGTGGTAATCATTAACTACCCAGAGCCACACAGCAAGAAGAGTTAATTAATTGTAGGCACACACACGTATCATATCGACCTTTTATTTAAAAAAGCTGCATGATGACATCAGCCTTCGAGAATGTCAACAGACATTTTAAAGAGGTTCTGCTGCTTTTGTCCAAGAGCATTCAGCTCCCCAGAGCTTCTGGAAAGGGAGTTTAATATCCAATTATAACAATTTTTACCATCCAGATCATGAGCCTATTCTTCAGAATTAGCCTGAATTAATGCTAAGTGTGGAGGAAGGAGAAGTTCCACATCATTACCAGCTGCATGTTCTTCTGGACAAACCCAAATCCCCGACCTCAGTTTTAAACCCTCATTAGCAACATTTGCAGAGGAGATCAGGCTGCTCCACAGCCACCAGCACAGCTCCTGCTGCATCTCTTCCTGGTGCTTCCTGGGCAATCCCTCTGACATCCCAGAGCACAGGGATTCATGGTCAGCACCCCCAAAAACCAGCACTGACACAGCCAGCTATGAGAAGTCCACAAGTGTGATCTTCTTGGGGTGCCAGCCCCAAATTCGGGAACTGTGGAGCTTTTGGCAGAGTAACTAATCTTCTACCTTTCTTTAAAAACAGGCACGTATCACATTTGCTATGCAGAAATTGATATTTAGAATAGAACTCAAATTTTTGAACACCAAATTTTCCCATAAGGGAAATGTCTTAATTTCAGTGAAAAGTATAAACATTCTTTTTTTTGGCCTCATTTTCTTTGGAAAGTACCTTTTTATTTGAATCAGCTATAAATATAACTGTTATTTTAGGTGTCCTTTTTTTTTTTCCTTTATGTGGCAAAGGAAAGCCACAATTATGCTTTACCACCAGTTTAACCAGGAAATTTGCAGAGATGAGACCTCAAAAGCTGCCTTAGCAGGAGGGAGGCTCTTACAATGCCTTTTGTAAACCTGCCTAGTTTACAGGTTGTAGGAATTACAAAACAGAGTGAGTGCAAGTGAACTATCGGAACAGATGCCAAGAATTTTCCTGTCTTCTCCTCATTATGACGATGGACCACCACTCACAATCAGCTTATTAATTATGATTCTTAATATAAATTTTAAAAACCCCAACAAAACCACAGTGATCTGTGTTCAGTATACAATTGCACACGAAAGAACAAGTGAATAATGCTGATAAGTCTCATCAGCTGCATAAAAATGCACACTTCCCAAGGAGAAGAAACGGAGGAAGTGAGTTACAGAAAGTTTAAGCAACATGGGCAGGTTCACGGAGCAACTCAGGGCCAGAGTTCAGAGCAACACTCAGCTCTGCTGTTCCTCAGCTTTCAGTGCTCGTGGTTGCACCATGTGTTGTTCCAGAGAAAGGAAAATATGCAAGGAGCCCTCCTGTGCCTGGGGGAAAGGGAGTAACTTCTGGAAAAAGAAAAATTTTCCTCTCTCTTGAGCCCTGAATCTGATGTTTAAGGAGTGCAGTATTGCTGCTTATCTGTTGAAAGATGAACTTGAATTTTTGGTTCTCCAGAATTAGTAGTTTCTGATAGTTTGTGGAAGCACAATACTGTCCACTCTGAAAAAAGCATGGTCACAGCCGTGCCATTTAAAACCTTTCTTTGTAGCACAGACACTTATTTTCTGACAAAGAACTGAAAGAGACTGACAGAGCAAGCAAAAATGTCTGTCTGTAAAGGCACTGTTGCCTCAATAGATGGCTGCTTGGGCTGATAATAAAACCTCCTAGGTTTATCTTATTTGCTTAGAAAAACAGCTATTGGAAAAACTGGCACCCAGAACACCAACACCGTAACAAATGGAATCAGGAGCCACCTGAAAAGACGGCACAGGCGTGAAGGCCCAAGCTACAAAATAACTGGGTCATCTGGAAGGGAGGGGAGATAGAAATCCAGGGAATCACTGGCTGAGGTGGTCTGAAGGAAGCTTTCTGGGGCTGCTGGAGCCCGGAGCTGGCCGCGGGCCCCGGCACCGCAGGGCAGGGCCGCTCGCGCCGCTGCCGCGCAGGAGCAGCGCTCGCGCTGTAAACACCAGCTCATTAGAGCCTTTCTGGAAGGGAAATCGCTGGGAATCAGAGCTGGGATCTGATTTTGCAGCCAGCAGATTCCACATTCCCGGCAGGTCGCGGGAGGGATGAGGTTGGGGTTGCGTTTGAAGCCCGGCACGTGGTGCCCTCTCTGCCGTGGCTGCGGCAGGTGAGCGAAGGCCGGGCCGCTCCTGCAGCACGAGGTGCACAAATGCTAGAAAGTATTGAAATACAGGAAGTTTAAATCAATATTCTTAGAAATTGCAAGGATTTTTTTTTTCCCCCCGGTTTAATGTTTATCTGTGGAATTTGGCTGTCTGTCTGGAATTTTCTGTGTCTTGCTTTGCCTTTCGCTACCCTACTGGCTTGTTTTAAGCTTCTGGTGTTTTTCAGGGTATTTTAAACATTGCCTTTTAAGTATTTTCTTCTTTTGTGGCAGTCTTAGACAAGTAGGCAGGAGGAATTTGCACATGATGGGGCGAAATAACAAGAAATAAATATTTTCCATTGCAATTACAAGGTCGGTCTCCTCCTGTAAATTATTTATGGAAAAATACACTGAATGCCATTAACCAGATTTTCCAAGATAAAGGAAGATGAAGCTAAAGTTGCTGCACTGTAATCCATTAGTCTGGTATGTGTGATGGATCACAGTCAGAAGCAAACCATGTAGAAAATAGCTGTAAGTGATCCTCCAGCTGAACTTTTGAAGCTTATTTTCCACTACCGAGGTGTGGATACTTCTGGTAGAGCAGAAGAAAACTTTCTATGCACATCATCTCCTTTTTCCCTGCTGTGTTATTGGGAGGGAAGTTTCCTTCTCCCTTTGCACTTAAGGTGAATATACGTGATTTAAATCGAACGTGCCTATAAAGCTCCATTCCAAGAGGTGATGTGCTGCCTACATGTCTGGAAGCTCACTCAGGAAGAGCTTTTGGCACTCTGCCCTCCTGCCCTGCCTGGCAGCCTTGGAAGGGCTGTGCAAATCACATGCCAGAGATGGTGGTGCAGTACTTAAAGGAGGCTTATAAAAAAGACAAAAAGTGCTGTTTTACAAGGAAAGGTAATGATAGGACAAGGGGGAACAGTTTCAAAACTGACAGAGGAAAGATTTAGATGAGATGTTAGGAAGAAATGGTTCCCTGTGAGGGTGGGAGGCCCTGGCACAGGGTGCCCAGAGAAGCTGTGGCTGCCCCTGGATCCCTGGCAGTGCCCAAGGCCAGGCTGGACAGGGCTTGGAGCAGCTGGGGACACTGGAAGGTGTCCCTGCCCATGGCAGGGGGTTGGAACAAGATGAGCTTTAAGGACCCTTCTAACCCAAACTATTCTTTGATTCCATGATTGTCTTCCAGGGGTTCGATGCCTAGGGCTGCTCATCACACCGAGTTCAGTTTTTCTTCATGTTTCCAGTTCCCCTGTCCTAATTGAGTACCTTTGGCTCTTTTCCACACCCTCAAATTGCCGTTTTTGCAAGAGAATTCCTGTGCTTGGGTTGGTCTGCAGCTATCTGTATGCTGAGAAATCAGCTAGCTAAAGAAAACAGAAAATTGTTAAATTCACCAGCGCAGTTTTCCATCCCCGAGGTTATTAACTTGGCTGTGTTTTTCCTATTCAGCCAATTTTCACAGCATGTGAAGGGAATTTATTTGCCATCTCGATTTTTCCATTCAGTTCAAATGAAATCCATCAGGAATTCCAGCATCACTACAGACGAGGGTACTGCAGATGGACAGACTTCTGGGAAAATGAGCGGACAGACAGCTTGGTGACAGGGCAGCACAATGGGACAGGCATTTCCAAAGAACCTACTAAATAAATTATCTTCCATGGGGCTTGAGGGAGTAAAAATGAAAAAAACAATGCTTCTGTAACAGTTTGGATTTGTTGGGGATGACCCAGATGTATAGGAAGGGTGTGGCATTTTGGTTAAACCCAGCTTTCAAAGGACTCTTCGCAAGTGACTTCTAAAATTTATGAAACATTTTGACCTCATATGACTGTAATCTCATCTAAAATACATGAAAAGTACCCTTAAAACCTAAAGCTGTCACTGAGCATTAACCAAAATCTGAGAGTCCACGATGGAGTTCTCTGGAGAAAGAGGAGCCACGTTTTCATTTTTCCTCATTTGCCAGCAAAGAGGCCTTTGGTAACATTCTCTGCAAATGATCCGGAGCCTCTTGTGAGTTTCTGCTGGGATTTTGTCTGAAGTGAATAAAATACAGATGATGAATGCATTTGAAAATGCTTGTTTATATTTAGAAAACACATCCTATTTATTACAGCTCCAAACCACCTGCGAAACGAGATGGGATAATTATGGGACGGTGCTGGCCTACACAAACACCAGGCCAGCCTCAGGCTCAGCTCTGCAGATGTCCCATTCCCCCAGGCTCCCAGCCTTGCAGGAGTGCTGCTGATCTCATTCCCAAATCACTGCAAATCTGAAATCTCCCGTGATGTGGAGCCCTGAGCCTGTGGTCACCGAGGAACAGAGAGGAGCCATAAAGCAGGACACGATCCCCAGTGTGGGGGAGGTCTCCGCAGCAATATTTGTGTGGAAATCTGGGAAAGCGGCACTGGGAGCCTCCTGACTCTGTAAGACCTCACCTTGGTCCTTGCTCAGCCTCTGGGCTCAGCCTCTCCCCTGACACACTATGCTAAAGATCATAAAATATCAAGAAGAGGAGGCCCTTCCCAAGGCAGATGTGTAGGGACCACAGGAAGGAGAGAAAGAGAAGATCATAAGCAAGAAAAGCGCATAACAGCACCCTGAAAATGCCAGGAAAACACTGAAATTGCTTCCACAAGTTTTGTTATCAGTCCAGTTATAGCAATAAAAAGAGAGTAAGAAACTCCCTTGTCTAGGTGCTGATCAAAGGAGCCAGCAGCTCTTCTTCCTTTTAGTCACAAGTGGCTTCCTTTCAAAAATATTATTGTTATTTCTGAGATAAAACCATTGAAGTCCTGATGGATGCTTCTGGAAATTACTCCCTACTCCGCTGACAAGCTTATCTGGCCTCAAGTGAGGCCGAGGTATTTTCCTTGGACTGAGTTTGCCATAACCAGTAGGAAGCAAAAAAAACCATATCTGAAGTGCGCTATGGGGGTGCATTTGGCTAAATTTCAGTATTTCCAAAACCAAATTCAGTAACCTAAGTGTTAATGACACTCTTTAGGGTAAAACTCTGTTGGAGTTAATAGAATCCCTAACAGTGTTGATCCCATTAATGAGTGGGATACACAACCACACTGTGAGAAATTTACTCCGTCTTAGAGATCTTGTAGTTTAAACGTACAAAGAAGGTTAAAAGAGGGAAATGCTGATGTCCCAAAGATCTCTTTCAATCTAAGCTGTTCAATGGCTTCTGGAAACAAAATACTTCAGATAAATTTTAAAATGCAAGGTAATTTTTATATCCTGCTTTTTTTGGGGCAGAATTAGTGCCAAGTCCTATGAGGAAAAATATATTAGTGCCTTTCAAACAGTGACATTTTATAATTTATGTTATGCCACCTATTAGTAAGAATCTGCATAGCATTAAAGCTTCACTGTGCCTTCAAATCCTATCATTGCACCTCTCGAATAGCCTTGTCCAGCATGCTGGCACAAGCCCTTTTTTAATGGCTACAAGTCAAATTCAAACAAGTTTATTACACAGCTGTGAAATTGTATTGGCATATCCAGTAATGTAAGCTTGACATGAACAAGTGAAAACTCATTTCATTGCTTCCCTTTCCCATTAATTCTTGCATTTTCACTGTTTTCATAAGTGAATGCACTGTGGAAGGTACTTCCAGCATACTGTCAAAAATATGTGATTATGAAGATAAAGTCACATCTTCGAACATCGGCTATAAATGTCACTAAGTTAATCAGTTTGTGTTTGGAATTAAGCTATGCAGACACGTTGTTATCTTACTAAAATATTGCATTGCATTAAGTACTTCTTCACCCAAAGTAATCCCAGCCGTGAATACTGCTTGTATGTGAAAGGAATGATTCCTGGCTCTTCTGTCTTTAAAACACAATCTTTAAATATAGATTTTTAAGGACTCCTCTCTGATGACGCATTTGCCAGCTCTATCACATTTAGCACAACAGAGATTACAACATTTCTGTGTCATCTTCAGTTCCCACTGGACTTTCATCCATGGCTTCTCAGGCTACACTTAGGCTGCGGATATTGAAGAAATCCCAGGAAAAAATGACCTTTCAGTCAGTCTCAGACAAACTCCACACTGCATTTCGCTGCTGCTGCCTGGGATGTGTTAAACATGCTGCTCACACTCCACATGGCACATGTGCAGCAGTTTCAGTCCAGGAAATACCAGACTGAAATGTGAGAGTCGTTGCTTTTTGGGATTCAAATGCTGGCAGGTAGATGATGTCCACGGGGTCTTGCTGGAAGTGGCTGTTTTCATCCAAGTGAACCAAAAAGGGACGTTCCAGACGGGCTGTGAGCACAGCAGGGGAATTCCATCCCATTTTCTCCAACTGTTCCATATAACCCCTGTCAGGCACTCATCTCTGTTGTCTCAGTGCTGTCTCCGTTTTACAGTTAAAATAAAATTTACAGTTAAAATAAAATTTACGCATTAAACGTGCCTGTTTTTGGACAATGCAAACTCTAAACCATTGACTAGTGCAGAACTACAGTCTTTCCAATGCTGATGAATCAACAAAATACAAATAGTATTGGAAAAAATTAAATATTAGTTGTCCTTTTGTAGTGCTAACATTAGAGAATTTTTAATCCCAAGGCAGCCTCTCCAGTGCCTTTCCTAGTGATAATCCTGCTGGCTTTGGTCCAGCAGTGGCTGCCAGATGCCAGGGCAATGTGTTGTCAACACAAAATCTACAGGCATTCTGGGGCACGTAGAAATGTAGTTCCCATAATAATAATAATAATAATAACCCCCCCCCCCAAAAAAAACTATTACATTCTGCACAAAAATGCCAGAAATTCCTTTTTGGCTTTGTTTATGTCACTGGTTAACTTCGCCTTTCCTAAAATTCTGTTTCTTCTCGTGTGTTCAGCACAGAAGGAAAAAGTAAAGAAAACCCTGGGAAAGTGCATGTGGAGAATTTTCATTTCTCCAGCAGAATGGGGCTGATGCAGATGGATCTGATCTAAATATCCCCAAATAATGATGATGGTGGGTGCAGTCTCTGCTTGGCATTCACAGCATTTGTGCCATGAACTGATCCATCACTTTGAGATGCTCAAAACATGAAAATCCCACAATTCCATTTCTGGCTCAGAAAAGGGTTCATATAGTGAAAATGATATCACAGCACGGGGAAGTATAAGAGAACAAGGAACTTTTGTTTCCATGGCAATCCGAGCTCCTTCTCCAGACGCAAGCACAAAGGCAATATGCTGAATGATTATCTGAAGGTCATGTTGTTCTTAGGAGAAAAAGTTAGGGAGAATGCACTGGGATAAATTCCCCAGCCGGGATGCACACTGCATTTCTAACCAGTTCAAATAAACAACTGCTGTAGGAAATCATTGCCTTCATTAATGGCATCAGTTTATTTTAAAACCTGTTTGCCCAAAGGGAACAGCAGCCTGCTCAGGAGGATATTTTGGACCATTATTTGATACGTTCAGAGACAAATGTTGAGATTCCGGGTATATTTGGCATCCCTCACCTGGTAAAATAATTATATCCCCTTTAAAGTTAAATGTGTCTTAAAACTGAGTAAAATGTCTCCATGTAAGAGCTTGTTTATGTTTCCAGTCATTTTTCCTGTGGTGAGAACCACTTTTTTAAGGCTCTGCCTTATCAACAAGTGCAAATAGGGCTGTACATGCCAGGATACAGGGCTTTAAATGCCAGGATACCCCAGGGATATGCTCAGGGTATGCAGGTGAGCAGAACCTCAGTACCTGTCTCTGTTACACGTGTAAGAAACAGGCACCAAAGAGCCACATAAATGTTCAATGCAGTTTACTTTGTATTTCCCAGTGTCAGTTTTAGGTTCCCATTTCCTCCGAGATGGTTTGACCTTGTTGACAGCAGGGGTAAATGCTTTATATGGCAAAGAAAATGACTTTAGAAAGTGTAATTCTCTTTTCTTGCTCCATTCTGTGCTTCATGGTTTACTACAGAGCTGAAGTACAAAGGAACAGAAACTTCACTGGTGTTCATGGGGAAAGTTATTTTTAGAGTCATTTTGCTGCCAAAGCATATAGAAACCTTATGTGCTACCTCAGAAAGTTACCCTGGAATGGCAAGGAAAAGAGAGAGGCCTGGTTTTTTTTGTCTTTTCTTTCCAACCACGAAGCTTTGCTCCAACTAAAAAAATGATTTTCCAAATGAGAAGTTGCAGGAGTCACTAAGCTGCTTGAAGTTGAATTAAACCTAAAAGTGTGGTCACTGCTTGTGTAGTATAAACACAAATTAAGATCCTCAACAAGGGCTATGCTTACAGGTACAACTTTACCTCTCCTCAGCAAGACATGTTCCTGAATCTGCATTTTCCAGAGTCATTTAGGTTGGAAAAGATCTCTAAGGTCATCGAACCCATCCATTCCCCCAGCACTGCCAATCCCACACACGTCCCCAAGTGCCACATGCACACAGCTTTTAAATCCCTCCAGGGATGGGGACTCCACCACTGCTCTGGGCAGCCTGTTCCAACACTTGATCACCTTTTCCATGATGAAACGTCCCCTAATATCCACTCTAAACCTCCCCTAGGAGGGAGGGTGCGAGGGGCAAGGAAGAGCTGGGAGTGCCTCTTTTTCCAGAGGTGGCGTTGAAATTAGCTCAAAATACGTGGCCTGAGAAGTGTTAACCCAGCTTAGAGAGCAAACCATCGTCTTCCAAATAAATCCTTCTTGGGAACAGAGGGGGAAACCTCGCTGATCTGCAGACCACAGCATGTTGTGTCTCACTGCAGCAGGACAAGCCTTTAAAGCAAAGTGTAGAATGGCTTCTACACTCTCACTGGCATCACTTCAGGAGGGAGGATGATGCTCGTTACAATTGTTTTCTACAAAAATCTCAGCTTGCTTTATCTCCTTCCACATCGACTGCAGGTTTTTACAAGCTGTTGTGATACTTCCCAGGCAAAAGAAAAGAAACAGCCCTTAGGCCCAAAACATCAGAGCCCTCAGTGATCTTAATACTTCTGTGCCACTCTTAGAAGAAAAACCTCCTTTCCTGTAAGTTGTTTCTAGGCTGCTGACAGATAAAAAAGTAGTAAAAACATTTCATGGTGAAGTAGACCAAAATTCTGCCTAGAGACAGAGTTTTGCGTGGTCCCAACTCACTGAATTCATGCACATCCCAAAAAGAGAGGCGGATCTGCAAGGGGAAGCAGTGAATCCATACCCACACCCACAGAAAGTATTAAACCCCTAGGAAAAGAAATATAGGGGAGCTGGTTATTTGCACAGGTTGATACCCAGGAATAGATATTGATAGGTGTGTTTGGATGAATTAATCTTTCTGAAGGTAATTACAGACAGAGGGAATGGAGGGAGTTATTCATGGTGACTGCAGGAGGTGGAGCAGTGGGCTTGGTGCTGCCTGATGTCCTGCAAAGTTCTTCCCAGTGGAATGCAAAATTTCCCCAAATCACATTCCTCAGCTCTTTAATTGTTGTACACTCGACTTTATGTTCTATGAAAACGCTTCTTGTGGTGCTCGAAAATGTAAATACTCGTGTCTGTGTCCTTCTTGAACCACTGCAACGAGTTAAGCAACGATCTGCAGCTAAAGCTCCTTTAGTTACTGAAAAGCCAAGTCCTTGATGACGTCATGGAAAAGTTTATTTTTCTACTACTTCTCTAGGTGTGTGAGCGTTCATAACATTTTCAGAAGACTGGCTGTGCTGCAAATGGCAGCAAAATTAAACACATTTTCTGTAGCTTGTGCTCTGCCCTCAGAAATTAGGACAAAGGTGGGAGAGGACTGGGTACTCTGGAAAGGGAAAACGAAGTAAGAATATCTGTGAAATCACCAAGAGAGGATTTCCAGGATATTCAGCCTGCTCCACACACCATACACATTGGGACTTAGCTCCCACACTGCTCCCAGAGGCAGAGGTGACAAAGCCATCTACTAGAGATAAAAGGGTCTCAAAGTTTGATGGGAAGCAGCTTTTTCATCAAATAAAGTTTATTTATGTGTATATGTATAATTCAGCAAAGCAGTGAAAAAGTATATTTCATTCTAGTTTTTAAAAAATGAAAATTCCTATATTTAAAATAGAAAGATGCGCAGTTTTCAGATTCAAAGAAAAAAAAGAAAAAAATCAGGATAAAAGTACACCTGCATTTTTATAAAAGGAAAGACAACAGACATAATATAATCACAAAATTCCTTCTGGGACAGCAACTAAGGAAGCAAGGATGATCATTGCATATATGGGATGGGATCACCCACGGCCTGGAAACCAAATATATCAAAAGACACAGGTACCAAGACACGAAATGATGCTTATTATGGTATTAAAATTATGAGAAACACACAAAAAATGCGAGCACAAAGCCAGAATAAAGACTAGGGTAACAGATGTAATGCTTTCTCCCAGCTGACTGGACTGTGACAAGAAATACAATATACATGATGAAAATATAAGCTGGTATTTTCAACACAGGAGTAAGAACTCATATTTCATGTGAGCCAACTGTTGCACATTTCCTTCAGCACTCAAGGTTATTTTAGAGGTATGAAAAAGATGAAAGATAAGATTTTGCTCTCAGACAAATTGATTTCATTAACGACACTGGGTTGCGTGTATGTAGCACGAAACATCCTGGTCTGCTGGGAAGATGTTTCAGGGAGAACGAATGCCAGGATTATCCCAAAAAGAGTGAGAAAAAGGGCCACGGATGAACCATGCTCTTCCTGGTTTTCGGCTGGGCTGAATCCAGGGAGCTGCCACGCACCCCAGGAGAAGCCTCTTGTAACTTGGCACGTGATGTGTGTTGAGTTGTATTAGTTATAGATAACTTGCTATAAATTGCTATAAAATAATAAGCTACTTCAAACTGTAAGTTTATCTAAAGCTATATTATTTAAACTATATTATTTAAACAATAAACTATAAGTTACCATAAGCGAATATAACTATTTATATATAAAATATAGCTTTATATCTATAAACTAAAATATAGTTTTATATCTATAAACCAAGTTATATATAACTTTTTATGTCCTATGTATGTAAACTAATATAAACAAGGGAGGCTGAGACTGGTGCTGGAGACGGATCCTACTTTATAAAAGTTAAAAGAGGGGGAGGAAAGCACCGCAAAAGGGAATAACTTCTATGGAATGAGGGTTCTTCGCCACCGTCCCACACCGCACGTATCCCCCAGCGTGCCCAGGGTGGCAGTGCCAGCAGATGACCCCTGCCAGGCACAGGCTCTGCGTGCCCACCCCCGTCTCCCAGGGGAGGGAAACGCTTTGGACACGGGCTGGGAGGAGAAGGCTGCCTGCCAAGTTTACTTTTCTTGGAATAAGCGCTCTCTTGGATGAGCTGCGCGCAGGAGGAGTGAGGAGCCCCGGGACGGAGCGGAAACTGTCGCGTAACTCGGGCTTTGGGAGAGAGCGGCACCGAGAGCTGCAGGGCAGGGGAGGAAAGCAGCCAGCCGGGGACCCCACCTGCCACGGGCCGCAGCGGGGCGAGTGTCCGAGCGTCCGTGTGTCCGGCTGTGCCCCTCTGCCGCCTCCCCGCAGCCTGGTCCCGCAGCGGCTCCGCGCAGCTCCCGCGAAGCAGCGCCCGGCTCGGGCTCCTTCCCCTGCCCGGGCTCCTTCCCCTGCCCGGGCTCCTTCCCCTGCCGCTCCCGGAGCGCTTTTCCAGCTGCCCAAACTCTGCTTGCCCTCTCTCCAAATAAAGTTCCAGCACTCGCAGAGGAGGTTCCTGCGAAAGCGAGCGATGGTCGCCCGTAGCCACTCGCGACTCTGCCTCGCTCTCTGCACCTTCGGGCTGGCACTGCTGGGGGATGTGTCCCGGGCTGTCCCCATGGACGATCAGGATTATTACCTGCAGGAAATTACCAACAGGGATCATTATTACTCCTTTCCATATCCTGGGGAAGAGTTCTTTCCTTTCACGGAGCAACCCGGAGAGCAAGGACCTGTGCGTGCTGCGGAGACAGAGGAGCGCCCAAGGTTCAAACCGAGCAGGAAGGAGTTAAAACAGAAGAAAAACAACAAAAAAGGAAAATCCATTCTTGAAACGCCACCAGGTAACTTTCCACCTTCTCCTCCAGAGTTTGGAGCCTGCTGAATCTCACGCTGACTATGACTTTTAGCATTAGTGAATATCCAGTTAATGGCAGTCTTGGTAATAATAACAATGAATGCGGTTGTGGTGATGATGATGGCAACACATTAAATGTTAATATCCCACAGAACAGACCTGCAGAACTTTTACAGACTTTTTAACTCTTTCCCTTTCAAGTAAAGAGATTATTTCAGAGTCGGAACACATTAATTCTGCTGTACTCTGGCTAGTCTGTGGACTTTTCCTTCTTAATTATTCTTAATTACACTTGGCAACTGGCTTGCTGTGAATGCTGCTGTTCTATAAGCAAAAGAACTGAGACAGATTTCATAGTAAAAGGTGATTATATATAGCGACATCTCACTTCATCCCTTGTCACTTTAATCTGTGAGAGGTTTCTGAATTAATTTCACTTCTAAACCTGTGAATTTCTCTGAGATTTCACTTTGAAGCCCTCCAGAGGAAGATATGTAAACAGAGATCTTCCTGGAAAAGACTAAGCCCTAACAAGCTCAATTTAATTATTGACCCGTAAAGTAAAGAAATTAAACAGCAACAAAAATGCCTTATAATATAAAACAGCCACCCTTAATTCCATTTTCTAAAGTCTGCACAAACTTCATCAGCTTTTACCCCCACTTGTTCCCATTAACACCTAATTGCACCACCCCAGAAGAGTAATTCCTTTCTGTGTTACAACTGTCTGGTAGGTACTTTACTGGTTTGGGATACTTAGGAGTGAGTTTGGTCCATGAAGTTTAGAGTTGTAAAATCTGGGGCCAAATCTCACTCCCCTACAGCTGAACTTCCCTTTACTTCAGGAGCAAACTTCGTGTTAATGACTGGGGCACATGGCACAAAATTTGTGATTCAGAGCCATCAGTACAGCAAAACAGAGGATCAGGGGTTGTAGAGTGGCTCCAACTTCGTCCAGTTACATCCAGCAGATAGCAAACAAAATATTTTAAATTTAATGTTAACGCCAATAGAAATTAATTAGCGTTTGTGCAGCAAAGATATGGTCTTTTATACAAATAAATAGTGGTAACAAATGCAATTTCTAACATCTGGAAAATCATTTGTGGGGCAGGCAGTGTGGCTTGTCAGGGTAGCTCCAGGCAGAAGTCAAGGGTGATGGCAAATGCACCTTGTCTGGGGAGCAGAGACGTGAGACATCCGTGTCCCTGTCCCCTCAGGGTCCGGCAGCCAGGCAGCAGCTCCCGAGGGGATGATACTGCCTGGACCATCTCAAGGACTGCCTGATCAGCTTTATTTTCTCAGTTGGTCGTTGCAGTCCACACGAGATCATCTGAGAATGTTCTTGCTTCCATGTGACATTTGTTTGGTTTTTTTAAACTAAGTGAAAAAAGGCTCCGCTTTCCACCTCCGGACAGAATCAGGTGGATCATGACAGGACAAGGGGGAACCACTTCCCACTGCCAGAGGGCAGGGATGGATGGGATATTGGGAAGGAATTCCTCCCTGGGAGGGTGGGGAGGCCCTGGCACAGGGTGCCCAGAGAAGCTGTGGCTGCCCCTGGATCCCTGGCAGTGCCCAAGGCCAGGCTGGACGGGGCTTGGAGCAGCCTGGGACAGTGGAAGATGCCCATGGCAGAGGGTGGGACTGGATGATCTGTTAAGATCCTTTCCAACCCAAACCATTCCATAGTTTTATGACCATGGGAAGCACTTGGATTTTAAAGCTCTGTAATCAGGTGGCAGGTTTTTGATTCCTCAGTGTGGTGGAGAGCTCCTTGGGGAGCATACTGAGCTCTGACAGGTAGTTTGAATTTCATAATTTTCTACAAATGTTAGATTTTGAAAATGGAACCACAGTCTTTTTTTTCTATATGGGAAATTAAATTAGAAAAGTTAAAAAAAGACTTCCTCCTTCCCCCAAAAACTCTTCATTGTGGACCATGTGACACATGCAGGATTCATCTTCTAATGTGCTGGTTTTCACTTCCCACCCTACCTGATTCTCCAGCTGTAGGGAGGGATTTTATTTCTGCATTCAGTCAGGTGAGGTTCTTCCTCAGCCTCCTTCTCTCCCTCCACACGGCCAAGCACGAAGTCAAGGGGAAAAGGGGAGAGGCTCACCATGCACCACCAAAAGCAGCTGGAAATGGCTCAATCCCTCCTTCCACAGCAAGTTTGGGCTCTTAGGACACAGCTGAGCCCCCAAGCTTTCACCAGCCACGTGCAATACGAGGTTTCAAAGCCTCTGTTCTTCAAAAAAAATAGCCAGAGGTACAACAAGGAACTGATCTCCTCCACCAAACCCCTTCTCCTTGATCCAGGATACGGGTGATTGGCATCAGCTCAGCAAACTGGCTGCTGGACGTATTTTATATGGGAAAATTCAGTGGATTTCCCTGGGAGCAGCTGAACTATTTTAACTGCAAGAGGCATAGAAAGCCCTGAGGTGAGCACCCAGCGAGGAGAACGGTCACCACTTGCTGCAGATGAGAGTGAAAACAGGAGGGTTTCAGCAGGAAGTGTCAGGCAGTTTGAGCTGCAGTGTTTAAAGCTCTGGCTATAATATTTAAAGTTTCTCTTTTCTCCTCACCCAGAGGCAGGCAAGGGCCAGGCCCTGCCAGGGCACTAACTGATGCTTGGTGCCATGTCCCCGTGTCACCAGGGATCAGTTTGGAATGAAGATCTGAAAATCTGGCCCTCACAGAGATGTTTAAATACTGGTACATACCTACATTTACTCACATTTGGATGTTAAGAGGCCAGCTAATAATAATAACAGCCAGTTAATAATAATAGCCAGCTAATAATAATAACAACCAGCAGAAATAATAATAACAGCTGTCAAACAGATATCAATGAATAATAACCATAAATCTGCCTGGGTAAGGACGTGTGCTGTGCTTATATATACACAACTGTGTTTGTGCATCTCTCCAAAAGTAGAATTACTTTATTGGACAAGCAGTAAATACCAAAATTTGGGGTTTGTGAGGCTTGCTGGCAGCCAGGACATGTGGGATTAATTAGTTGTAACAAACAATAGCCTGCCTGGGAGCTGGGATGGAGAAGGAGGAATGGGAATGTGTGATGTGCCCTTTGGCTGAGCAGCTGGTACTGATCAATCCCAGCTTTGAACCAAAGTGGAAATCCAACGGAGCAGTCTCAAGGACATGGCACTAAACACATGACACACACTCCAATTATTTCAGCTAATTGCTGAAGGTGGCCAGAATATAGATATTTGTGACCTGTGAAATATTAATGTGGAAAGAAATCCAATTGGTGCCAGTGGGTTTGCAATTTTTTGTTTCAAATATTAGAATCAATATTTGCAAGTACTCAATTCAGGTAAAAGTTAAAAATATCAATCTGCCTCTTTGCCCTTTAAATGCCTCATAAATTAAGTGGTACTAGGTCATCCTTGCAAGGCAAACAGTTGGATTGACAGGTTTTGTGTATATATACAGATTTCCATTTTCTAATTCCATCCTTGTTTGTATAGGCCTCTGTCCAAAGCCCATTCAAATCAGTGGAAAGAGTCTTGTTAACATCAACGTTTTTCTTTTATGAGGCTTTTAACAGAGTTTGCTATATGGTGCCTCAGCTACCATCTGTGGGGCAGATCCCTTCAGAGTCTGGGGGTCTGACCACAGGCAAAAATTCATTACTGAGAGATTTATGGGGCTGAGGTGCCCAATAACACTCCTCAGTGTGGCCCAAATCTGCCACAATGAAGTCGGTAATTATTTTGATTTGATTTACAAAACTTCAGCTTGTAGTTCTTGTAGAGCCATACCTCAATTCCGAATGCATTTAGAAAATAAAGGAGTGATGTTTATTTGTATGGCAGTGCTCGGAGTGGGAATTAGAGCACATTTGTTCTGTATTTCACAGATCTCCCAGTGTTTGATCTCTGCACAACCCAACATTCGTCTGTGTTTAGCTGAAATCAGGATTTCCTTTGTCTTGTCTTATTTGGTGCTTTCCCCAGGCTCGATGAAACTCCTCGGATGCATCACTGTTTACTTGCCCCAAATTTGTTTATTTTTCTGCAATCTTGCCACCCGTTCAATAATGCAGTTCTTAAGGGTTTTGGTTTGTTATTCCTTTTTAATTCGGGTAGTGCATAGGATGGGTCAGGTCCTCTCTGGGACGTGTGTGAGGAGGAGGCAGTGAGGGAAGGCAAGGGGAGGATAAAACGGACAGCGCAAGCAACCACAGAAATTATCCAGCAGAGAGAATTTGAATTTATAAAAACAGACTGATAGTGCTTTAATTGAGATGTTTAGCAAGATGATGAAAGCTTGGAGAGAGATCAATGAGTGAGTGAGGAGGGAAAGCTGAATCACAGGGATGTTATTCAGGAAAATCTGGAGGTATTTTGGTGCGAAACGGGGGCGAAGATCTGAAGGGTGTGTGAAGCTAAAAACATGACAGGTTTGTGGTGTTACTGGCATTTGCGTGGTGATTTTGTTCACTAGAAAGAAGAAATGAGAGAGTGACACATAAGGCATTGAGCTGACAGCTGAAAGCACTTGGGAAGTGCTCACCGAGATACACCAGCACAGAATTTCTGCTGTGCTCGGTAACCACCAGCGCTGCTCTTTTCTAGTCCTTTGGTATCCCCCTCTCTTAAACCTTCCTTCTCTGAGAAGCCCAGAGAAAGAGGAGCACTCCTGTGACCTAGAACACAGATTTTAATTTTAAAGCTTTTGCTTAAACTTCTCATAATAGGAACTTTCAAGAATGAACTTACTGGCCCTAGGTGGATATCCCATGAATTTTAATATGACTTGTATTGCATCCTAACTGCCATATGTGGCAAGCAATGTGGCTTTTAATGAGCTTTCTTTCATCTACCAGCCTCTATTTTCTCCTCAGCACTCCTAAAATATGCAGAATAATGAAATGTTCGCTATTCCATTTAAGAGCCCATCCTTTAAAGAATGTCACAACAAAAGAGGACAAGGGATGACTAAGAATGAATAATGAGCAATACCCTCAAAATTGGCCAAACCTTTTTGATTAGCATCTTTCCTTACCCATGGCTTCAATGAATAATGTAACATGAGAAAGAAAAAAATGGGAATAAACACACTTGATTATGCCAGAGAAAACCACTTTCAAAGATAATTCTTCCAGCAGCCTTCTCTGAATTGAACCTCATGTTTAAGGTGAGAAAAATGTCTCTTTAAAAAGGGGATGATTTCACTGAATAGATTTTAATAGTCTCAACCCGAGCCTAGGCTTGTTCCTGAAATGCCAGCATATTACGAGACACTCATTAGCTGAATTCAGTCTTGGGATTTAATGTTATTATCTGTTCAGTGAGCTGGCTAGACAGGTCAATCCCACGGCTCACAACCAAATTTCATTTCTTTCTTTTGGGTTTGGAATGAAGGTTTCTGTCAGCTACATGAACTTTGAATTCATCAGAAAGATGAAGTAGTGGAAGTAGAAGCTGTGGTGCAGAAGAAGTAATTTCCTGAATTTTCAATATCTGAGCTGGGATTTTTTTAGTCTTGCCCAATTCACTGTCTGTGTAAAAAGCAAACTACCAAAAGATTGGCGGTCTGAGGAGAAAGCTGGGATTTAAGTGTCACATTCACAGACAGTGGTTGCTTGTGATTTTATTGTTATTATGAAAAGGATGCTCTAGATTTGCTCTTCTGGTCAGGCCTCTAGTGAGGTGGTGTCTTGTTGGATTATTTGGTCGATGGAAATATAAATATGTGCCTTTAACACTGGGTGCTCCAGGAAAATGGGAACAAGCAAAGCTCTGATGTAGTCAAAATTACTTGCCTTTTAAAATGCACTTTTAAATTCAGTGCCTGGACAATGAAATGAGGATGTTCAGAGGAAGCTGTGGCCAGCCCAAATACGGGTCTCCACCGCTGCTGCTGTCTGATTGCTTTCCTCATGAGGATTCCTGAGCCACAGATTACTGAGTGCATCTTTCAGGGCCAAGCCTTGCTCCTCTGGAAGCCTTTTTCTGGCTATTTCAGCTTCCAAAGGTGTTTGGTGGGGTGTTTGCATATCTAATCAAGCAATGAGCAACACCTACATGAAACCATTAGTAAAATACACCGCAGAGTTAATTCATTACTTCTGAGGCAACCACATTTATAATTTCCTCGTGGCGCAGCGAAAGGAACATTTATGATTCCATTCCCCTGCGGTTTTGACATCCCAGGGTGGGCAAGAACAGGGTATTCTGGATGTCTGCTGTGTGCTGGAAGGGATGGAGCACTATCAGAGAGGAGCAAGGCATTTTATTCTTGGTGCACTCGCCAGGCAGTGCTAAATCAACTTGACAGGTGCAAAAGGAAAACTGTTTCTCTTTTCTACCCGTAGCTAAAAACGGCAACGAAAAAAAGGTGAGAAAAACAAGAATAATGAAGAGATGCCAGCTGGTGACTCAGGGAGTCAGAGTGCCTGTGGAGGCATCAGAGGGAGTGTGTGGGGATCACTTAAGGCATCTCCAGAGCACTTGGGCTTAGCTGTTAATCTCGCCAGCCCTGCTCGAGTTGAATTACAAAGGATATTCTGGTGAGTCTGCTGATAGATATCTGAAGTCCTCCTTTGGACATAGAATGCTTCCCTTCTGGTGGGGAACATCCCTGTGGTAGCGAGCAAGGCTTTGCACCATCTTATTATGGGTTAAATGGAGCCAAGGAAAGACAAGGGCTTCATTCCTTATTTGCTCAGTGATTTACATCATTTTCCCAGACGAAAAAAAAAGGCTTTAAAGTGACTTTCTGATTCCGGAGGGGTGTTTAAAGGAGCTGTCTTACAAATGGGAATCAGCCCCAATCACCGTGAAGCAAATTTTATAACCATGCCTTTCAAAGAATTATATGAGATTATGCCACTGTGTCAGAGGTGGAGAAACTCATTTTACTCTTGGCTTCGGAAGAGTGAATAATTTCCTACTCTGACACAGGAATATCCCCCAAACCTGCACTGCCTGGGCTCTGTGGGGCTGCATTGCTGGGATTTGACATTGCAGAAAAGTGAAAAAAGGCTGGCAAGCTTCAGAGGGCCACAGTGACTTCCAGTGGCTGGAGCTGAGTTGATTTAGGAGTGAAAGTACCCAGATACGGGATTTATCTTCTGTTTCTTTGTGGTTATTTACCTGTAAATGTACAGGTCTGTAAATAACAGTAAATAACAGAGTTTTGCTCCTGCTTTCACACAAGCATTAGCAGGGTGCTGTAATTGCAAAAGTGCTGCTGCATCTAACAGGCCGAGCAAGGAACACAGTAAAAGTTGTGTACATAAATTAAACATAGTTCATAGTTACATGTCTTTTTCCTTCTTTCTGCTACACAGTGTTTCTGCTCTGTAGTTTCTAGCTACTGACATAGAAAATACTACTTTCAAAGTGAATAGTGGAAGTGATTAATCGTGCTTTTTTATGGGGGGGGGTTAATTACTTACAGATTTATTTTGTGGTTTACTATTTTTTTAAATGAATTGTCAGACAGACTTCTTGTGTGAGCGTACATCAGCCTGGGGCTGCTGGTGAAATATTTAAGGCGTGTACCTGGCAAAACTGTTCTCCTGTAATCAACGTGATTCCCAAAGACCAAGTCCAACTAACAGCACAACTGAGATCTTCGTGAAGCTGATATTAAAGAATTATGTGTATATCTGTAGTTATGAACTTAAAAAATATGGGAATTTTCAAAGTTCTACTATGTGACTCTGTTGCATAAAGCATCGGAGTCCTCTATTCATGTTGATTCTTTCTTTTTTGACCTCAGCAGCTCATCCAGACAGTTGCTGATAGACCTTCCTAAATGTGATTTTCTTCCTTAAATTGTGGGGCTTGAGGGCTTCCTGTAGATCATTTCTTCCTTACTCTCCCATGTATCACAAATTCAGTAGTTTTCTTCTTGTTTCCCTTAATTTTGGCTGTACAGCATTAGTCCTTCAGGCTGGGGCCTGGAAGAGACCCTGAGGGTGAAGCCCAAATGTCTCTGTCTGTCTTCCAGGAGGGCTGCAGTCCCCATTGTCCTCAGATTTGCCTTTTAGCTGGTTCCTCATTTGAACTTTAGAAAGCAAAGCAGCCTCCCATTTCCAGGGAGTTGTGTTTGGCAGGGGAGCTCAGAGCGAGGCCGAGCATCCCCTTGCTTTTCCACATCCCGGATTTTCGGGAAATGCTGAGCCCATCGCTCATCCCGATGTGCTGGGACGAGGCATTGTTTGCTGTGGGAGCAAACTGAAACCCATCTTTCTCCCTCTTTCCCAGAAAACAGAGTATTTTTATGTTCTCCCCTTCAGAGATATAGTAGTTTATGGTGACAGGTTTATGGCTTCTCTTGACTTTCAGAGTGCTCCTAAAACATCTGTCAAAAGAACAGTTCAGAGTATCTTGGAAGAGCTGACCTGAGACCTGGATGTCAGCACTCCCTACACCACTGGTACCACCACCTCCGAGGCCAGATTTGGCTGGAACACACTCTTTTTTTCCCCCCAAGATAATTTTCAATAGTGTAATGAGTTTTCCCCATGCACGAGACAGAGGATGTCTGAAAACAAGGGAGCAGATCTCAGCCTTCCCAAAAATGTTTCACTGACTGTAACAGAAACTGCAGTTTCAGCCAAACAGCCTTTCATATGCGATTGCCTAAGGTAGAATTTCAGCCTTTGACAACATGATTTTTCTCTTTTTTCCCCCTAATTGCTTAGGTACTGAAAAGTACTGTCAAAGGTTGGACTCGATGATCTTGGAGGTCTTTCCCAACCTTAATGATTCTGTGATTCTAAGTTACAGAAGGCATTTCAGAAACAGTTAGAATTGTGTTTGTCATCACAAGCTGCATGGCAAGTACTCTATCCCAGAGGACAGACCCAGTTTTAACCCAGAGTGTGTAGGCTGCACTGTCTTTAAATTCCAACCAAAAATTCCAACGAGAGCTCTGCCAAAAATTAAATCTGGGCTATATATGGTTTATATAGATGGCTAGGGGGGAGGCTGGAATTTCCCACGGTAAATCTGGAGTGGATTTGGATTTGTTACAGGATGGGGCTGACCCAAGAACATGGGGATGTGTCCCAGTCTTCAGTGCATGTCTCTGGAGCAGGAGGCTTCCCCCAGGTGAGGCCAGAGCTCTTATGCTGCTGGGGAATAGAGGGATGAGGAGAGGAGTAGCCAGGCCCAGCACACACCCCCAGCCAAGACAAAGAGAAAAGTCTCTGACAGCTCTTCTGGGGGATTTTTTGTTCCTCTGCATAATTTTGGATCCCAGTAGAGAACTGCAGTCCAAAATACCTGCAGGCTCCCCGGATGAATGGCTCACATCTACACCAGTTCCTTTGCATCAGGTATTTCATTAGATACATGGAAGGGACAAAAAGGGACCCCAAAAACCGTGGTTCCATCTGGTAGTGGAACAAAGGACGGGACAATCATATACGGAGTCAGAAATGCGAGTGAACTCTGAGAGTTCTTCCAAAGACCTTTGAAAATGCTGACAAAGTGAGTCCAGGTACTGCAGAAGCCAAGAGATGGATGAAAGGCATGAGCCTCAGAGAAGAAACGGGATAAATTCCTCAGGAGCCAAACTTGCAGGAATGAGGGCTGAGGGAGCTGAGGCTGGTAGTCTGTGGAATACAAAATCCTGCAGACCCATCTGCTTTGTTCCATATTCCAAATATGTACTTGGCTTTCTTGGTGCTCGAATGCAAGTCAAATGGCAATCAGACATGTAGATCCCCTGCTGTCTTACAAGAGGAATAAAATGGGAAACTTTTTAAAATATGATAAAAAAGTGCTAGTATGGAGTTAGTGCAGATAAAATGCTGCAGAACTCTTTGAAAAAGTGGACAGAAAATAGCACAGAACTTTTCCTCTGCGAGCCTTTCCATATTTCTGCTCATTAATCCTGAATCAGATTTTTCTCCTTTCCAATTAGGAAGTTGAAAAATGAGGAGTTTTGTGCTCAGGGAAGCTTGCCTTGAAGCTTTCCCTATTCCATGACTTTTCAAGTGCAAAATACCTGGACTTGGCAAATACTTTTGTCTCCTGTGGATGGGGAGGAGGATGGGCTCTCCAAGGCAGCACTGGAGTTAATAAGTCCCAAATCGTGACCTGCACTTTTCACATTAACAAATTAATGTATTGCAGTGGAGATGAATCTCTTGGTGACAATGTGGGCACTTTTCTCCAGGGAAAGGATGTCAAAACTCACTGGGCAACTGGTAAAAATCGGAGTTTATCTGAATGCCCTCCTGAGCTCTCCTGCTTGGGTCCACAGGCTGGGAAATGCATTGCCTTCAGCTTGGGTTTTTGGGCTTTCAGCCTGGAGCAGGCAGACGTGAATGCAGTCAGTTTTATACTCACTAATAACTCACATTCCAATTCATTTGGAGCTCCTGACACACTTTGCTTTGAAGCAGTGAAGCCTCCAATGTGCTAAATGTGGAGCCCGTGATTATGAGCCTTTGCTGGACCACGGCTGAATTGTTAAACAAAGCAGAAAAGATGTTTGGACAGAATGAATTTTGGGAATCTTTTGCGGGCTGCATAAGGCTGCGAGACCATAGGAAGCTGGAATAGGGAGAAAGGAGCTCTGAACACTCGGTCATTTGAGCTGGAGAGGTGCCCACCCTCGGAGATATTTGTCTGAACCTTGCTTGAACTGCTTTATCTCCTTTGCTCCATAGCATGGAGCTGGAGCTTCACACCAACTTCCCAGCTGAAGCTCCAGTCCTTCCCTACAACCCTCTCAGAGGTACCAAAAGCAATGTCCTTCTCACTTTTAACATTCCTCTTTCTGCAGGCAGGAGGCTCAGAGCCAGGAGAAAATGCTGAGTACTCAAAAGTTAAAAGGTATTAACGAAGCTTTTAAATCTACGGAATCCTGGTGCTTGCTTGGGCTTGAGGCAATTTTAAATTTATTTATTGAGTTATTTCCCTAAGCTGACTTCTCCATGATTAGTTTGAAGGCAGGTAGAGAGGAGGAAGTTGAACAGAGAGACTCTGGTATGTCCAAATATCATCTTCAGAATGGACACGTGGAAGATAAAAAGTCACCTGAGAGCTGAAATCCTTGGGAAGATGAACTAAAGCTCAGGAAATCACACCTGATGAAATGTGGGAAAGGGAGAGCCTGGCTGCAGAGTGAGCTTTCTGTGCTCCTTAAAAACCATGCCTTTCTCTAAAATTACTTTAGGGAGGAACTGATTGCTTTTGCAAGCTGGGCTGTGTCTTTAGATTTTCCGTGTTTTCCAGTGGGATTCCTGTGCTACCCTGGGGTTTGTGTCCCCTAAATGCCAGTCAGAGACCTCTTCCCAGGAGAAGCATCTCTCATGCACCCCTACAATTCCACTCCTCTTTCCTTTTTTATTTATTGCTAGGGTTTGGGTTGGGGTGTGGTTTGTTTGGTTGTTGGTTTGGGTGTTTGTTTTTTAATAAAAGAGGGTAGTCACACTTCAATCCAGGCCTGGATTTGATTTTCTCAGATATCAGAGATTTAGTTATTTTTTGAAATGTTGCTTCTTGATGCTTTGAACTCTTAAATCCTCTGCTGTCAGAGTGCTCCTCAAGGGTGCAACAGCTTGGCCATAGTGGGCTTTAAAGGGAAGAAGAAAGCTCTGTTAAATGAGTTCCTAAATCTTTTGCTTTTCTGCAATTCTGGATATATCCAAAGAACCTCTGGTTATTTTCTGTGTGCACCTGGCCAATTTTTTATCCCTTCACTGAAGCAGTTTTCCACTGTTTGGGCATTTAAATGTTTAAGTTACTTCTGACATTTTAGTGCTGTCTTAGAGCTGTGTATCAAAGAACACCCAAGAATTCAAAGAATTCTTTGTATCAAAGAATACACAGTCTATCAAATGAATAATCGGTTAAATAAAAAAGAGTAATTAAGTGAGAAGCAGACAACCCAACCAAACTTACTTTTCCTTTTACTCTGCTCTAGAAATTACAAACTGATTCTTTTTTAAGGGTTGGGAAGGAGTACAAAGCTTGAGTTCAGGTTAATTGTAACCACACAACTTTCCTCTGGAATCACTGTCTGAGCAACAGCTCCAGGCACTGTGATAACTTCTATGCTTTATGAGAAGTGTTTGGGTTTATTAATTTCTCTTATTATTTCATATGAAATAATAACAACAGATGTGATGCTAGGAAAAAAAAAAGTCTAAACTTGCTAGAGCAGACGCACCAGGTCTTCCTAAAACTCAGACCTTACACTTTATAAAAGGTTTTAAAACCAAGTTGGATTGGTTTGAGGCATTTCCTGTCACAGGCTCCTTATATAGGCCGAGTATTTATCCCAGATGTGCAGCCTGGCAGAGGGCTGGGCAGGGAGGGAGCCCGGGGTGGCAGCTCCCGCAGACCCAGGGCTGGAGCAGGGCCTGCCAGCGATGCTCCCTCAGTGCTGCTGGAGGAGAAGGGGTTGGAATCCCGAGGAGTGAGGGTTGGTTTGGCAGTCCCAGCCCATCCTTGAGGGTGTTGCTTGTGCACGGAGCTGCGTTCGCAGCCGTGCGTCCGAACTTCAATGTCACTGCTGACGAGCAGCACATTGTTTGGGAAGATTTCAAATCGACGAGGATGAGTTTTTCCCAAGGCAGCAGAGGAGGACTGAGATCAGGTCAGAAGGATGATCCCCACCCAGGTCTCACTGCAGATACAGACGGCTGCTAGTCTGCGTTGGCAATTTGAGTATTTTTAGTTTTAACCATAAAAAAATGAAAGATGACATGTCAGCTCTCAGCTAAGATGACTAATGACTCTCGGCTGCCTAAAGGCACAGATCATGCTACTTCATCAGCCTGGCTCTGGAGTTTTCTGGCTCCCATCAGGAGCTAAGTCAGAAAGCTAAACTGGTAGAAAACAGCCTAGGAAACCCAAAACTGAAGAGCCAAGTGCTTCTATCCACATCCATGATTTTACTCGTGTTAGGCTTTGAGCTGCATCATCAAATGAAGTTAATGTATCTATTTCAGCATCATTTTCAACTCATTTTCCGCCTTGTTGAGAAGTAAAAAACCACAGTTTTGTCTGTGCTGGAGCTTAACTGGATTAACATTTGAATAACATTAAGTGGAACTGACTGGGAAGCTGCTGATTTCAGCCTTTCTCAAGTGTAAATTTAGCACTTGGGAGTGGAGATGACTGGAGTAGTGGGGATAAAATTTAATGGCTCGTCACTTCTAATGAGAACTTTGCAGTTTCTCAGGTTTTTCCTGCTCCGTGTGTGGGCTTCACGTGTGTGCTCGGGAGAGTGAGGAGGTGAAAGCTGGGTGATATCAGAGTGGTGCCGTTTTTTCCAGGAATTAGGTGTTTCCAGAGGGTTTCTGAAGCTGTTCTTGTGTATCTCAGCCCCAGGTGAGCAATTCTGGTTCTCAGGGTGCAGCATTTAGAGCCCCTTTCCTGTGTCCTCCCACTTGGAGACTTCCTTTGAGCCACCTCAAATCCACGTTTTGCTCCAAACATGTGGCTGTGCTGCAAAATCCCCCCCAAAACCAGCCAGAACTCTCAGTAAATGTATATTTCTAGGGTCAGGATTTCTGGATACTTTCCAGTTTATTTATGTTTAAGGAATTTCATGGCTATGCTGTCCCTCTGCCCAGGGAACATGCTATACCAACTATGGATATATATTGGACATATTTACTGCTGTATAAAATTCCTACTACAGCTCTCATCGAGGGGGAGGGAAATAAATGTACCACAAGCCAGTTTATAATTATACAACTTTTTATGTAGTTATACTATTTTTGGTAAAATGCACTCAAATGGGATTGCTAATTTGGTTAAATTTGAGCACTTCTAAGATGTCTCATTTATTGAGCCAGGGTTGTATCTTAAGATCAGAGCTATTTCTGTCTTGGTTTTGTATTTGTTAATGGTATTCCAAGTTTCAGGGTTTATTTTTAATGGCCACAATTAATGCTCTGAGTGTAGAATCTTTGCTCTTGCAGTACACCTCAGTGACCTGGTATTTTTAGCTTTTTCTGGCATGAAGATGTGTTTTTAATGGTAATTTTTGTCCTATACCCAGCCATTGTGCAAGGGGTCTGTCTCCATCTTGTTCTCCATTTTTTTGCTAAGTCTGTTTGTTTGGCTCTGGAAGAAAGAGCATGGTTCTCATTTTTGATGGCTGTACTCAGTTTTGTGGCTTTAGCTGGAATTACAGAAAGTCTTCGCCCTGTGCTTCAGAAAAAAAAAAATCAGATGACACATTTTAAAATTAATAGCACAGAATTCAGCCTTTGTCAGAGCTCATAATAAAAAGTTAAGAATGGATATGATATTTTTCAGGCTGGGTTCTTTTGGCTACTAAAGAAAATATGCTTTCTTCAGAGTGATTAAATGAAATACTTTCTCAGTAGAGGGAGGGGAGACCTTTGTAGGTGTGGGTACAAATGGGAGGGTACCTTGTGCCACATCACAGAGCCCATCCTCTGCCAGGCTGGTGGCAGCAGAAGGCAGCTCAGGGAGCGAATGTGATGTCTGGAGTTTAGATGAGCCTCTTGAGTCTGAAGGCTTGGCCAGAAAACTCCCAGGCACTCTGGAAACTCCTGCTTCCAGCTGTGCCAGGAATAATAGGAGCTCTTCCTGCTGAATGTTTTGTTGCATCTCGAGCCAGCCACAACCTGGGCTTGTGAGAGAGCAAAAATGTGAAAAGTTAATGAAAGAAAATGAAAAAGTGTATTTTCGGAATCCCATTTGGTTTCATGTCAGACCTGACCTAAAGAACCCGGATAATTCTTAATTTATTTTTTATTTGTTTTTAAATCTTCAAGAGAAATCAGAAGTGTATGGTGCAGTGCTGTGAGAAATATTTCCTCCTGAGAGAAGTCCCTGATGTTGAAGACCTCAATGCGGCTTTTGTTGTTTGTCCTAGAAAAATATACAGCTTCCATGCAACATTAGCCAATAATTAATGTGGTCTTAGGATAGGAAATTTTGGCATCTCCTTAAATCTTTATTTGATCTTTGGTCTGGGACTATAATTCAGTGTTTCAACTTCTGTGCAGGGGATTTGTTGTAAGTGCACCTTGCTTGCTTTGCTCTCGTAGTGCTCTGGGAATGGGTTTTTCAGAAAAAGTAAATAAAAGCAAAATGTGTGTGTTTGAGGAGCTTTCACCTGCCTCAGGATGCTGCTTCAAATGATCTGGGGTGCAGGGTGGCTGGGGGCCTGAATTCAGGCTGGAAAAGAAACTTGTAATTGTTGTTAGCAACACTTCAGCTATGAACAGAGTCAGAAAACCACTCAGCCTGAAATCCATGGATGTTTTTCCAGGGAAAAGCTGGGCCACAGCAACTGTAGAGTGTGAGTCATGAACATCTGTGGGAATTTCACACTTCCATGATCACATCATCAAAACAGCAACATTTAGAGACCACATCCCCCCCCCTCCATGCCCTCATAAATAAATATAAAATATTTATGTAATATATATATATAACAAATTGTTTAGAAAATGGAAAACTTTAATCTGTTTAACTCAACCCCTACAAAGGCTGTCCATCACAGAAAAGCAATCAAAAGCTATTTTCAGTGAGGTGAAGGTCATCAGAAATGTGCTTTTGCTGTTATTTCACCTTGCAGGTGCGTTGCAGTGTTGAAGTACTTTGCATACCTGTGACCTAAGCATAGCTTTAGCCACAGAAATTAGACTGCCAGAGTTCCCATTAAAAGTTTCTGCTGTTGGAAGATGAATTATCAACCACAGTTTTCTTAGGAAAACCTCTGAATTTAGCTGCTAGGGCAAAATTTATGAAATTGGCCTCATTAAGAAATTTTTGTGCAAGACCATAAGGATCTAAGAATAGTATGAATGGTATAATGAACATTAAAGTCTTCATTCTCACGAAATATACACTTATTTGTGTGTTTAATTTACCTATATCCGTAGGTAAATTCACAGTTTTGCCTCTGAACTGCATGTTGAAGTATTTTGTTTAAACAAGACCTAAATCCTGTATCTCCCCTGGTGTGGGAGATTGTCAGACTGCACAAAGCTGGTATTTCTCCATTTCCAGATGCCAGTATCTCTGTTCATGAGGAGTTAGAGCAGCACAAACCTGTAAGAATTGAAGAGGATTGTAGATATGGCTCTTAAAACATGACTGAGGGGGAACCATGATGCTTCTCTCTGCCCTTCCATGTGAAAAACTGAACATATTCCAAAACTGATGAAAAACACTCTTTAAGTAAAAGCATTGTTTGCCTGCTTTGCCTCTGAAAGAGGAGCACAGAATGATTTCCTAAATGCATCTTTATTAGATACAAGAGGCATAAAGGCAATCTGGGCTTGTCTGGCATTCTTTACCTAGACCAGAAGGAAATAAAATAAATGAATAATTTAGGCAGTAGAGATGAACACAAGTGTTTTCCTTGCCCTGCTAATACAGTTGTATGATGCAGAACAGCCAAAATTGCAGCTCAGCAGCTGTAATTATGCTGCAGGAGTGAAGGAAACCACGCTGGCTCTGCAAAACCTGGGGGCTTTGACCCCAGAGCTTCAGTGGAAGATGCTGCAGCAACAGGACAAAGCCATCATGAGGATGGAACTGCTTTCAAATATCCCCACACGTGCTGAGATTGCAAATTGAGCCCCTGCTGGCTTGAGGAGGGAGCTCAGCAGGTTCAGGTATCACTCTTGCTACAGGCAACCCTAAAATAAGAGGTAAATTCAGATTTCAAAGGATGAGGTGGTGGCTGAGCTAATTCCTGAGTGTTTCTGCTGCTGATTTTAAGGGACAGGGGATTTCTCACAGAGCCCAGGTACCAGAACTGCCTTGGTGCCCTCGGCTGGGACTCAGCCCCCTGGGAGCAGGATAATTGACGATAATGGACACTGAGATGTGGCCATTTAGCATTGCTGCAGGAAAGCTGTTCCGGAATGAAAACCTCACAAGAACACACTTCCACAGACAAATGTTATTAAGTCTGAATCCCAGCCTTGTCTCTTTTCACAGCCTGGAATGAATTAATTTGATCCAGACATCTTCTTAATGGCTTGTTTTTAATGTGAATACCTATCCGTGGCTGCAAATCACACACAAAATCATGGCTGGATATGGGCCAGGAAGGAAGAAATGTCCACAGCAGCTTCTTCCCTGCACCTGCAAGTTCAGTGTTTGCTTTTTGTCCCTCTAAACCAGAAATGCTGTGGGTGCTTTTTGTTAGTAGGTTCTTATGTACATAGGACGTGTATTTCAATGTCTCTCAAAGCCACAGTTGAATTCCCTGTGGTTTATAAAGATTAAATTTTCAGCTGGTTAAAGAAACAACCAAATAACTGGGTCATTTCCAGCTGAATCCATTATGCAGTAGATTCACACATCTCTGGTCATTCCTGCTGTCCAATTTCTGCAGCTTCCCCAAGGTTTTTTCAAACTGGCATAGAGAGTACAGAATCGTTAAGACAGCCCTGCTGATTGGGTGGCAATTTTCATTGTTCTGTGAAAGATTTCTTCAAGTTAAATAAAAGATATTAAAGCAATAATTTTAAAAGTAAAGATTTTATGAATGCCATAAATCAGTTTCTTTTCCCATATGTTTTTCAAAACTAGGCTGTCCTGGTTATCTCCAGTAGCTTTAAGAAGCAGGGGACACACATCCCAACAAAATAATTTATCCAAAATTAAATTCACAGTATGACTCAGGATTTTTTTTTCTTTTTCAGCAGTGAAATGGCAACTTCAGGTGGAATTTGTTGTATTATAATGAATAAATTTGAGTTAATCAGAAGAGGCTATATTGAAAAATTTGCCCCCACCATCTCTGTACATTACAAATTGTTGCTTTGGTCTACACGCTCCTCTTTTCATCCCTTTATTTATGTTGGAATTCATATACATGTGGAAAATATTAATATTCCTTAAGTATTAATAGTCAAATATTATGTTTATAAATAGAAGACATAGTTTTATTTTAAAGCAAAATCAAAAGTCTTCTCTAGTGGAAAACTGCACAAATTCCATACATCCAAGCTGCTGCAAACAATAGTCTTGATGATTCCAAGAATATCCTCTGCACAGATGGAAACATCTAAAGGTCTTGGAATGCAAATCCTGCTGCTCTGCTCCCAGTTTGGGATGTCCACTGGAGAAAGAGGAGCCAACAGTGGAGGAAATTATTTCCATTAATTTTCAGTCAAGTCTTGGAGCAAAATAGTCCATTTTTTTTTTTACCAAGATAAAAGAAAAAAAAAAAATTTATTTGATTAAGTGAGTTAGTTACAGCTTAAAATCTAGAGAAAGCAGGTGTTCTCCTATTAATATAGATGGATAACTGTGAAAAATAAATTCCAGGATATTATTGAACTGATGGTAAAGACCTTCATTACTTCACTTGGAATATTGTAAGGCTTGAGCAGGTTGGGAAAGGACAGAGTGTTGTGAACAATGCCTTGCAGGGTTTGCATCAGTTACCTGTTCTGCCTGTTGAAGTCCCTGCCTGCTCACACAGCCCAATCTTGGCTTCATTGACAGTTCCTGCTAAATTGAGCATTTCCTAATATTGGCCCGGTAATCTGATGCATCCGCAGACAACACAAGTAATCCATCCTTGAAAAATAAAGAGCAGTCAAGCGCCTTTCTCTGAGATCCATAGGAACATTTTTGGCCTCTCATTGAGCTTCAGTTTCCCCAGAAATAGAGGTAACAAACACCAAAATCCTCTGGAAATTTTTTCAGCCTGGAAATACCCATCTTGCAGCCAAAATCCACAGGCAACCCAGGAATTCTGCAGCTTTATAGTGAATTAATAACATTTCATTCAGAATGAAACCAAACCCGCTTCTCGTACCTGCACGGGCAGGTGAATGTCACTGCAGGGAGCCTCAGCCTGCTCTGCCAGGCAGCTGCCAGGCTCAGAAATAGTGCATTTCCTACAGGTTTCATCAAAATGGGGTTTTGCACAGCAGAGAGCAGTGGTGGATAGGGACTGTGCCTGTGCATCCTGTGGAGCAGGGATGTGACACCTGGGGTAGCCCCATAAACCTTTGCTGCAGTTTGGGAGCAGAGAACAGGCTGTGAAACACAGAGACCTTTCAACTATTATTTTATAACTCCCAGCAGTACCTTGGCTTTGGTAGGTGCAGCATAAATATTGAATTAAATTATACTTTATGAACTGAGAGTGCAAAAGCAGCTTGCTTTTCTTTTCAGCTCGCCTTTATTTTCAGCTCAGACCTGGCACAGGTAGTTCTGGGTAACTTTGGAGTGCCTGGGAATGTTGGGATTGTTCACAGAGGAAAATACACCAAAGTGCCAAAGCGTTCTCAGGATTGCACCATGAGATTGATTTCCAAGCCTTTCTTGAGGACCAAACTTGTTAAAAAAGGCAGGCAGCTCCCAGCTATGTAATTTACTCCCAGTAGAAATCTGTCAGAGCTGAGTCTTCTTCCGTTTGGAGTACGATGAAAGATGGAACACTCAATAAGGAAATGCAATTAAAACAATCAGGCAATGAAACCAGAATCCTCCCAGCTATTCCTTCCTCTGGCTTTCCTTACACATCCTGTCTCTTCTCTGTTTTGGATAATTGAATTGAAAGCTCTTTGAAATGAGGAGCTGTCTACATTTCAGCTCTTATGTAAGACTAAGATCACTGCTGGTGATTTAGAAAATACATTAATTTTTAGCTTTTGTCTTTACTACCTCTGAAGGAGACATTTGGCCCTGGATTTGTGTGAGAACTCTCCTAAGGATGAACAAAGTAACAGCAGCGTGAATTGACAGCTTGTAACATTTTTCCTGAGGGATTTCAGTTTGTTGTGAGCTAAGGAGGAGTCTGGGAAATCTCATGTCTTGCCAGTTTGTGCCTAATAATGCAAAACTGCACCTGGAAGTTAAATACAAGCAGGATGAGATTCTCAGGTACATTCCCACTGTCCAGGGCAGGGGTGGAGTCCCCATCCCTGCAGGGATTTAACAGAGGTGTGGATGTGGCACTTGGGGACAGTAGTGGTGAAAGTGGCAGTGCTGGGGGAATGGTTGGACTTGATGATTTTCGAGGGCTTTCCCAACATAGATCATTCTTTCATACTTTGATAACCTCATGACATTTTGCCGAGGGATTAAAAAGCCAAACATTTTTCTGCTAATCACGAAAACAGATTTTTCCCAACCTCTTATCTTCCTGAGCCAGAGCTCCAAAGCACTGGTTTGCTAAAGTAATGGCATTTGCTTTTCTGTCCTCAAGGATGTGCAGAATTTGGGGCTTAGAGAGATGGTCCTTGGTTCCAAATTGCTCTGTTTGTGCTTGATCACCACCTCTGCAGAGCTCAGCTCTCTCCAGTCTCCCAGACCTCTGTAACAGATGCTGTTGTGCAACGGGAGGGACTCTGAGTGAAGTTTCCAGAACAGATTTTAATTAGAAACATAACTTCATACAGTAGCTTGGAACGAGTACAGGGAGGGCAAAAAAAAAAAATCCAAGCAAGAGATGAAAAAGAAAACACCAAAAAGAAAAAAATAAAAGGGCGTTTTACTGGTGTTTTGTACTGAAAAGCACTTGACAGGAAATACTGTGCATATCCGTGAAAAACTGAAGCCCAGAGCAAGCAGTGATAACTGTGTGAGCCCCTGAAAACGGTGTAAATCTGCAGTGCCTCATTGATTTTCCGAGAGCTGCCGTTTCTCATTGACCTCAGCACTGCTGGGCTCGTTTATCCCAGGGAGGACCCCAGCCAGCTTGGCACTGCCGAAATCCAGAAACTTTGAATACTTGTTTGTTTTGTGTTGTTCTGGTTTTTCTTTTTTTTTTTTTCTTCTTTTCCTGTTTAATTAAAATTTAATCAATCTTTTGTTTTGTAGATTGCCCTCCACTTGGTCTAGAGACATTAAAAATTACTGACTTCCAGCTCCATGCCTCCACGGCAAAGCGCTACGGCCTCGGGGCCCACCGAGGAAGGCTCAATATTCAGGTAACATCAATTTTTTCTCCTAAGTGGGAGAATGGCTCCAGGTTGTGCTGCTGAATAAAGAGAACCCGTGGACAGTTATTGGTTCTGACTGCTTTGTCAGCTCATGTAATTCAAATGAAGGGGAAACACTGGGATTGCAGAACTGAGTAAGTTTGATGGATAACCTTTGGGTTCGTGGGCTAGTTAGGAAAATCTCCAAACTTGGTGTGCAAACCCAGACAGACTTCCAGCTCCCCTCCCAGCTCCAGGAGATCATCCCAGCTCCCTTCACAACCAGCCTGCAAGGCAGCTCTCACAGCAAGTTGCTTTTTTCTTTGTTGTTTGCCTGTAGTTAATGACAATAGTTAATTGCAAGTGTGGTTTCGAGTGAAACCCTTTCCCTAAGGCAGTTTTTTTCAGAAGCAGTGATTACACCATCCAAAAAATGCTTCAGTTCAGAGCTCTCTAACATACAATCTTGTCTAGCTTCTTTTACTTCAGATTAAAAATGTGTTTAGGTTTCCCATCTCTCGTGTTTCTGTTCCCCACGTTGTCATTAGTGCTGTTCTCTGAATTACAGTCTGTCCAGACTGAAAACGTTACTTTGCATGATAAAGCACAACACTTAAAACTCAAAGTCATAAACAGGATATCAGCACTGAGCCAACAGTGAAAGAGCTCCGAAGTTTATTTAATTTGTTATCTTTTATTTGTTTTTGTCTCCAGCTGAAGGGGTTTGATATTTAGGGGGCCAAGGCTGGGACTAGGAGGGATGAGCTGTAACCAGCAGTGCCATTCCACATGGTTCCCACTGGCAGAGGGATCACCCTTGGTTAAAATCCCACCGTGCCTCTGCACAAACATCTCTGTGAGCTTCTCTCTGGGGAAAATACCTGCATACCTCTCCTAATTTTTTTTCAGCGTTCGTTTTAATGTATTCAAGTTGGTCAGAAAGCTCAGGAAACCGCTTTGGAAAAGCCAGCTGGAGGGGAGTGGCAGGCAGCCAGCACAGAGTGGGAGTGGGCTCTTCCTTTCCAATCCTGTGGGCAGGTACAGAGGGTTGTGTGCAAGGTGAGGTCTCACCTGCAGCCTTAATATTTATTGTCTTTTGAGATCCCTCTGAGGTAGTTCGCTTCTTTACTTGATATTTTCTGCTAGGAAAAAAACCCCTCATGATCACAAAAATGGAATGCAGATGATATTCAGGGGGGTTCTAGAGGGATGTTTAGTTATTTTATTACAGTCTTGTTTATATAATGGCATAAAACCAAGAACTGTGATGCAAACCCCTGAGTTCTCTGTTGATTGTGGCTACTTATTTTTCGTGCTGCTGCTGCAATTCAATTTATTTAAACACAAGACCACACTGGTTTAGACCAGGAGCCCATCCAGTCCTGTCATCACCAGTAGTGTGTTAAAATAAATAGAGAGGTGATAAATAAATATATAATATATATATATAATAAATAGAGTGTTACCAATGGCTGATGTTTCCTCTACATAGAGTCTCTGGAGGAGCCAAGGGCAGAGTCTTTTACTGGCAAGCAAAGCAGAAGCAAAATGTCACTCAGCTCTTCCTGAAATTCCCCAAAGCTTGGATTAGACCAAGTGTGATCCAAAGCTTTTTACCCCAACTGAAACTATAGATACAGTGATTCCCTAAACCCCCTGACCACTTAGGGCTACTGCTATGGCTGGCACTGTTAAAAAAATTGGGCTTGCCTTTAATGTTCTTTACAAACAGTTCTCTTTGGGCTTAGTTAAAAATGGATAGCACTAAAACTTTTCTAAACCTAGAACCTGCAGGTGCCTGTCCCTCGGGTTTCAGTCACCCTGTCGCTGGGGTTTCAGTGCTTTATTTTACTCCGCATGGAGATTTCTGAATTTCAGTCGTATTTAGAGGGAATTTGCTTCTAACCAGGGACAGGTACTGCAGGTGGCTGACGTGCCAGGTGGGTAATGAGGTCCCTGGTGGTTTCTCTCTGCTGCTCAGCACGGGAGGTTGCAGCACGCTGGGAAAAGGCAAAAGGCTCTGGGATTCAAGCTGCTGTGTTTTCCTGCTGTTCAGAACCGTACATGAAGAAAAGCACTTGGCCCAGCCCGGAGACACGGATGTGCCACTGGAATTCTGTGAACATGTTGTGCTGTGGGTATGGTGACAAGCAATTTTGTGGGCTGCTGCCCTTGTCCAGTGGTCTGGATATCACCACAGAGCTGTCACAACGTTCATGGGACTGTGGTGTTCCCCCCCAACATAAAACAAAATCCTCTCTCTGCCCAACCTCTGATGCGAAGTCAGCTGAGAAGCTCAGGGCTCTCCCAAGGTAACTGGCACTGCCTAAATTCGCAGGGAATTTGAAGAGTAATTAAGTTTTTCGAAAGCTTTTGAGGGTTTGTTTTGGTTTTTTTCTTTTTTCCTGTTTAGATTATCTGAAGCACATGAAATGAATCAGTTGGTGTGTGCTTTATTCGAGAGAAAGACAGGCTTAGAGTTGGATAAGACCTTGTAGGATCTTCTTCTCTTCTACCCCTGCATTGTGTGGGACCTGATTTTGCTGCTAGTCCTGCCTGAATGTGGGGATTAAGGTGGGAATTCTCGAGGGAGGAGCCACATTAGTAGAGCCCCATATTTTGGAGATCTAGCTGCAACTGCAGTAGTGGCACAACCAGGAGTAATTTAACATCATCAAGAGAAATCATGGCATAAAATAATATTAATCGAGGCTCTGTGCCTTCGGGGATAAAATTCATTCGTATTTGTCACTTATACAATAATTAAGAGTGGTTGAAACGTGAATAATTAGTCAAACTATGTTTCTTTCCCTTCCTCATTTTCCTGGTTGGAAAAATCCAAGATTAATCTGAAGATTAACCAAGTAAAGCAATCCTATGTCTGCAAATACAGGCATTTGTGTATAAAGGAGACCTCCCAGGGCTTAAAGGGGCTCCAAAAGAGCTGGAGAGAGACTTGGGACAAGGGATGGAGAGCCAGGACAAGGGGCAGTGGTTTCCCACTGCCAGAGGGCTGGGTTGGATGGGACTTTGGGAAGGAATTGTTCCCTGGGAGGGTGGGAGGCCCTGGCACAGGGTGCCCAGAGAAGCTGTGGCTGCCCCTGGATCCCTGGCAGTGCCCAAGGCCAGGCTGGACAGGGCTTGGAGCAGCCTGGGACAGTGGAGGGTGTCCCTGCCCAGGTGGCACTGGATGACCTTTAAAGTCCCTTCCGACCCAAACCATTCCATGGTTCCATGATTGCCTTTCCAGGTCTTTGTTCCTTTTGAAAAGTTGCATTGTCAAATCACAAGGAAAAGACAAAACTATTGAAGATCCACTCAAAGCCTGCGTGTTTTAGTTCTTCCCTACTGGCAGTGGTTGCTATAAATACCTGTGATGAGTAATGTGCTTTCTTTTTCTTCCCCTCCCAAACTTCCTAAGGTAAAATAATTTTTTTGATCATTCTGCTGGGAATGGAAAAGAATTTAAGCAGAGGAGGTTTGATAGTTGGTGTATTTTTACTGCTGCTGCAGCTGATTTGTGGCAGAAGACTGGAATTTCTTTCTTTATTTGAACACATTTTGGTAGTATCATCTTTCTCCTCATTATAGAATAAGGCTTTTAAAACAGTGATAATGTGAGCAAGTTTTTATTCTGCCTTGCACACATCTAATTTGGAAGAGAAACATGAATTAAAATGCAAAGTCATATTATTTGTAAAGGAATTGTAACCTTCATTTATTTTCTGGATACATAATAAGCAGTTGATTTGGTTTAGCTGAATTACGATTTTCAAGTTTCACACTTGGGAATAACTTACTTTGGAGTGGCAGAAAAAAGTCTCTTTTCCTCTATCCAAAAGGTATCTTTTTTTCATATGACACTGCATATTGAGAAATATTTTTGCATTAGGCTGCAAGTGAAACACAAACCGGGTTAGACTTGGAATTATTCTTGAATATTCTGTGGCAGGAAAAAGGATTTACTCAGGACTCAGCCCTGGCTTCCAGTTTTCATTAGGTTCTTCAGTCTCCTGCTTATGAAGATAATTTAAATACTCATGACATAACTTGAATCTATTCTTTCCAGTAATTTGATATGGATTTTTAAATTCAAGTAAACACCTTATGAGGAAAGGTATCTTGATCTGCATTACTTGATAGAATGCTTGGTGATAACTGTACCCATCTCTCAGGAATGATCATTTTTCCAAAGAAATTTAATAGGAATTCTAATTACTAAATATCTATTGGAGTTTATAAGTTTGTTTATTTTATTGAAACAGTTTTTTGAAGTGGCTGTAGGGCAAATAAAGCACCTTCAGAAAAAAATACAGACTTGAAGCTTGAGAAGAGAAATCATAGCATAAACGTCTTGACTTTTTTCCTTCAGAAACATTTCTAAAAAGAACTTCTCATAGATTAAACTCTTCTTTTTCAAGTAGCATTTTGTGCTGATTAGACACAGACACCTGCTTCTTTTTACCTAGTAAAAACCTTTTTTTTTTAGCTTCAGAGAAGCTGATATCAGAAAATAAGAGAGCAGGAAGGAGTAGCAGCATGGTTTCTTCTTTCCTTCCTTTTGTTTTCTTTTTATGGTATCTTTGCCCCTATTTAAGGCCAGAGTATTTTAAGCTGTGGTTAACTAAGACTCCCATATTTGATATGCAACTTAAGCTTAACTGTATTTAAACCCAGCTGAAACCATGGATACTCACATATGTGATTTAGGTGGGAGGTTTTTTTTTTTAATAAACACTTTTTTCTTCTGCTTTCCTCTTCTGATTGTAATGTGGAGGAGAGGTCTATTCCCTGCTGAGCATCACACCAATGGGAAAATCCTCAGCTTAATAAGGACCAGGGATTGGGAGACAGGGGGACTCGTTCTGCAGGAACTGCTGGAATTTCCCCGGCGTGAAGGGGATTAGCAGGATGCTGGTTCAAGGTGCTCTGTAGATCTTAACACTTCCTGGCAAGCTTTTAAAGCCTGAGGCTACTTCAAATTCCATCTTACTTTAAAATGCATTGAAACCTTTTCTTGGGAAGGGTTGTAACTCAGGTCAGTGACCACGTTTGTGTTCTCCTGTTTTCCCATTGTTCTGCTCTCCTTGAAGAATTTATCTGCCATTGTTAATTGGCTTTTTCTCTGTGTTTTTTTCTTTGACTTTGATACAAACTCCTCCTTAAAGTATCAGGGCTAATGCATAGAAGTAGGTGGCTTAAGTTAATTTTGGTAGATGTAGGAAAATAAATCATTTTTAAGCTGCCTTGTCTCAGATCTGAATATCTGAGAAAATGAGAAGTTTTGGGAATTGAATCAGTGTCTTGTGTTTTGCAGCACTTCCTTCAGATCCCATCAGACTCACACTGGGAAAAGGGATTAACCACTGCATCCTGTCTGAGTTAGAGCCACCCAATGCCCATCTGGGTAGAAACAGTCTGGAAACCTCTTCATTTTCATTTGGGGAATATTTAACAATATCCATTCTTGGAACTGCATGGATGGCAATGATAAATCCACATAAACCACAGATGAAATACCACAAAAAATACACGTAGCCCCAGAGGACCACATGGCAAAGCTTCTGTGCTCTTTATGGCCATATCCAAACACTGGTGCCAAACATTTCCTGGGCTTTAGGAGGAAAATAAACCTCTGAAGGCTTCAGATGCTACGTTTCATTAAATTCTACTTCAGATTTGTTTGGAAAACAGCAAAATACCCAAAATACCTTCAGCTATTTCTTTGAAAATGCTGGGAAGGCTGTTTGTGGTGGGTTTCCCAGCAGAAATTAGGATACAGATTGGAGCTCAACCTGGGGAACAGCCAGACATTCCTGAATTTTTAACCTTTGCCACCCTAGCTATGAAAATTAATATTTCTGGTCCTGGTGGGAAGTAGTGTAACTGTTTCCTTATGCCCTGCACTCTGCTTTGCTGCTTCCAGGGAAAATGAGATTGTCTAATCACTGACCATTATTTACATGGGCTGGAGCTGGCTTTTTAGGAATTTCAAAGCTCTGCAGACCACATGGATAATTTGTTCTGGATAAAGGCTCTATCAGGCCACAGGCACAAACAGGTGAACAGACTGAAGCTCTGTTTCCCTTTTCTGACTTAAATTTATATGTAAACATTCTCAGTTTTCAAAGGCACTTCCCAGAATTTCCTTCCCCGCCTTGAGTAAGGAAATATTTTGGTGAGGGCCTCAAGGGTCTTAAAGTGGTGCCAGAGGAGTGAAGGGGATGAATGATGTGTTCCTTTCTTTTTCCCGTGAAAGACCTTCAGTTTCCTAGCTCTGATTTATGGTCAGCTTTGCCTTCTTTTCAGGCAGGTGTTAACGAAAATGATTTTTATGATGGTGCTTGGTGTGCAGGAAGAAATGACCCCTACCAGTGGATTGAAGTCGATGCTCGAAGGCTGACAAAATTCACTGGAGTCATCACGCAGGGAAGAAACTCCCTCTGGTCGTAAGTACACTCTGAATTTTCTCCGTGGGATTCTGAGCTTTCAGACCTAGGAATTCATGTCCTGATGTGCTTTGGTTCTCCAGGAAAAAAAAAAAAGAAATAGAAAGAGTGAAAATGCTGTGAGACATCAAGGCATTGAACGGGGGAACAATAAAAGGCAAAGTCATTATATATGGCATAAAATGAAAGTTTAAGGGTAGCAAACTTCTCTAGTCATTATCTACATCTGGGCCTTTACACTCCCCTTGTCGTATTTGCTTGTGTTAAACTTCCTCATTCTCTTCCAATATTTAACTTGATTAGCTTAGGTAATAGTTTTTGGGGCCTTTTAAATTTAGTTTAGAATAACCACTCCTCTTTGAGATGTCTTAATCTCTAGGCAATCACCCAGTAATTGCTGTAATTCCAAAATAACATGATTTTTATGTGAGCAGCTAAAACAAACTTTATATAACTATATATATATTAAAAATATGTAAATATAATAATTGTAACTTTGATTTACATATCTATAATTAATTTTAATAAATGTCATATGTATTTTAATTCTATATTTTATATAATTATGCAAATAGATATATTACATCTCTATGTAAAAATATACTATTTTTGAGCTTTCTGGCCACTGCTTGTGCTAGCGAATGTGTTCATGGCACTGAGAAATGAGTGTTTTGCCCTGATTTGTGTGCATTTACTCCTGTGACTGTTGCTGAGTGTAAATGAGGGATGCAGCAACCAGATGGCAGGAACAGGAACTGGAGGTGAGGATTGAGTTTTTTCCCTGCTCTTTACGTGTTTGTTTGGCCTTTTAATTTGTCATCGAGTCTCACAGCTTTATGAGAGCAGATAGTGCCACTCGTGCTGCTGGACCTTTTGCCCAAGATGCACAACCACTCTGACAGATCCATTCTGGGCAGAACTCTCCCCTAGAAAATGAGTGTGACGTGTAATTAAAGGTAAACCAAAAAAAATGCCACTACATCTTAGAAAAAGAATATTTTTCTTTCAACGGTTTAATTTTCCCTGGGTTTTTTTTTTGTTTAATTTCTTTTAACGTAGCTGTGGGAGTAGGAGCTTATTTGGCAATAAGGTTTCTATATTTATTCCGCATTGTTCTGTGGTAGGTAGATAATTACTGTAGCCAAGCCTTACTCTTTTCTTTATTCATCCTCTTGACATTGCTGTTCCTCTCAACGCCAGAGCTGCACTGCTTCATCCTGCCATGCTTCTATTTTTAGTTCAGCTCTGTTAGGAGCTTACAGCAGGACTTGACACTCTATTTATAGCTGGTATTCACAGTGATCTTGGGGTTTTGGGGTTTTTTTTTTAACCATCGAAACACAGAATCACAGAAATGTTTGGGTTTGAATGGGCCTTAAAGATCATCTGGTTCCAACCGCCTGCCATGGACAGGGAATTTTGGTTTTACCCTCTTTCCCCGTAAAAAATTGGCGGGCAGAGCCCTGAGGGTCTGCAGGAAGAGCAGGGTTGGTGCTGGCAGAGCAGGTCCAGGCTCCCCCTGGATTGTGGCTCGGATTTGGGGAGAAACGGGCCCATTTCAGCCTGGTGGCAGCAAAGATGGTTTCAACTGGCCCAGCTGCACTGTGGGGCAGGGAAATGTGTCCTGTAGGACTGAACTGTGCTCCACGGAAGGACCAGGGGAGTGGGGAGAGACAGTCCCAGTAAGGGACAGAAAAAGAGTGGGGTGGGACTCGTGTTGGGGTGGGCAGGTTCCTTTGGGCCTGTTTCGCTCAGAAAACAAAGGAGACTCGTCAGCTTCCCTCCCTCCCCCTCAGCTGCTGACTGTGACGGTATCAAAAAGGATTGTTTGTGATAGGAAAGTTTGTACCAAAAGATGCTCTCCTGTTACCTGAGGCACCTTCGCAGCTTTATGAGGCTGTGTGACAGGAATAGAGTGCTTTCATGACTGATGGAAACATATGTTGGAGAATAATCTTATTGTGGGTAGGAGAGCCAAAAAACCACCCCTCTGATCTGTGTTGTATTAGAAGTGAAAGCCTGCCAAGCAGGGCAGCCGAGGTAAGATTTTTATTTAGTCCAAAGCCTTGGAGACTTTCCCAGCTTTATATTTTAAAAATAAAAAATCAAGGCACTGAAGGAGGGCAGGCTTGTATTAGATATTGGGAAGAAATTCTTCCCTGTGCAGATGGGGAGGCCCTGGCACAGGGTGCCCAGAGAAGCTGTGGCTGCCCCTGGATCCCTGGAAGCGTCCAAGGCCAGGCTGGTTGGGGCTTGGAGCACCCTGGAATAGTGGAAATTGTCCCTGCTCATGGAAGGGTGTGGAATGAGGTGATCTTTAAGGTTCTTTCAAACCCAAACCATTCCATGATTCCATGATTCCATGACCCTGGGATATATGCTCTGTTCACATTATTATGTAATAGGGATAAAGAACCAGTAAACCAACACTTTTATTGAACAAGAATCTTTAAGAAAATGAATAAATGTACTTCACTGGAAGATCTGCCTAGATCAGGTTTGTAGCTGTCCTGGTCCCTGTAGTTCCTTGCTGCTGACTTAATGAGGACATGTAAAATGCCAAGGGAGGGCAGGCAGGGGCACCCTGCTGAATCCTGTACCAAACATCTTCGCCTTTCACTGCAAAGCTGCAACATTTGAGTTCTCTGCAGTCTGGCCTTTGCTCTCCTGTGTGTGATGCTGCAGACAGAGCTCTTTTACTGGTGCTGGCTTCATCTTTCCCCTCCTTTGGAGCACCTCTGGCACCTGGAGCCTGGTTTTGTTGGTGACCACTCCAACCAGACATGAGCTGCTCACATCCAGCTTTGCTCACTGGGGTTTTTTTAGGCTTTATATGCAATGATGGACTGGAGGTTGCATTTCACACAATGCAAAGAGCACAAAAACCCTTGGGGTTTCCACTTTCTGTGCGTTGGCAGGAGCTGCTTCTCCTCAGTCCTTCTTCTCCTGCTCTTCCCTGTCTGTCTCCTCTGGTGGATTGTGGCTCCTCTTGCCCGTCCCAGGCTTGAGGCAGGAGAGCCTTGAGGAGGAAGAGGCTGAGTTGCAGAAACAGCTCTTGAAAACACAGATGACCTGATGGGAGAGAAGGAAACTGAGCCTGGTTTGTAATGAATACTTGGATTGTTTAATCATTTCCTTTTTAAGGAAAAGCACTTCTGAGTCAAATTTTTTGCTCCAACTGCCTGGCTGTGAAATTCTGTGATGGTCACATGGAATCAAATCTTTCTACTGTTTTTTTTTTTATGCCTGTAACAAACAAAACCAGGCTTTGAACAAAAAATCCTGGATTTGAGCAGTCCTTCCTTTTACCAGTCAAAGCAAGCACATGGGCTCAAAGGCTGTTGGTGTTCAGGCACCTCAGTCATTCCTGGGAAACTTGAAATCATGGAAAAGTGCTCTTTTGCCACCATAAATGGGCAAATCTGCTTAGGTCATCCAGAAGATCAGCAGATGATGAATTTCACAGAAAAAGTGGAGCCCAGCTTCGAGAACCAGGACTTCTTTTTGATTTTTACACTGAAGACATCCAAAAATCAGGAGTGCCACAAGTGCTGGTTAATAGGAGTAAAATCCAATGCCTTGAAAGTGGGCAGAATATCTGTTGCTTTGGGGGAGAAACAATATATGTAATTCTTCCTATTGTTGCCAATGCATCTTGCAGTTTTAGGAACCAAATACCTTTAAACAACTGTTCAAGGCTCTAGAATGAGACACTGGAAGCATCACTGTGGAATTGTGCCATGGATTTAAAGCAGTGATGTGGTAGTTTAAAATATGCACTCTCTTGACAGAGGGAAAGAAAATATTAATCACTCCTAGCAGTTTGGCAAGAAGCTAAAAAAGAGAGGAAACTTGTTTCCCACAAACCAAACTCTCTTCTGATAATTCAGCCTCATCTTTTGTATCAAGAGAAAACCCACATGTCAAAATAGAGTCAGTGTGTGCTGACAGTAATATAAAGCTTCGGGCTGTGTGAGTGCAGAGGATATTTTGGTTTTCAGGAGAGGATGTAATGTTGCAGTGAGTAAGATGTATTTGTGACGATGCATTTTCTGAAAATTAACCTTTCAGTCATGGTAGATTGGGAACTATCACCGCATGCCATGGAATGACAAGATGACAACAACAAGAAAAAGCATGGAGGAAATAATTTGTGCGGAAAGCTGGAATTCCAAAGCAAAATTCTGAAATTTTTAGAAAAAAAAAAACAAAATAGACTTACTTTCAAGTATGTTCTCTTTAAGACCTTTCAGCTTCCTGAAAATATCAAAGTATTTTTTTACTTTTATGCAAGGTATTTGTCTTTAGAAAAAAATAATGGAAAGGGAGCATCTTAATTTTTCAAGTCTGATTTGGGTAGAGGTTGTTCCCTGTGTCTTGCGAAATTGCAATAGCTCTTAAAAGGTTTGAGGAGACACCAAGTCAGTGGTGCTGCTGGCTGGAAGGAATGGCTTGCACGTGTTGCCTGGCTCTAAACTGACACGCTTTTAAGCTGGTCACTTATTTTCATTAATGCTGAAGCAAGTTTTAACTAGAAGCTGCTGCAGACACCATTGCACGCTCCCCACTGTGTCACTTTGATTTCCCTGTGCTGCTCTGTAGGGATGGCACATAACAAATACCCAGCAGATTGGATTTTGTGTCTGATCGTGCTTTTGCTGCAGACAAGATTCTTGTGATTGAGTAGGGGAATAATTTTGCAATTTTTTTGGTAGCACACCCCTGACCTCAGCCTTCCCTGTGTGCAGTGTAGCTCTTCATGATGCCCCAGCATCCCTTTTGACAAACTGTCCTGAGGGAATGGTAGGTCTGTAACAAGCTGGGTGCCTTCCAGAGATACAGCTGAGGATAAATTTAGGTCAGTGCAATTTGCTTGCTTGCTTCTAATTTCGGTGGTACAGCATCCTGCTCTTTAGTCACAAAACGAATGTGTCGCCCCACATTTCAACTTATTGCTGCACTCACTGGCAGTTTCTCAGAAGCTGAGATTTGTTTTTTAGGCAGTCTGTATGGCAAGGGGGTAATTTCCTTGCTTGCAAGGCAGTAAAAATCAGAGTCACAGAATCATTAAGGTTGGAAAAAGCCTCTAAGATCATCAAGTCCAACCATTAAAATAACACTGCGAGGGTCTTATCAGCAATTCCTGGTACTGAGGTCATGGTCTCAGCAGTGACATTGGCTTCCTGAAGAGATAATCACATGAGCATCTTCAGTATTCCAACAGTAGAAGACAGAGCAGTGATAATCCTTCCAGTGACACTGCGGTAGCATTGAAGAAAGTGGAGCGGATATTCACAGGTATTTGAGCTGTTACTACAATCTGAGAAAACACAATTTTGCACTGTACACATGAGGGGTCAAAATTCAGCAGTGCAATGCTGCTTGTGAGAGCAGAGAAGAGTAAACCCTAAACCCTGTCCAGCTCACAAGCACAACAAACCTGGCACTGACTGCCAGAGCAGTTCCTCCTGTCCCCACGCAAAGGCTGTGAAAACACACCCTTGGTGAAACTTCAACGAGTTCAGTGGATATGTCTTGATGTTTTACCCAAATCATGTACCAAAAGAAGCAGCTGCTGTGTGCAGACTCGAGTTGTTCTGGTGCATTAAATCAGTGCAAACTGTTATTTGCCCTGATTGGGTGACAGGACTGCAGAGATTATTACAGCCTTCCCAACGTCAGCCTCATGGAGTGAATCGTTCCAAATCCATAGAAATCATGTCGAGTGCGTTGATGGGAGTTATAAAACAAGCTGATTCATTGCAGGAAAAGCTCCCTTGAGATAATAATGTCAGCAGTTACATGTTATACTGATGTTTATGGTGGGTTTACCTAGTAAGTTATATTTTCTGTGGACCGTGGCTTGGTGAATCCTTCTCATGGGCTTTCCTGAGCCAGCCTTTGGCAGCTGCACCTCCAGTGCTCTCCATCTATTTGTTTAACTTCAGTCCCTGTGCCCTGCTGATTTTCCAGCTCAGCTCTTGTCCCCTGCCCAGGATTTTGTCACAGCCTTGGTGGCTCCTACGAGCCCTGGGGAATTGCCTCGGTGACCAGCTCGGGTGGTCCTGTGTGGGTGGGGTGCTGACAGCACACCCAGGGACAGATTTACGCTTTCACAAGTTTATTTGACAAAAATGTCAGAGCTGATGCTGTTCTCTTGTGGGTCTGGTTTGTCACAGGGATCCTCTGCCCAAGCCTCGGTGACTCACTGGGAGGGAGCAGGTCACTGCCACCCCCAGGGACAGCTCCTGCCTGGTCACTCTGCACTCTCAGAGGGTGTTGAGGAGTGGACAGAACCTGCCCTGCACAGTGAGGCCCACTGGGGGTGCTCAGAAGAGGAAGAAAAGCTTTTTACTTCCACGGAAGGGACTTGAAATCAAACGAGCCGAAGCCTTTTGTAAAGGACATCAAATGAATTTAGGCATCTGCTGAGGCAGATTACTCACACTTACTCATCACAGCCTGGATTTGTGTATTTAGCACGTGCACGATGACTTGTCGCAGTGAGAATGCCTGTGTGGGGGTCATGTTGGGGACATCAGGCCCCTTGTCCCTCCACTTGTGCCCTTCCCAAACCAGTGTCCCTTCCACACACACCGAGTGGCACTTGGCCACCTCTCTGTGGGCTGGGTAGCAGCGAGAGCCTTCAGCATTGCTGTAAATATTCTCTCAGCTGTGGACACAAGTGGCAGCGTTTGTTTGCTGGTTGCTCTCAGGGCTTTTCATCTTCCTTTATTTGAACACTCACATCGTGAGGCCGTGCCTGTAAAGTCTGGATTTTTCTCCTCAAATACACGGCTGGTTTACAAGGGTGAGACAGGCACAAAAAAGAATGGAAAATTAAGGATGCCACAAAAGGAGGTTCAGAAGGAAAGGCATCACAGCTTGGTTGTGTTCAGCAGATTCAGAGGATCTGGTATAGGAAGAATTTCAAACTCCTGCAGATCTCGTTGCAAAGAGTGGCCCAAAATGATGAGTGTTAAGACCAAAATGTTTGGAGCAGAGGATGTCTCTGACCCCAGCACCTTCAGGCATTACTGGCTGAATGTACAGCAGCAAGAAGAAACACCCACAGCTGGCACCAGATTTTCTAGAAAGACATAAAATTCTTGTAAAAACCTGGCTGTAAGTTGCAGATGTTGGGTTGGAAAGGTATTTGCAACCCCAACTGCTGTTTATTGAGTAAAGCTTCGAAAAATCTGTGCTGAATTCAGTTCGAGCAAGTGAAATTCTGGCTCTGAGCTTTTTTTCTTAGGGCCTCCAAAGAGATGGATTTCACAGCAGTACATTCATTTCAGTCAGCTAGAAGCAATTTTAAAAATTAAGCATTCACAGATTTCAGTTATTAAAAAAAATACCCTTGCTGGCTAGTCAATCTTCATCTCCTAAATCATATTAATTTTAATTAGTTTGCAAAGCTTGCTGGGCTACCTGTGGTTAGCCTGGGCATTTTTTGACTTGGCTTGTTTGGAAGCTGTTTGGCAGTGGGTGATTTAAAATTTTATCAGCATAAATATTACTATAGAATATTAATATTAATGGTTTTACATTTAATTGCATGAGGGTACAAATCAATTTTTTGAGTAGAAAGCCATTGAATTGCCAGCATGCTGATTTTGTTGCATGAGTACCATTTAGTATAAGGCTTATCCAGCATTTTTTTGGTATTGAGATTTTGCTATTTTGGCTTGTCAATTTATACATTATTTCTAGGTACACATTTATTTGCCTGGCTGGTTCTATTTTATATTAATTCTAGAGGTTTGTATTGCAGATAAATCAGGTTAGCCTGACAGCAGAAGAATAAAATGCTCAGCTGGAGCCTGGTCCATTGTAGATGATGTTCGTGTGAGCTCTGCTGGTGTTTGCTGGGCTCATCCTAAGAATGTCAGAGAACCCTGGAATAGTTTGGGTTAGAAGGGACATTAAAAGTCATCCTGTTCCAATCCCCCTGCTATGGGCACCTTCCACTGTCCCAGGGTGCTCCGAGCCCCGTCGAGCCTGGCCTGGGACACTGCCAGGGATCCAGGGGCAGCCACAGCTTCTCTGGGCACCCTGTGCCAGGGCCTCCCCACCCTCACAGGGAGGAATTCCTTCCCAAAATCCCATCTAACCCTGCCCTCTGGCAGTGGGAAGCCATTCCCCTTGTCCTGTCGCTCCATGGCCTTGTCGAAAGTCCTTCTCCAGCTCTCCTGGAGCCTAAAAGGCACAGGAATTTGCTCTTAGGTCCAGTCCAGAACCTTCTCCAGGCTGAACAATCCCAATTCTCTCAGCCTTTCCAGACAGGAGAGGTGCTCCATCCCTTCAGTCTTCTTTGTGGCCCATCTCTGCCACTCTGGGCTTGAGCTTCTGCTCACCAGCACCTGTCGGCATTCCTTGTTTACCTCAAACCACGTGGGGTTTCCTTGACGTGCAAAAGCAACCTCAGAGACGAGGATCAAAGTGTCAGATTTATTTCACTTGTTGCCAGTTCAGCTTTCCACGATTGAGAAGCTCGGCCTTAAAATATTACATGCAGCAGATGCTGTTCAAACAGAATAAACCCAAACAGTCCCAATTCTCAGCTGATGCGCCGCCGGCTGGAGCCTGGGCAGGAAAAAGCCTGGCATCCCTCCACTGCTTCCCATCCAGCACTCACTGTGTGTTCTGCTGAGCTGGGATTCAGCCTCGTGCCCAGCACACAGAAAGAAAAGTCAGGGAATTGTGTCAGGGAAGGCAAGGCTGGAAGATGTTTTGTTGTTCTGGTGCTGCGCTGCTCTTTTTTGCCCGTGCTCAGTAGCCTGATGCTGTGGTTAGATAAGGAAAAGCTGATTATTGGGACAGGAAGTGCCAAAGCTGTAGGAGATCTGCTTTTAATTCTCTGCTTTGATTCAGGTTTACTTTCTCTGTCCCCGGGCAAGTTATTTAATCCCCCAGCTTTTCTTTTTGGATGAAAATGGAAAAGCAGGACGTTTTCATGCATCACAAGAAACTGAATTTGAAGTCGAAGGTGTCCAAATAAGCTTTGTCTAAGGCCAGTGCATTACAGATAAAAACCAAGTAATTAGTAACAATTCAAAAATCCACCACATTAAGTGAATTTGAGTCATATTTTGATTTTTGCATTTACTGTCTCTGAAAGGAATTGATTCATGTTGACGATGGATACTGAGACTTTTCAGATAGGCTGCTTTTGAAGAGATAGGGCTGGCATAAATTTTCAGAGGGATTATATAAAAGGGATGCACCCGAATCCAAAAGATCTCTGTCAAATCTGAACCTCGTGGTCTTTTTCCAGCATGGAAGAAATTTGTGAGGCAGAAGTGGCACTTTGTGGCAGGGGGTGATGAACTGGGGGTAGCCTCAAACGCTCGTGGATTGTCACGCAATGGCTTCTGTGCTGCCTTGCCCTCTGCCAAGAAAGAGCTCGATAATTAATGCTCTCTTTTCTGAATGCTGGCCTAGGACTTCCCCAGAATTCTGTCTCCTCAGCTCTATAAACCCAACAAATAGCTGTATTTTTCTCTTAGGAGTGCAATGGTAGGTCCTGGGAGATTTTATAGAATGACACCGTAAGAGCTTCTCTAAAACAACAGCGGGGACACCCTGAGTCTTGGAAAACTTTACAGCTTTCTTTCAGCCTTCCTTAGACAGCTTTATTGTTCAGTGCTGATGGGCCCCAAAAAGATTGGATGTGACAGAAATCCCTGTCTGCAAATCCCAGACCCGAGGAGATGGATCTTGGTGCCACCAGGTAATCACACACACAAAATTCCCCAATACTTCTTCTAGCATGAGGCTTTCCTTTAGCTACCGTGTTCCTCTGATGGATCACCACAAAAAACCTTTAGATTTCTGTGCCTCCATGAATAAACCACGCGTGTGTGGAACTCCTGGATCCCGGGAAGTGCTGTTCTTGCTGCAAACAGGCTGGAGCATGTGCAGCACATCCAGCTGCTTCCTGGGGTTAGCAGCCCTCCTGTGCCACACACGGGTGGGAAAACCGCAGCTCTCGGAAAGATTTAGTGTGTCGGGTGTTCTTCTGCTGGCCTGGAGCTGTACAAGTGTCTGGGATTTGAAGATACTCACTCAGAAGCCCTGAGCATTAGGCTTTGCTAGTTTTTTTTTCCAGCTCCTCTGACCCCCAAGAACACACACGGAGTTCCCCTTCCCCAGCGTGGGGGTTGTGGCTTTTGGGCAGAAGGTGCCGTTTCTCAGGGGAGGCTGAATTTACAGCAGCCTTTTTAATATTGTCAGAAGCTGCTTTTATTATGGCACTGGGGGAAAAAGGGGGAAGGATTTAAGCCCCTGGAGGCTGCTTTGCACGTAGTGCCAGTGAGAGAAGGGTCTGATGCCCTGTGATGTTTTTATGCTGCTTCTTCCTTGCAGGCAGACACAGCTAAGAGTGTATGGTGTGTACCTTCATACATTGCACTGATTTACCTCATCCACGACCCTCTGAGCCCCTTCTGTCCTGCAAATGTCCAAGGCTGGATGCAGTCCATTAGGGTTTTAATTGCATTCTGCCTCTCCAAAGCACGTTACTTGTTGCCACTCAAGATGGAAAATGTGCAGGACTACTTGTATATGTTTTCCTTTGGGAGAAGTTTGAACTTTGGTAATGGTAGGGAGTGAAAAAATCAAAATATGTTAAATAAAAGTCCCAGCTTAGAAATGTTACTGTGACAACAATGTTTTCTCATGCCAGTAAAGTGAGCTTGTTCTTTTAAAACCTCTTATATGTGCCATGATTTTCTTGCAAAAGTCTGTTACAGAGTCTGTCCATGGTTGTCATGATTTTATGTGAATTTAGTACTCTGAATTTCTTCTGCAGATGTTGAGCAGTGAATATGGATGTGTTGTGTTTGCCCTCCTAATCTGACCTGTGCAGCTGAAGTGAAAAAAGTCCTGTAATACTTGAGAAGCAATGATGTTACTTGGTTTGTGGCGTTGCCTCTTTTGGTCATCTAGCCTGATTTTGAGAGATGGCCAAGAACATTAAAAAAAAAAACCAAACAATTATGCAAAACCCACACAAAACCCCCAATATAATGTTATGTACATTAAATATGTACACTGCCACCAGCACCCTCCTTCAAACCCAGGAGTTTTGCTCTAAAGCTTATCTTTTTCTTTTAATTCAGAAAACAAGCTGTTTTCCTCTTTTCAGAGTTTTGTTGTTGGCCATTTTATAGAATCATAGAACAGTTTGGGTGGGAAGGGACCTGGCCTCGGACTCTTCCAGGGATCCAGGGGCAGCCACAGCTTCTCTGGGCACCCTGTGCCAGGGCCTCCCCACCCTCACGACCAAGAATTTCTCCCCAGTATCTGATCCAAACCTACTTTATTTCATTACCCTTGTCCTGGCACTCCACATCCTTGTCACAAGTCCCTCTCCTTCCTTCTTGTCAGCTCCTTTCTTTGCCAGAAGTAAATCTGCCTTTCTTCAGCTTAAGAATATAGAGAAGCTGAGGGAAGAAGGTAAAGTTCTTTGCAAGAGTCAGTAGAAAGTTGTCCAGCATGCTGAAGTCACTGTTTATTTTGTTGTGTGTCATTTATCATTTTACAGCCAAACTCTAGAGATGCCAGCATGGCACTTCTCAGCTCTCCAGTAAATCTCCTACCCCAGGAGCCCTTCCACTGAAAGGCAGACAATTAGGATTTTCAGAGTGCTGCTAACTTGTTACAGTTGTTTACCAAATACTAAAGTTGTGTGCATGACAAGTGATAGATGTACCCTTCTTTTCTTTACGATAACAAAAAGTTCAGTCTGCTTGGCAATAGTCAAGATTTTTCCATTTAATCTAACATGAATGGCAAAATCTATTCACTGAAGGAGGCTGGTGAAAGAGTTGCAAAGGACTGGTTTAGTGTCTAAAACAGAGCTGGGTTTGTTCAGTCTTTTTTTTTTTTTTTTTTTTTTTTTAAATCTCTTTTTTTTCACTTTTGGGGGAATTAGTATAGAATGTCCAGAAGTGATTTTCCAAATCCTACTAAATATTTACCTCATCTTTGTTTTTAGGTGTGTAAAAAAAACCCCAAAACTGTGTTGTCTGTTTTGTACAAGTCTTGGTGAACTGGGGCTGATGATTTTACCCTTGTTCCATCCTTGTCCCTTTTTGGTCTTCATTAGAAGCCTGACTCTCTTCAGTGAGCACATAAAGGCTGGTTTGTCCCTTTGAACACAGGCACAGTGGGTTCAATGTGTGTGTGTGTGTGTGTTCATAGGTAGGTTGCTGATATTATTAGTTGATTTTAGAAACAAAACAAACCAAAGTTGTATTGGTATAGAAGCAGTACAAGGGAAGTTGTTCTCAGGTGTGTCCATCCTTCCAGGTTCTCCTGATCTCCAATTTTTATGCTCTGGTGCTTCTCCAGTACCTGCCCCAAAGGCCTCTGTTCTCCTCTCCAGTGCTGAGAGCTTTCCTTACCCTGGTTTCTCTCCCAGCCATGGGACTGGAGCTTAGCTAGGAACCTGTGCTGAAGAAGGGCAGCTCCAGAGCCCTGCTGGTTGCACATCATCACTTTATATCCATAAATAGGGAATTTAATCACCCTGGACTGACTCCACGGTACAAACGTTCCTCCGAGCCACAACTCTCCTCCAAGTCCCTGCCTACTGAAACCAGGTGTTAGGGGAGAAAATAAATCACTGCTGCTCTTTCTGAGTAGCAAATGTGAGAGGAGAGTTGGGCATTTCCTTCTCCAGCCTTCTCCATCCCTGTGCACACATTTCCACAGGTAATGCCCAAGCAGTGTGAAACTCCATAACTTTAACTCCAGAAAATAGGAAGCAGCGTTTTACGTCTCCTCATACTCTTCTTTAGCTGGATCCAGATGAGGCATAACTGAAGAATTTGACTTTTTTAGATGAAAGGGGATTTTGCTGTAAATCAGATTACATTAGAAAAATCAGCCTATTGGAGATTGATCAGGATATTGTAGGAGTGCAGTAGCCCTGTGATCAATTGTCTCTCTGTCCCTATCTCTTGCTAATAAATACAAGAATAACTGCAGGCTTCAGTTATTCTTCTATTGAAAGAAATGGAAATTTTGCTGGTTGAAATTCACAGATGTTTCATCCTTGACGATTTATTACTTTTTTCCCAGCCTCTCTGATAATAACAGCAGAACTAATAAATGTTCTCCAGCTGAAAAGATGATCTTTGAACACTGCATAAATCTGTTCTAGATAAGCCATTTATCCCAAACTCTGCATATAAAAGGAGAGGAGAGCAGCAAGTCTCTCACCTCCTGGAATCCCAGAATATTATCTCACCAGGATTTTGCTTCTATGTGCTAGGCTTTTTGAATTGTCTGTTGAATCCAGATTGGCATGACTTTGCCAAATGGGATTTCCACTGCTAGCAGCCTTATAAGCTTGATTATATTAAATAATGTGCAGTCATTCTGAGTTATGAAAAATAACTTATTTATTCTCTGTCTTTTTCAAGGAGTAACTGGGTGACCTCTTACAGAGTGTTGGTGAGCAATGACAGCCACGCGTGGACTGCTGTCAGAAACGAATCTGGAGATGTGGTGAGTAGAGTGAAACGTGTTTTAGGAAGGAGAGCAGAGGTGGGAAAGCAGGGGCTGGCCACAGATTGCTCAGTGTACGACTTAAAGGCAGCATCTCTCAGTGATCCCATTGGTTTTAAGAGCAAATCCCAGGGTACAGAAACGGGCACAGAATTCTCCAGGGGGAACGCGGGGATTGCCCTCCTCAAAGAGCAGTTCTGGCCTGAGCCACCATCAGCCTGGAGCTGAAAGGTGATTCTACATTTCTATTACCAAACCCGCTAAGAGACATTTTGAAGCGCTGACCTTGCCACTTCCCCCTGTTTGGCCTGCCCAGATTTTTGAAGGGAACAGTGAGAAGGAGATCCCAGTGCTGAACATGCTGCCCGTGCCGCTGGTGGCGCGGTACATCCGCATCAACCCCCGCTCCTGGTTCGAAGAGGGCAGCATCTGCATGAGACTGGAAATCTTGGGGTGCCCCTTGCCAGGTAAGAGCCTTCCTCAATTGCTGTTGATGGCGAGACTCAAAAATTTCATTTCCTTTGGATATCTTTGCTTTTGGTATAATATTTATCTTTAGTGAGTAGAGTTATGCAAAAAGAAACAGAAATATCTGCCCAAGCCCACGGACTATCAGGATAACTTTTGATATGCAACTCATGGTATCTGTGAGTGCCTTTATTAATGAAACAAGATTGCATGGATGATCTCACAAGATTTTCTTTGTTGTTTGGGCTTAAATGCAGCGCAATAAATCTTCCTGAGTGCACATGTACAATGGAGACAACAGGATTATGTACTGGGACAGGCACTTGCAGATGTCTTAGGCTTCTAAGGCAAGAAATAACAATTATACTTATACAGCCTGATTTTTAATTTTTTAATTTTTTATTTCATTATATAGGCCACAAGACTTCCTTGAAATATTTTGAAGGCAAATCCTTTTAGCTTGTAGGAAGGAAGGAGGGGAGCTGGGGTTGTAAGGAATTTCTAGGATATTTCAAGTGTTATTAAATCCAGCATCATCCCTGGTAAGTCAGACTCGAGGGGAAATTGTCCTATGCTATGCAAGGCCACTTAAAAAAACAAAACCAAAAACACTCAGTACTGCAAATTCTGCCAAAGCCGTGATTCTGCCATGCACATTGTGAATAGTCTTGTAGAGGATTTATGTCTTCATTTCTGTGTGTACATGTATATAAATATTTAAAAAACCTCTTTTCTCAAATCTTTTCTAAATTGCTCACTACTCATTCCACACCTCTCATCTGCTTTTTTTTGTTGTTGTTATCTTTGATCTCAAATTCTGGCACCATGGGGATTTTTTTTTGCAGAGGTCTGTGATTAATGTTTTAAGAAATACTAGAGCCAGAAAGAACTGCCTTTCCAGAGCCTTTCACTGCTGCTTTAACTGTTCTTGCCTCTGTTCAGAACTTGCTGTCTTTAGTTCTTCTGGTGATGTAGAGTCTTCACACGCCAAGCAGACACAGCTTGATTTTTGTCCTTTAGATGTTTAAACACTCAGATGGAAAAAAAATACCAAAGCTGTTTGGGGAATGGAAGGGATAATTCTCTGCCAAAGAGGAGTGTGAGGCAAGTATTATAAAATTTAGTCTGTAGATGCGTTATCATGAAGCACTGGAATTTAGCAGCACATAGACAACCGCTGTCAGTGGGTAAAAAATCCATCCTGAACTTGATGGCAGCGACTAAAGGTGCCCTGTGCATGTGAATTCCCCTGTTTTCAGGAGGATTCTGATTTCTTTCAGCTGTGGGTTTAGAACACTGCACCTCTGTGGGTTGCTTGTTTCCCATTGTGATGGGCAGTTCCACAGCCAGTGTTTCCCCTCAGCTCTCGAAAGGACTCTCAGGGAGCAGTGATTTATCCCAAATTCCTGTGGGTTTGCAGAGGATCCACTCTCTACAAACCAGGGTGAAGGAAAAGGAACCTTTCTTCAGCACCATGACTTTGCTGGCACACAGGACACACACAGAGGTCTCCAGGGAATAACAGAGATGACACCCAGACCATTTTGCAGGGCAATTTGTAGGGAAATTCTCATGATCCCTTTCTGTCCCCTAAAACTGCATCTAAACAGTAAAAAGCAAAAATGCCAGTATTTGGAAAAATGATTTTTATTAAGTGCAGCAGTTTTTTACCCTGGATTCTTACCGGATTTCCACCCATCCAGGGCCAAATTCTGCTTGGCAGTGTCGGCATTTGTTACCTTTTAGCTTCACGGGGCTGTATCAGTGGGTGAAGCTGGGAACACATCTCCACTTTCACCACTGTCCTGCTGAGTGCTCTTCCAGCTTTTCACAGATCTTGGATTCGCATGGAAACAGCATCAGTGCATCCCCCTGGTAGTCATTTATTGAGTTAATTGCCCGCAGTGGCTGATTCAGTATATTCCTGAAAGAAAATACCAGAATCATTCATTGACATACACAATGGGAATGGGGTGTGTTCATTCAAAACGTAATTGGACTGAAGAACTAATAGGTTTTGATAAGTGCTGACCCATCTTTTTAGCTCAGAAAGAGCTGGCATTTCTTTCTCCTTGCTCATTTCGTTCATCGCACGCGAGGCGCCCGGAACAAAGCTGTTCCTCAGGTTCCAGAGGCCTTTCCAGCGCACTTTTTCTTCCTGCAGGATGGGACATTTTTTCTGCAGCTCCCTCCGAGTGGATTCCTCACCCTTTATTGGTGCCATTTTGCTCATTCCGACTTAAATACCCAGATAGTTTGGCCGGGGGAGCAGCGACTTTGACAGTGCTGCTCTAACACTCTGTATTGACTGTGGGACTGGAAATCAAGGGCTCTTCTTTTCTGACAGGTTGTTTTCCATAAAAATGACCGATTTTCCTAAATTCACCAAAATCAGGAGGTGGAGCTCTGTTAGTTCACACACCTCTAGCCTTTCCAAAGCCTGGAGACACAGAAATACCCCAACAGCTAAAGGAGGGTGGGAGGAAAGAAACTCATTTTTCATAACTCTGAATTTCTTTTCATGTCTTCCAGACTTGTAATTTTAGGGTTTCTGTCTTTAATAATCCCTGAATATATTAAACCATTTGCATTCGATCTGTGCTCTGTATCAGCTTTCCATCAAGCAGGCTCACAAGGGAGGGTAATAAAGGAATAAGGAGAAAGGATAAAAGATAAAGAAAAAACCTGAATAAGATATTAATATTTAGGAAAGCCTGTTAGCACTGTCGGAATGAGATGGAAATGGTTAAAGACATCCAGAATCCACTCCTGTGGGTAGGGCTCTGTCCATAAAACCTGCTGCACGTGGTAGATGCACTAAAAATTGGATAAACCATGAGAAAACACCATTTGGACAATTGGAACAGAGCACTTACTGCTTATCTAAGCAGTATTAAGTAAGATAATTGTAATTTTTATCAGTGAAATGCTTATCTCTTATCCATAATGTAGGTTTTTGGTGTACCATAGGCTAGTTTGGACAAACAACCTTTTCTAGACTGTTACAGTAGCTCTAAAAAAAAATTACATCTGTGTTATCCAACTGTGTTAGTGCTGTCTTTGGGCAACAGAAGGGATTTGCTGTTTCACCAAGGGAAAGACATTTATCCGTGGAGGAAAGATGCCACAAAATCCCACCCATAGCAACAATCAGTGCTGCCATGTCTCACTGGGCAAAAAGAGGACAAAAACCACAAGCATTTAACTCCCTCTCCACCTTCCAAAAATGCTGGTATTTACTTAGGTGGAGACTGACACACACAATCTTTTGCAATTGCCTCTGAGGGGTGGATGTGCTTCCCTTGCCTTTGCTTTCTCAAACCTAAGGAAGGTCAAAAAGAAATTGCATATGACCAAAAGTACCCAGAGATTGGAGAGAGAAAATTAGTTGAGTTCTTCATGCATTTATTTATATCGTAGAGTATTCAAGGCAAGAGGCAATTATTTTAATGGAATAAATTTGTGATGAAATTTAATTTTTAATAGTTCTTATATAGATAACTATCACTGGTATCATGATTATGCCGTTATTTTGAAGCCAAGATAAAAAATGAACTTTAACAGCTCTGTAATGGAGTACTGTGTTTTGCAGTGGCTTCAATCTTATTTTTATTGCTCCTCTCCTAGTGCCACGCTACCTGGTCAAGTCTAGAGTTGTGTTCATTTTTTGATAAAAATGTGACTTTCTACAAGTATCTGGCATTATAAATGGTCGTGTAAACAGCAGTTCTAAATCCAGCAAACTACTTCTGAGAGCAAAAGGAGAAAAGAATCAATTTATAGTTGAAAAATATTATTTCATTACTGATTTCACGTGTGATGTTAATGCTCATGAGCAATGCTCATGAGGCTGCCATGAAATAGATCATGTGGAAAAAAGCTTAGGATCACCTGATGTGGCTGCCAGCGGATTTATTTCAAGATTACACATGTGCTGTCTGTGAGATGTTCAATTTAGTGAAGACAAGTCAAATTCGCTTAAATTACGTGGAAATTAAAAAAAATCAGTCATTTGCGAAATAGCACGTCGGGGTTTTTAAGGCAGCCTAAAGGATTTAGACCAGAATATCCTTTTTATCAAAAACTTCTCTGAATCACTTGGATTGCTTTCATTATGTCCTACATTTGGAGCACCACTTCCGAGGAGCTGAAACCCACTGGAAGCATCAGGGTTCCACTGGCTGAGGTGCTGTAGAGCTGTAATAAGTGAAAATCCCCTTTTTTTTCATCAGCTGCCGAACAATTGGTCCTTTCTGGTACTTTTTACAGGAGGTTTTCAGAGCCCTCCTGCTGCAAAGTAGTCGGGCATTAACCCGCTTGGAGCTCTGCCTCCAGCCCTGGGGTCCCCAGCATGGGAAGGACAAGGAGCTGGTGGAGGAACTCCGGAGGAGGCCTCAGAGATGAGCAAAGGGATGGAGCAGCTCTCCCATGAGGAAAGGCTGGGAGAACTGGGATTGTTCAGCCTGGAGAAGATTTGGGGTGACCTAATTGAGGCCCTGAAGTACCTGACGGAGCTACAAGAAAGATGGAGAGAGACTTTGGACAAGGGAGGGAGTGGCAGGACACAGGGAGTGGTTTCCACTGACACAGGGCAGGGTTAGATGGGATTTTGGGAAGGAATTGTTCCCTGGGAGGGTGGGGAGGCCCTGGCACAGGGTGCCCAGAGAAGCTGTGGCTGCCCCTGGATCCCTGGAAGCGTCCAAGGCCAGGCTGGACGGGGCTTGGAGCAGCCTGGGACAGCGGAAGGTGTCCCTGCCCAGGGCAGGGGTGGCACTGGATAAGCTTTAATGTCCCTTTCAAACCAGGCCATTCTGTGGCCCTGTGAATCTATGATTTAACAGCTTTAGTCACTTGTCCATCTTTACAAAGAACAGAAGGATGAAGGGAACAAGGTGCCTCTACCAGCAAACTTCATTACCTCTACTGCTGATGCAAAGACAGATTAGCAGTAGAAAAAACTAATATATTCCTCTGTATAAATGTGAGTGGCACAGTTTTGCAGGATTTTTAGTCCTTGGAAGAAAGAGAGACTTTCTCCAGAATTTCTGTGACTAAATCAGTATATTTCTATTATAACTCTTCTATGATTTGAGTTTCTCAGTCTCTTATTCTCTGTTTTATTTTAAAAAAAAAAACTGCCAAAGTGGACCCATCCAGCTGTGCACAAGCCTTGTTTGCCTTTCTACATTTTAGCTTTTAATGTTTTAATCTGTATTCCTGCTGCAGCAGAAATCCAGAGATCCAGGCAGGCTACAGCAGAGCCTGGCAAAATAAGAGTGTTAATTCCCTAGGGAACTGTCAAATTGAGCTCTGTCGTTGAGGAAGGGCCAGAGATACAATCATTCTCGCTGAACAATTTTTTTAAGTTTCCACCAACTCTACAACATTCACAGTCATTCCCATGGTATTAGTGTTTGATGTATGGAAAAAGAGCCAGGCTTTGAAAAGAATGGGATTAAAGTATCAGGGAAAAAATCAGTTGCTGTATATTTTGGCTCATGGTGATAGAGAAAACCTTCAACATCCTGGCAGTTTTATGATGTTTATTTTTATATTTTTACAACAGGGGGATGTTTTTTCAATTATGAAGATATTCTGCAGGGCATTAAACGCATTGTCCCTTTTGAGAAGAAATGTTGGGTTTTTTTTCTGGTTTCCATTTCTCATCCATCAGTATATTAATGAGTAATTTCTACAAATTAACATGGCTTTTGATGAGACAGGATTTTTTTTGGACATTTTTCAGTCATACTTGTAGAGCAGCCTTCAGCTGACCTTCCAGCATCTCTGCTGTAGGTTAGGAAATGGAACTGGAGACAAGGATGGGTCATGTTACTGTGAAGCTTAATGGAGCTTGCATGTTTCATTGCATAAATAACTTAAATAGTGCAAAAGACCCAAAAACTCGTAGAATTTTATGGGAATATTTAGCGGTTTTAATGTTAGAAATACGAAACTTAAAAATGTTATGAATTATTTTGCAATGTTATGAGTTTTCCATAAGGGTTTGTTGTTGTGGGATGGTAACTACCATATTTTTCCTACTCAGAATTGTTCTTTTTCCCCCTCCGAAAGTCACAGCTGACAGGTGATACTGTTTAAAACCATTTTTCTTCTCTAGAGACAATGTCTTTTTGTGTTGCAATGAGATAGGATGATACTTAGACTTTTTCATATTTCACTTTTCCCCCAATAATTTCAAACCAATGAAGACGATTTTGTGTGAAGGGAAACAATTTTTCATACAAGCCTGACAACCACTGGCTTGACAAATGATTACTCAAAATTCCAGACATCCCAGATGTGGCAAGTTAAGGAATGTGTCTGATGTTTTCCAAATAGACTTGTTTGTCTCTGAAAATAAATCATAATAGATTAGGCCAGGAGCACATTTATCAGGAACTTCAAAGCTGAGCCATAACAGTCTTGGCCTGGTTTTTTTTTTTCTTTTTTCCAGGTGAAGGGCCTGGAATGTCAAGGAGACAAAAGATTTTCTAACCACATAGCGTCCTTTGATACTTCAAAGTGAACAAACTATAGTATCCATAAATAAGTGAATATATAAATTTTTAAGTAAAAAAGACCTCTGACTTCCACAAGAATCTTTTGGAAGATAATTAGGAATGTTTAATATGCAAAGTTATTCCTTTTTGTCTTTTGCAACAGTGCATAGTCCTGGAAAATACTCATCAGGAAAACTCAAATTCCTTGCAATAGTAAATTAGTCAAGTGGACACGAAATATTTACTGTGGCTTTTTCCTCTAATTTGATTTTTCTTCCACTCTTTTATCTTGCATCTGACTCATCATTTCCTGATGACTTTTTCCCTCCTCTGCAGCCTAAGGCTGCCCTTCTGCTTTTCTGTTGAAGTTTGGGTTTTTTGTGCAGAGGAGCTGTCTGGAAAGCTGATGCCTCCTTGCTTTTGTTCGGATCTGTACAAATTGATTTGTGCAGTGATTAGAAATATCTAAAATTAGTTGTTTCTCTGAGTTTTGCTTTTGAAAACCTGTTTTAAGTACACACAGGACAGTGGAATTCAGATTTCCACGTTCCTTACCTGCATTGTGCCTCTATATTTGAAATCCCTAAGCGTATGAAAACTCTTTTATTTCTTTTCTCAGACCCAAATAATTATTACCACAGAAGAAATGAGATGACAACCACTGATAATCTGGACTTTAAGCATCACAACTACAAGGAAATGAGGCAGGTAGGCAAAGAGGCTGGTGTGTGATGGAGGGTGGATGGGTGCAGGTTTTCAGCCCTATGGAATCTGAATTCCATCTCTTCAAAATATTATTAAACTCTGTCTGCAATATGTTTTTAAAATATTTTCCCTGTTTTAATCTATTAAAAGCAGCAGTCAAATAAAATCCCAAAGTCTTAATTTGTACATAAGCTAACCTGAAAGAGGTGACACTACATGATAGAGAAATATAATGTGCCATGTTTTTTCTTCCGTATGTCTTTGAGTGGTGAATGACACAGTGGTTTCTCCTTCTAGATTTGACTCTGATTTAGGGTTTTCTCATAAATTTCAGGGGATTTGGATAATCAGAATAAACTCTAGAGTCCAATTCCATATTCACAGTTGTAAAGATCAGCAAAAATTCACCAAAAAACACCAGAGAAAAAATCCTGTTAAAATGATTTTAACTCTACCAGCCTTTTTAATCTTGTTCCTTTAACTTCAAACAGCCAACCTTGTTCTTGGCTTTGTTATTGTTTTTAATCTCGCTTCATATCACCACAGACACAAGTGTTGGTTGTCCTGGAGAAACATTTCTGCCCTCTTTCTCTTCAAATATAAAGATAATATGTTTGGACTTGATGTGTGTGAATCACTTGCAGTGTGCTGGATTTTCAGTGTATTTATACTGCATGAATCACCACTGGTTTTTATCGAGCAATTGTGTACTGAGTCACACGTTTATTTTGGTAGAGATTTCATGGCCTATATTTCTTAGCACAAAGATTAGATGAGTAGGAACTCAATTGGCATAATTACTGTCAAGAGCAATAAAATAAAATGTATTTATGTTGTCATTGCAGAAAGGCAGGTTGGTCAGGTTAGAAATATCTCAGGGAAAAAACCACAGCTTTAAACCAGAATGTTTTCACACTCTTCATACAAGTGGAAAATCCGTGGCTGTGGCTGAGAGGATTGAACTGTGTGCTCTCCCAATTTCTGTTTTCCTCTGTGTCAAAATAGTTAATCTGTTTAGAGCTCATTGGATTTTAATTGCTGGTGGGCAGAAGGTTGAGGGTTGCATTGCATCAAGTCTTATATTCCCAAAACTATTCTCAAATCTCCAGTGCAAAACGGAATAATAACTGCCAGAGTCAACTTCTTATTAAAAACAAACAAACAAACAACAGCAACAACCAAAGAAATCCCCAACCCCCCAAAATAGACATTATTGTCATTTTTCATAGCTACTTCACCACCAAGCATCTTAGAAAAATGCTGTTCTTTGAAATGATTTATTATCAATACTGAAGGAGGAGGAGATGGTGTTCCCTGGGCCATGTTTTGGAAGCATTACGTTCCATTGCAATAAATCAAGTATTTGCAAAAGGGAGGGATTTTCTCAGTGTCAGGTTATTTTAATAGAACTCTCTGGTTAGGAAGATGAAATTTACAGCTCCAGTTTTGTCCTTGTAGAAGAGCATTCAAGATTCTTCTTCCAGCCAATGGGAACACTCGCTGTACCTTGTGTGCAGAACTCAGGATTGTTTTACAGCCCAAAATATTTACGACGTGTTCATTTCTATGCATGTATTTCTGTGTATTCATGTGGGACAGGAAGCTGTGACATGGTTTGGTGTGGACATTTGAGTACGACCTCGTCTTTGAGGCAACAAACCCGTGTCATAGGTGAAATATTGTGCCATTTGTAGGAAATGGGTATGAGAAGGTCAAATATGAAATATATTCATTTTCAGCATTGCATTTCCATAAACAATTAACTCCATTTCATTACATGTTACCAAAAGAGTCACAGTAAAGGCTGCTACAGAGGCTCTAATGCAGGAAAAGTTCTTTGACTCAGGAAATAATCACATGTTTGCAATTAAAGAGATGGTGGGGAGTTTACTGAAGCCAATACAAATATTTCCACTGAATGTAATATATTTTGAACTTGGTTCTGGGCATTTTTCTCACTATTAACGAGCATTTCCATACCTTCCACCACTTCTCTAAATTGATGTTCTTGGTATCCTGTGAGCACTGGAGTGCCAGGCACGTCAGGAAAGCTTCTGCTCCGTGGAATTTTCGGAGGCAGAAGTTTCTCTGCTGGGTTTCGGAGGCAGCTCTGAGACAGCAGGCCCAGCTTCCCTATTTCTCAGCTTGTGGAGCTGCATGGATGCAGGGAAACATCAGCCAGCTGAGTTTCCTTCGATTTGAAGAAGGTGTGAGGAGGGAAATTAGTAAACACAGGTCTGAGTCAGTAATATTATTTATACAGTATGGTTTTAGCCTTTAGCTAAAAAAGAATTTCTTTTAATGTAATATCTCTACTTGCTAGCAGAGTGAAAAAATTAGTATTTCTACTGGGGAGAATGTGGCAACCTGCAAAATAAATGCTGTGCACTGACACCCTGGGACACCTCAAGTCCTTTACCTATAGGACATCACAGAGTATGGTTATTTTAATTATTCTCCATTACTATAATTACTCTCCATTGCATAATCTTTTAAAAATGAGACAGCAGAGCTATAAGTTCATGAACTAACCATAAAGCTTTTACAACTAAGAAGTAATCAGAGAAGCAAATGAAGAGTTTGTGCCACATCCAGTTTAGAATGAACCAATTCATAGTGGATCTATTTTGATGCTGCTTTGTCTAAATATGTCTCTTTTTCTTTTTTGTTGGCAGTTGATGAAAACTGTGAATAAAATGTGCCCAAATATCACAAGAATTTACAATATTGGAAAAAGCAACCAAGGGCTGAAGCTGTATGCTGTCGAGATTTCTGACAACCCAGGAGAACACGAAGTTGGTTAGGATTTTAGTCTTAACTAAATCTGTTGAAGGGGTGTTGGGATTTGGCTTTTTTCCCCCTCCTCTTTCTCTGTATCTGCACTAATTATCCCTGATGGAATTATATTCATGGCAGCAAAGATTTCAAATGTATGTGGGAGGAACCTCAGCACTGTATTTCTAAATTGGGAAGAGGAGGGTGAGCACAAATAGAAGACGTTTTGAATGTGGGATCGAATTTTTTAATGATCATTCTTTACAGTAATAAAATACAAGTGAATTTTAGTGCTGGAGTATGCAGTTGAGTCGTGCCATTGATGTAGCTATGGACAGAAATTTACCTTTTTTATGTGGGGTGAATGCGCTGCAAGCAGGGACAGGTCAAACCTCCAAATAATTTCTCACTTGTGAGGGCTGGGGTCCAATTTCCTATCATGATATAATTCTTCAGCATAGAAACTCATTCAGTCTTTGGTCCTTCTCACTGTGAGAGTGCCTGGGACAGCTGTTGGGATAAAGGAATTTTGTGCTTTGCTCTATCCATGAATACCCTGATAACGTGTTCAGATTGGTTGTTAGGAAAATTCTCTTCTAGCAGAGGATTTTTCATGTGATTTTTAGACCTTCAAAGCTGTTAAAATCTACCTCTAACATGCTGAAGTTGTGAGTATAATTAAAGACATGTTTAATCAAAAATGGGTTTTGGGGGTTTTACACAGTGGCTTTAGATACCACTGATGTATAATCCTGTTCTTCTGAAATATCAACAGAAAGCAATTTGTTTCTCCAAAGTGGCATTTTCGCCTCTCATCTGTGCAGTTGAGACATTTCTCCAACACTCCTTAACTGAAACGCTGCTGACTGGCACCGATGCCACTTGATAGATACTTGATTTGCTGCTCTGCCTACAACTCTGCTCCGTGTTTTTTCCCACAGGGGAGCCAGAATTCCACTACATCGCAGGAGCTCACGGCAATGAAGTGCTTGGACGAGAGCTTATCCTTCTGCTGATGCAGTTCATGTGCCAGGAGTACCTGGCTGGGAACCCACGCATTGTGCACCTCATCCAGGACACGAGAATCCACCTGCTGCCCTCAGTGAACCCTGATGGATATGACAAGGCCTACAAAGCGGTAATTAGGATTATGAACACATCAAGGAATTCTTTTCTTTCCAGTAGGTGAATCCAAAATGCTCCTCTTGTCATTATTCGTTTCAAAGAGCGCATTTGACAAGCGATAGAAATTTCAAAATGAAAATACGGGAGCATCAAAGTAAACACAAACCATCTTGGGAAAAAGGTGAAAGAAACAATGTTTTATGTGATGCTGGCTAACAGGAAAATGTACATGGAAAGAAGGGTCACAAAGACTGCCAGAACAAACCATCCTGAGGTGTACAGAGCGGTGGGAACACCATCATGGAAAGTGGAAAATTCATTCAGTCGGTTTCTCACGAGAAACCAAGCTCAGCACGTGCAGATTTGCATTCCTCCACCACTGAAATTTAATAGCGTGCCTTTAAGGAGAGAACAATGTGTTGGACATCGTCATAATTCAGTCTGGATGAAGACAGACACCAGGAAAAATTGTAGGGGCTGTTCAAATGCACTGGAAAGTCTTCCAGAGCAGTCTGCAGAAGACTGGAACAGGAAAGCCAGAATCATAGTCATGGGAGGGAGTGTGTGCTGCCTCCATTGAAAGATAAATTTTGGCTAACCTCAAGTATCTTTTCATGGGTTTTCCTTCACCTCATTCAAGATTTCATACAAAATTTTTTAAAAAAGCACCAATTATTTATTTTAGTTAATTAAATAAATAATCTTCCTTTTCTCTGAATAGAATTACCTCTGGCACATTCCTAAACATTCTGCAGGGGCTCACAGGTTGTCATATATTGTCAAAATGAAATATATATTAATTATATATTAATTATATATTAATATATATATAATATATTGTCAAAAATGAATGAACATTCATTTTTATTTTCTTTCTTTTTCTTTCTTTTTTTTTTTCAATCTAAGGGTTCAGAACTGGGGGGCTGGTCTTTAGGACGATGGACTCAGGATGGCATTGACATCAACAATAACTTCCCTGACTTAAACTCTCTGCTCTGGGAGTCAGAAGATCAGAAGAAGAGTAAAAGAAAAGTTCCGAACCATCACATCCCGATCCCTGACTGGTACCTGTCCGAAAATGCCACTGTGAGTAAGGCCAGGAGAGGGGCCACAAAGGCTGGGATGTGCTGAGAGAGTGAGATTTCCATTTCTCAAGAAATGAGTAACCTGGGAGTGAAGTTCCATACCTGATCTAAGCTTCCTGTCAATAATTCCCTGTATGTCAGTGGAAATAAAAATGCACTATAAAAGGACCATCCCCCCCAGGTTTTAGAGGCAGGTTTTGAGGGAGAAACGGTTTCCTAGAGGAATTTCTTTTCCCTCAGCTATTTCAAGCACCTGGAGGACTCAATACCCAACTTTTGGGCAGCAAGGTAGACAAGGAGAAGCACAGCATGAGCTCAGCCGTGTGGATCAGGCTTCTCCCTGGTTTTGTGGCGTAGACGAGCTCTTCGAAAACTCGCTCAGATTTCTGCTGGGGTTTTCTTACTTGCTCTTATTTGAAATATATTCTTATCTGAAATAACACAGCAACAGACCAGGCATATGCACAACCAGTGCAGTGGCTTATGCTGAAGTCGTTTATTGGATCACAGTGCCAGAAATTTAAATTATTTTGGCCTGACCTTTTACATATAATGGCAGCTATTAATAGCAGCTTCTCTGAGGCAGGTTTTAGTACTTTAGAATCACACAGTCAAGGAATAGTTACAGTTTAGAGGGGCCTCTGGAGATCATCCAGTCCAACCCCCTGCCAAGGCAGGGTCACCTGGAGCAGGTGACACAGGAATGTGTCCAGGTGTGTCTGGAATGCCTCCAGAGAGGGAGACTCCAGCCCCGCCCTGTGCAGCTGTTCCAGTGCTCTGCCACCCTCATGGAAAAGTTCATCCTCATGGTGAGGTGAAACTTCTTGTGTTTTAACTCATGGCCATTATTTCCACGTTTAAAATCCTTCAATTTGGAAACAAAAAGAAGGGGAGCAATGTCACCATCTGACGCCTCTGTCGGTTCCTGCACTTGGCCTCACTCGACGTAGATGTTCCTGTTCCATAAATTACTGACATGAAGGTTTTGTTAGTTCTTAAGGGGTGTCTGTGACCTCCCAGGGATGGCTGACAAGCACCAGAATTTAAAGAAGGCCTTCTCCTTGCCCACATCCCTTCTGCTCATGCTCAGGAACTCCCAGCAGGACTCCCGAGCCTGGTCTCCCTTTGAAACAGCATTATCAGATTTCCAGGCTGAATCAAAGCCGCTCTTTCCTTTTTCTCCCAGGTGGCGGTGGAGACGCGGGCAATCATAGCCTGGATGGAAAAAATCCCTTTTGTGCTGGGTGGCAACTTGCAGGGGGGGGAGCTGGTGGTGGCATATCCCTACGACATGGTGAGATCCATGTGGAAAACTCAGGATTACACCCCCACCCCGGACGACCACGTGTTCCGCTGGCTGGCATACTCCTACGCCTCCACGCACCGCCTGATGACGGATGCCAGGAGGAGAGCCTGCCACACGGAGGATTTCCAGAAGGAGGATGGCACCGTGAATGGAGCCTCCTGGCACACCGTGGCTGGAAGTAAGTGTTGGTAGAAACTCCAGTTAGCGTTACCTCGCTGATTAGGGTAAAGCCATCACTGCCTGGTGTACGTCGGGGAGGTGGTGGTGGTAAAACGTGCGTTCTAAGAGGAATATTTCTGCATTTCATCACGTGTCAGATGTCATTACTGTCATTAATGCCTGGTGACTGTTTCTTTTACAACCACCTTCTCCAGAAGTGCACGTGCAGAGCGTTAGTTTTAAGAACTCTGTGCACTCAAGACTGTTTGTCAGGAAGAAACCAACCCAGTCCAAACCCACTGGGCAGGGGTGACCCTGTCAGCCTTTGCCATCTCACAAGGTGACGAGAAGAAAACTGCTGCCAAGCACCAGAACCAGTGTCAGAGCTGAAACAGTGGCTTCAGGGAGAGATTCCAGTGGCTCTCAGATAAGGAAATCCTGATTTCAGCCTCCTGCTGACTGAGTTCAGCCTCAGTTCAGCCCCCACTCACATTCACTGGGAGCTCTGGTAACATGCCATAAAAAGCTACTGTTTGCCTGCTACCGCCTTGTTTCTAAAACACCCAGACATCCTTACACCCAAACTTTGCAGGGGCTCCACAGGCATTCCTGCTGCCAGGATAAATCCCAGCCTGGATCAATCTCCACACACCCAAGCCTGTCACCCTGTCAAGGAGCACGAAGGGGAAGCCGTGACCTGTGGAGCAGCCAAAACCTCGATTTCCAGGAAAGCCCAATTAGAAGCCCATTTTTAACAGCATTAGGCACCTTTGCCTCTCTGGGTGTGCATTGGAGCGGGCTGGGAATCAGACACTCTGCTGATTCATCACAGTTCTGCTCAAAATCCTCATGTTTTTTTAAGTGCACCAGTCAAACAACATATTCCGTGGAATCAGGAAATGAGACAGGCATCTGCCACCAGCGGGCTGACAACAGGAACAGCACTAATGGCAAACAGATGCAGGCCGGTGTCTGTGCAGCCCAGGTTTAGCTGGAACTGGCTCGTGTTCGGAACTTGCAGGTACTTCCTCTGCACAGACATTTCTGGATTTTGGACATGGCTTTTATGGCTTTTACGCTGGCCCATGTGGAGTTAGAGCTGGCCAGCCTTTAAAGGCTACAGTCGAGAATTAGCTTTTCAAATATTTTTTCAGGAGGTTAAAAAGTGTTGGGTGAATTTGGGGGGAAACCGTGAACTCTTAGGTCTGACAGTACATTCTTGTGCATTTCTGCAAATTCTAAAGCATACTCTGAGAGCTAACTTGACCACCTAATTATCTAATTTATGAATCTAATTTTCCTAAGTGCTACAATAAACATCATTATGAATCCATCCAGAAAAGATGGCATTGGCCTTGTCACTAACAGCTGTCACACTGAGTTACATTAAGTAAAAATGGACAATATAGATCCTGAATATTACCCTGATTTCTTAGGACCACTTACATTTTGGATTTGTTTCATCTGATTTGTTTTATTTCTTGATGATGTTTTAATTATGATTTATGTGCTGCTCTGTTACATTAGGTAAAACCTCCAATAAAGAGCTTGCAGAAGCTCTCCCACCCATCCTTTGGTGTGGGTGGCATTCCTCATTGTGCCACACCTTGAAACTGCCCTCCCCTCTCTCCTCATCCGTCTGCTTCCTTGCAGTGGTCCTGCACAGAAACTTCTCACTGCTCATGCCACGGGAAAATTTAGATGGGATTTTGCTAATTTCATTTCAGTCCCTAGTGAAGCACGTGCCCCACAGATACCCAACACCTCCTCATGCCTTTAAAACCCAGCCATGATATTTCCTGCACGTATTTTGGACTGCGGTGGATGCAAGTTCTTCAGCAATTTTGCTTATAAAGTTTCTGCACTCGGTGAACTGCACAAAGGCAAAAAAAGGGATTGATTTAATTTTATTTCCAGTGTTTTTGAAGCTGGATTTGCATGTTCAGGCACTAGGAAGGAGTCGCTCTTGGCAACACTGAGCCATTTTCTTAAATACATGTATTAAAACTGAGCAATTACTGTGTATGGCAAAACATTTCACAGCAGATTAATCAGGATGTGATCCAGTATGTGAGGGGAAAATAATTGTGGCTGTTTCTCAAGTGGAGGGGAAGCACGTTTATGCAGAGTAGCATATGCCACTGGCTCATATTTAGGCTTTCCCTATCAACAAAAGTGAAAAGTTTAACATCTGTATTATATAATCCTCCTGCTCTGCTTCCAGAAGGCACTGAGGGCTCATTAAATACTTTACTACTGCTCTGTGGTAATTGGACAGGAACAGGGATTTTGGTTTAACTCTTCTTGGTCAGAAGCACTCGGTGAATGCAACTCCTGCTAATCTTTGCCATTTAAAACATAACAATTAATGATCATTAACAAACATATTTTAAAATACTTTCTTGTTAGAAATGCAGGTGGAATGAGAAATGAAGCTCACAGAATTTCTTCCTCTAGTGTTCATGGTCTGTAGCTCGTTATCGGTGTGATTGTGGAGAACTAATAAGCAGGAAAAATACTGGTGAGAAACAGGAGAGAAACCTGGAGAATGGAAATGTTTGAGCTCTGTATGTGAAGACAGTCCTCCTTAGTGCTCTGGACCTTTGCAAAGGTTACAGTGGTCTCTGTAATGCAGAATTAAACTGCAGCTCCTCAGAGACTGGAGGCACTGAGGTTCCTGGGGCTTGATTAGGACATATTTCTGATGGAAATCCCTATTGCAGGGCAACAGTGCAGATCCCAGTCTTCTGCAACACCGTGACAGGCACAAAAGAGACCCTTTCATTTCTTACAAACTACAGACACCATATGTAACATAAAATAATTAGCACTACCTGGATTTTTCTGGCTTTTCTATCAGTTACATTACTCAGGGAGGAAAACAGACTGAGGAACTATTTCAGCAACTGCTCTGATAAATCGCTTTTACGTAACAATCCCTGTGAGCACATTGCTCTGTGTCCTGGCATTCAGGGTTCCATAAATTGGGTTAACAGCTGCACCTCCCTGCAACCCAATAGATAGTTCCATTTCTACCCAGGGCACTCACAAGGGAGAGCTGCTCCATGGGCAATGTCCAGGATCAGGGATGCTTAGTGCTTTCTTCAAAGCAAAGCCCAAGCTTTTGCTGTAGAGAGAGACCTTTCTCCTGCTTGTGTCCCCATCTTCTCCATCAATAGAATCCCAGGATGGTTTGGGTTGGAAGGGACCTCAAAGCCCATCGAGTTCCACCCCCTGCTTGGAGCAACTTTTCACTATCCCAGGTTGCTCCAAGCCCTGTCCAACCCGGCCTTGGACATTCTGGTGCTTTGTTACAGAGCATGTGGCATTTCTAAAAACCTTCTGCCCTTCCAATTCTGCAGACTAAGCCAGCTGGGTGAATACCCAACTTGTGTTTATAGAAGTTACATTAATTTGCGTAAAAACTCAGACCTGATCAATAAATTAAAAAGGATATGAAATTGTTTCCTTTTTCCCCACTATGGACAGGCATCAATGACTTCAGCTACCTGCACACGAACTGCTTTGAGCTCTCCATCTATGTTGGCTGTGACAAGTATCCCCACGAGAGCGAGCTGCCCGAGGAGTGGGAAAACAACCGCGAGTCCCTGATTGTTTTCATGGAACAGGTATCCAGCAGAAGTGTAGCTCCTTTCAGATGGAGAAACTGAGGTTTCTACCGTTTCTCTTGCATGACTAATTACGGGGTTATTGGTATTTTTGATAGACATATCACTTCAGCCAGGCTGGTTTGACTTCAGGGAATAAAATAATGAAGCTCGTGAAAATCTGATGTGGGCGCTGAGCCTGCCAGAGAGGGCTGCTAGGAAAAAAAACCAATATTGTGTCTGTTGCTTCATCTGTTCTTTTTTATATCTTGAATTTGATGCCTCAGGAATCCTAACAAAATTCACAAACTGATTCACAAGTTAATGCCTGGAGGGCTGCTACAGAGTTAATAATGATATTCCACAATTTTGTGAGCCATAAAGTAGGAATATAAAAATAGAATTCACTTATGGAATTAATGATTCGTTGTAAGTTCCTAGGAATTCTTCTGTTCATTGCTGAGCAGTATTTACTTGCTTTTTTTATTCTCTCCACAGGTCCATCGTGGCATCAAAGGCATCGTGAAAGATGTGCATGGAAAGGGAATCCCAAATGCTGTTATTTCAGTGGAAGGTGTTAACCATGACATTCGCACAGGTAAAAAAAAAAACAATAAAAATACAAAACATCAGTGCAAAAGAACAGATTCGTGGTTTAAAAACAAACCCACTAAACCATGTTCCTAACTACCACATCCACATGTTTTTTGAACACTAGTTTTATGTATTTTTATGTCTTTACTGGGGTTCTGAGTCCTTTATCTGCTGCCGCTTTCACGTGCTTTGCCACTAAGGTACAGAGTGGCAGGTTTGGACACCTAAACTGATTTCAGGACATGGAAAATCACAGAACTTTGTGACTTCTAAATCTTTAATATTTGCCATAAGAGGTGATCCGAGCCAATAATGAATCTTGGAATATCTAACTTAGTTTATGATTAATTTCAGTGCTACCATGGCTCTGTTGTAAAAGAAAGCACTGAATGACAGATATTTAATTAGGCAATAATGATTCTGCCTTAAATATTTCAAAATGGGACCACTGGGAAATGATAGTGGGAATTAAAGTAATCAGCTGTTTTTTCTTGTCTCAGAAGCCTTGGCAGTGCTGAAAGTCTGCCATAAAGTGTGGGTTGTATTACTCTGTTAACAGAATTAATGTATTGCTCTGGTTGAGGCTGAGTTAATGCAATATGTGATTAATGTCCAGCTCTCTGCACTCTGGATTGTCATGTGAAAGAAAAATAGGGTGCAATAAATGTGCAAGATCCCAAAATCCACCTTGTAACACTCGAGGAATCTTGCAGCTATTTACATCTTGACTTATTGCTCAAGGCTATCTGCACTTGTTGGTAAAAATATAAGTACTTATTTCATTCCCTCTAATTTTTCTTTTTAATGAGATGTTTAAGCTCACACTCTGGAATCACTGTGGAGATGGGAACATAAAAGTTCTACCTTGTTTCGCATTATCCAGATAACAATACACGTCTCATTAGTCCCTGAAACCAGAGGATTTATGCTGGAGCCAAAAAGCTAAAATGACATGTATAATTCCAGAGAAAGAAGGCAAATTGTCAGCAGTCTTCTTTCATTTACACCTTTTAAAATGAAAAATGTATCCATTTAAACCTCTGAGTTGCCTTCATGTAAAAATAGGCCGTGCAGGAGAAGAATTATGGCCACTGTCTCTATTCACGTAAGTTTTGTTTCCAGTGAGCTGAGCTCTGCTGTTTCACTGATACCTTAACGTGGTCAGCTGCCCCGTAGAGCCAGACAAAAGTTGTCTGTAAAAGCCCTCTAATAACATTTAAAGGTTTGAGAAAATTCCTTTTCTTCTTCCTGTGGACCGAAATAAAAGCTCAGGGAAAGCACAGTGGTTTGACTTTCTCCTGGATGGAATATCCCTTATGGAATGAGAGGGATGCTGACATCCAGCTAACACCATTAATGGGCTAATTGAAGGCATTGATTCCAAGAGCAAGAGCTTTGTGGGAAATTATTCCATTTTCCCTTGATGCAGAGGTAACTATTGATTAAGTCTGAGTGATTCCACGTTGTTGCAGTCGGATGTGGACTGGAGTCTGTGAGAAAACCTCTGGAAAACAGTTCAGCTGGGTGAACAAATGCACCTCTCCCCTCCCCACCCCGTGGTGCAAAGGCAGTTTTAGGGGTTGCTTCCTGTAATTTGGGAAATGTCAGGGTAAATATCGATGGAGAAGGGTGCTCCAGTTTCTTCCTGGTGAAACACTTCTGTGTCACAGCCAGGCCTCAAAGACAGGTGCTTCTGTGTGGGTTTTGACCCAAAGTGTAATTAATTTAATTTCATACAGTGTCCAGAGAAATTTTTATGAGTATTTTGGCAAGTTTGCTGTGATTTCAGTATACCTTATGTACCAAAACCCAAGGATTTTGAAGTAGCATTTTGTAATATTTAATATATTAAACATATTTATATATTAAATATTTATTTAATTAGTCAAAGCTAAGCATAATTCTGGTATTACAGCTCTTTAGCCTCACTCCTGGCTACCTGGTCCATACAGAAAAGTTGAATTTAAGTTGTTACATGCTTTGGGTGTGCAGCACTATGACCAGGTTTCCTGGAGAGTCTTTTGTTGGTAAAAAAGCATTAGAAAGATTTTTATAATGTATTTAAATCACTGCAATTTGGTACATTTAAGTGTAAAAATTGCTTTTGCACTTTTACAATTACTTAATTGTAGCTAAGGTCTGTCCTATCAGGCTCAAAGGACATTTCCCTTAATTGTAGAATTTATAGAGTAATCTGACATATTAAATTCATAGCAGTGCTATCTTTGTCCTTTAATGCATTGTTATTTTATCTAAGCAGACATGGCAGTCCTTTTCCAGCCCCGGTAGGTGGATATGGATGCAGTCTGCCTCCAGCCTGCTCCCACTGGAACCTATTATTTCAGCAAACCTCTTATTTACTAAATTTATCTGTGTTTTTAATTGTGTTTCTTTTTGCCATCTGTTCTGAATTTTTTTTATTTTTTTTTTTTATTTATTTTTTTTTTACCTACTGGATTTAATCTGATTTTCAAAAAACCCCAACCTTTTAGCCTGGTATTAAATTCTGGGCACTGACAGCTGACAGAAATACTCCTGTCTGCCTGCTTGTAAATGGAAAGCAGGGAAAGTGCATCCTGCTGAAGGCTTAATACCCAGCTTTGTAATAAATTCCCAGTGGGGTGTGAATGTGTAGGTTTATTCCTGGCCCTGTGTGGGGCTGTGATGAACTGGCTGTTAAATGTGTCAGAAAAATGTGGGTCAGGTTTGCAGTCCTGGGGCTAAAGCCAGGCTCGGAGCAGGGATGTGATCCCAGCCACACACGGGGTGATCCAGAGCCCTTTGCCTGCCCCGTGGGATTGCCAGAGCATTTACAGCTAAAAATGAGCCCTTGGGGGTAAATACAAGGATCCTGGGCAGATTTATGGTTTGGCCTTTTGTTCAGCTTCCAACAGAGCCAGTGGTGAGGGAGAACTGAATAAAGAGCCTCTCTTAGAGCATTTCCTAAAAACGCCTGAGTCCTGAGAAACAGAAAATTTGGACATTATTATCACCCTAAATTGGGTCAAATTGGCTTAAAAAACCCGTGATCATATTGGGATATAAGAATGGACCTGATCAGGTACAATTCTGGCACACTCAGAGCCTGGGTATTGTCAATATTGCCATTTGTTAACACTTGCTGCTTGCAAACACATTTTTTATCTTACCAAACCCCAAATTAAAATATTGTTTCTTTAAACAGAGTCTGACCAGTCTGAGTCTTTCCCAAGTATAATATTTTTATGCAAATCATCTTCAGTTTTTGCTACACTCTGCACTGCCAGCGAGCCAAGGCTGGTGTTAGCAAGGCTGTCAGGTCTCATCAGTGCTGAAAAACCCCAACCCCTCCTCATGCAGGAGATGTTCCATTTCTATTTTTACATGGAATTGCATATTTGAATATGTACTTTCATTCACAGGCAGTTTTTCCAGGACAGAGTGCAAAACTAATTTTAGGTGATAGTTTTTCCCCTTTTTCAGTTCACAGCTAAGAATACTTGGTGATTAAAATCATATTTAAAAGAAGCCTAAAACTGTCCTGATGCACATATGGGTACATAAAATGAGTATATCTGAGATCATTCATGGGGGAAAAAGAAGAAACCAAAAACTCCTGATTCTATGAGGTGTTAAAATACATTTTTATGAGTAGTTTAGCTGATTACAAGAGCTCAGTTTGTGCATTTACATTTAACCAGGTGGTTAAATGCCCTGTTGAATTATACTTTGTAGGAAAATCGGTGTAATAAACCCCAATGTAAGGCTTTATAGAAGGGGATATTTACTTACATCTCAAAGTGAGCTGACATTGTGTATTCACACACTTTTCCTAATAAATAGCACTGAAGTCTGTGAGTCCTGGCAGTCTGGTCAGCACTGTGTGATGTGGGTATTTCACTGGGGCTCCTCTGGATTGCTCAGTTAGGATTAGTTTAGGAAAGGTCTTTTCTACCCCATGGGAATCACCAGATTTTGCCTCAGGCCTTTCCAACTGCCAAAAATCTACAGCTGGGTTGGAGCCTTTTTTCATTGTTTGGAAAATATGATTGAGGTGGTTTTTCCTGTAGGGTTGGCAGGAGGAGGAGGAGGGGTTCTTGTGATGGGGGCAGCCCCTTGGACACCCTCCTGGTGTGAGGATGGAGGGTTCTACCTGTGGTGTCATCTCACCCACGGCCAAGGACTTCTCCTGGGGATGGTGCAGGGCTGGGAGTTGGACTCGATAGTCCTTGTGGGTCCCTTCCAGCTCAGCTCATCCTGTGTGAGTCTGTGATTCTGTGTCCTCACTTTATGGACTAAAGTTGCACCAGGAAAGGTTTAGATTGGATATGAGAAAAAATTGCTTCATGGAAAGGGTTTTCAAAAACTGGAGCAGGCTGCCCAGGGACGTGGTGGAGTCCCCATCCTTGGAAGTGTTCAAAAAACGTGTGGATTTGGCACGTGAGGACATGGTTTAGCGGTGAACATGGCTCATGGTTGGACTTGAAGTTCTTAGAGATCTTTTCCAACCTCAGCGATTGTGTGACTTTATAAACAACACTTTCCTCAAGGAGAAAGGACCAAAGTCCTGAAAACCATGTTTCTGCCACCAGGAGCTGACGGGGATTACTGGCGCCTCCTCAACCCGGGCGAGTACGTGGTGGGCGTCAAGGCCGAGGGCTACACCGCCGCCACCAAGACCTGCGAGGTCGGCTACGACATGGGGGCCACCCGGTGCGACTTCACCATCTCCAAGACCAACCTGGCGAGGATCAAGGAGATCATGAGGAAGTTTGGGAAGCAGCCCCTGAGCCTGGCGGCGCGCCGGCTGCGGCAGCGGGCGCGGCAGTGGCAGCAGCGGCGGCGATAGAGCTCGGCGCCGGCTCTGCTTCTCTCAGCCTGGCTGTAGTCGTAGTGAGAGTTACGTAGCCCATCTCTTCATGCATTTTTCTCTGCACGAGGCCTTTCTGTTAGTGGAGCTGGATGGATGCTGGGGGAGGGGTTCTCATGTTGGTGGGGAAAAAAAATCGGAAACGGAGTTCAAGACGAGCCAAAAGGAGTCCCCGGGTTGAGGGGAGGGACAGGGAGAACGGGGGAAGGTGTTTTGAGTTGAGCTGGAATGGAATGTTTTGCTTGTTGGGTTATTTAATCCTTTGTCAATCTGTTTTCTTTCTAAAAATTGAAGAGAAAGGATAAAAACCAACAACAACAAAAAAGACATACTTATAAAGGAGAAGTGTTCTGAATGAAAAATTGAAAAATGCATCGAAAGTATAAAATTGGTATATTTTTGCAACTCAAAAAAATTTTGACACTCTTTATGTTTTACTCTCACATGGGAGGAGAAGCTGAGAGGGGACAACTTCTGTTTAATGTGATTAAAACTTGTGTCAAAATTTCTCTCTTTCTCTGAAAGTTCCCCTTCTGACAAGCACTATATTTCAGGAGAAGAGCCTGCAGTGAACAACCCACTTTTGCTTTCCTGCTTGGGTTGTTTAGATTTAAGGATGCTTTGTGCTGCTGGAGTTTAATGCCAGGAGTGTTTTCTCCTCTGGATTTTTAAGGCTGCAATTTTACTCCATGAACTAAACCTGACAAAAAGGTTATGGGATCAGGAACCTTCCAGCAGTGTGGCATGGCAGTTCTTCCCTCAGGTGGGAGAAGGACTTGAACAAAGCTTTTCCTGGGGATACAGCCAGTTGTGTCAAGGGTATGAGAGGAGAGGCTCAGTCACTGAGGGGTGCTTCATTCACAAATACACTGATACCATCTTTTTTCTTGATTTTTGGCTTGACTTGAAGTGCCTTTTGTGCTCCTGCACATCTCGTGCCACGGTCTTCTGTGACATGCAAAGGGTTCTGGGTTCCTCTGCAGGCCTGCTCACCTTGCTGCTGCTTTTCTGGCCTTATGCCTCTTTGGGAGCAGGATTTGTGCTTTATCATTGGCTTTTGAGTAATAAAATTGTACAGCAGGACAGGACTGAGGTTCAGGAAAGATGCAGACCACATCTAGGAAAGAATCAACTAACACTGGACAAAGTGCCAGCTGATGAAAATACAACTTTGCTCCATTAGCTTCAATGTTCTGACCTGAATTATACCTACAAAAACAGAGTCAGCTGCATGGTTTTAGCCAGTCTGTGGCTAAATAAACATCTCCTAACATGATTGGTAGAAAGTCTGCAGCATACTCTTCCAAATACGATTCTGTTTTAAACATTTTGGTTGCTATTTACAGTTTTTGCCAGTTTGTTAGGATTCTTGGAAAAGACGTTCAGCAAAATATCATTGAAAACTGAGGAAAAAATAAAGCATGAGTAGAAAAGTTACTGTAAAAATACCATGTGCCACCTGTATTAATTATTCTTTTATTGTCAAGGAATGCAGGAAACACATAAAAGGCAAAAGATTGCAGAATGAAAAACATAAGCATGGGTCCTTGCATAGTAAAATCTTAAATTTCTTAGGCAATTCCAGCCTATGCTTGTTCTGCAGTTACCATTAAATAACAGCAAAGGCTCCAAGAAAACAGAAGAGTGCACTTTTAATTCTCTGTGACTGAAATTATGGAACACCTCCAAGTCAGTATCATTTCAATTAACTAATAGAAGTAAACAACTCATCCAATCATTCCATGATGTGGAATTATATCTTACTAATTTCACCCTCTTTAGCACCCTTACAGCATTCTGGATGCCATAGATTTTTGTATAGCAAATACAACTCCAGGTTGTCAAGAAGGGATATTTTTTTCTTGAGAGGTGAGAAGGGATTAATGATGTCTTTGTGCAGGTAACAAAGTGAAAAAATTTTGGAATATGGAGTAATGACAGCAGACAATTTGTTTGCAGTCTAATTTGACTTGTTCTTTGGCATATGTAGATTTTATTACCACCATGATAGATCAAGAGCACACGAGATTTTTTGGGTTATGAGTGGAGTTTTTTGGGTAGATTCTCTCTGGAGTCCCACAAAGGCATCTTGCAGGGGTGGTTGGAATGCACCTACAAAAGTGGAACAAAATAGCCAAATTTAAATTGGATTGAAGGCAGAAACCACTGTCTTAGTCCTGGCAGGTGAGTTCTTTCTACCTTGAGATAATGGTGTGAGAGTTTAACTTCCCAGACCTCGAGGTTCCTGTGCTTTGTTCTCAGGAGTGAGGTGGTCTCAACGAGAAATTATTTTTCATTTGATAACAAGAAGTGGATTTGATGGGGAATTCTTGGACATCTGTTGGCTAAGATTGGATGGACTCTGATTGCTGAAGGCCTCAGGTGCTGGGGACAGTGGCTTTGGTGTTCTTTCCTGGCTGTCACTAGTGCTTACACGAGTTTGGGCACAGCAGGACTGGGACTAATGCAGGTGACCTTACTCGGTTTTAGTCCAGGCATTCCTAAATAAATGGCCTAATAGCTGTCAAGTGGACTTGTCTGTGCAATTATTTTCTGATTGTCCAGCACTGGAAAACACTCAGGCTCTGAGGAATTTTACCAGGAATTTCAGATGTGTGAATGTGTCGTCCTGGGATGTTTATGCCTGCCCTGGATATAATAATACCAAACTGATGTGTGCCCTATTTACTGCTGTAGTTATGCACTTGGGAGTGAAAATGTTCCTTTCCTTTGAAACACACAGCACCATTATTTAACCTTCAGACAGATCCAAACCACAAACCAGTAAATCTGGATACCAATGTTTTCTATTTATCTGCCTTTTCCACCTCTTTAGAACAGGTAAATTTTTCTGAAGTCTGTGCTTTAAACCTCTTTTCCTTTTAGTGTTGTAGGAAAACAGACAACCCTGCAGAGATGCCAAGAAATAAAACTTGAGGGTGGATGCAGCCCCTTAGTAATTACAGATCCATTTGAACAGCTTATAGCAGTTCTCTTATGTGAGAACTTTGCTAAATCTTGATCATCCCTGTTATAAAAGAGAAAAATACAATCCCTTCCAAGCAATAAGAAATTCAGCTTCACAAGCTCACCCACACAGGAAAGGTTAAACAAATGAAAGGTTCAAACAGGAGATACTCCACTCTTGATAATACCAGCCATCAGTCATCTGCTCCCATGCAGAGCTCTGACAATCATAAAAACACTGTGGGAGCTGCCTGGCTTCTCCTTAACTATCCCTGTCAGCTTATCCAGCTGTTCATTTTTACTGGTTTAATTATCATTTGGGTTTTTCTCATCCAGCCTGATAACTACAAGTGCATTCACCTCTCAAAGACAGCTCTCAGTACCTGCAAATCCCACACTGGTTTGGGTTGGAAGGATCCTAAAGTCCATCCCATTCCACCCCCTGCCATGAGCAGGGACACCTTCCTCTATCCCAGGTTGCTCCAAGCCCCATCCAGCCTGGCCTTGGACACTCCCAGGGATGGGTGAATCAGGCTGGGAATCTACAGAAACGATATCTGCTTCCACATGTTGGTATAAATGTAGTGTAATTTGGTAATCTCTAATCCAAGTTCAATTTGCTGGCAGCAGAAGAGTTTCAGGAATATCTGAGCATGGCTTTTAGCAGGAGGTTGAGCTCTGTGTGGGTAAAACACTGATGAAAATGAATATGAATGAAATCATGGTCTATGCCAGTTAAGAAATACATTTTTTCACTGGATATTTTAAGCCTGTCATATATTTTCAACTTCCGTCACCATCTACTTTCCCTTCTCTTACCCACGTATAGTTGTGGGTTTTTTCCTCTAACTTCAGCTCATTATTTTCACGGAATCTGGGACATGTCCCCAAAGTGTGGATTCCAGCAGTAAGTGACAGTGATCCAGCCAGACTTCCTTGTCTCTTTTATCACGCTGTGGCAGGTGGCTGACCTTTATGAGAAACACCAAAACAGAGATGAACCTGAAACAGGACACAAGTGGTTTCACACCAATTCCTTCCCCTAATTAGCCTTTAAAAACTGGCATGACATCCTTTGCTGTGGGTCTGAAAACGCCCGGGTTTGGAGCTTTTTTACCTTTTCTTTTGGGTGAATTAAGGCTCTGGGTGAATTTAGGCAGCAGCCATAAGCCCGAGGGGGAAGTGTAAAAGCACAGACAAGTTGTACGAATCGTGGCGGCTTCAGCTGCTGCTGCAGGACAAACAGCTCTGTGCACACCTCCAGCCCTCCAGCCAGAGCCCAGGGAAGCTCTGCTGCTTTACTCGCTGAGGACACAACTTTTCAAAGCTTTTTTGCTCTCCTACTGCAGCAGTTGCACACGTGGAGAAAGAGTTAGTGATTTTTACAGTTGATTTCATGAGTACTTTAAGGACCACTTTAGCCTGTGCTGCTTCCTGTTATCATAGTGACAAACAGGTTTTTTGGCTCTTTCCAGTCCTTAATAAACAGCTATGAATCCCTTTCGCTTCAGGTGATTAACTTCTAGAAGTTTTAGTATTTTATTCTGCTATCTCCTTAATATTCCCAGTTTAAACCATATCTATGCACTCAATCTAAAGTGTTTACTGGTCTTTAATTTCCTTTTGAGGGTCATTAAATCCCAGATGACATTTTCGCATTTCACTGTAAGGTTATAAGATTTTTTAGCAGAAGAAGTTGCATTCAGTGAAGCCATCACAGTGAATGCAATCTTGTCACTAAATAACCATTCTCTGCCATCTTCTATTGAAAAAATCAACATTTTGCAGCATCCACAGTCACTTTTTATAGCTAGGTGAGACTTACAAATCCACCAAGTCCACACAGATTTGCAGGACAATTTGTTGATCATTTTTGTGCCTTCTCCATCCTCTTAACCTGACAAGAGACTCAATTTGATTTTGGTGGAGATTACAGTGTCCATTAAAATTTTAAACATTGCTGACATGCTTGAGTTTAATTATCATCTCAGTTTTTCTCATTAGGCAGATAAAGGATATTTTTTTGCATTTCACAAATTTCAGGGGGTCCTTATTGACTCAGCAATTTTTGGTGCAGCCTTTCAACTTAATATGTAAATGGATATTTTCACCAGTAAAAAATGACAAGAACTGGATTTTGGACAGCTTGTAAAAAATCTTCAGGCAGTGAACACAAAAGTACCTTACAGGTGCATGTTTTTGATTCTTAATCTGCCTTTTCAGGTGTTTGAGTGGCTTTGTTCACCCGCTGGGGTGTCACCCTCAGAGATGTTAAATCCCTCTTCCCCTCACTGGTGTTTGGTGATTTGCACAGGCTGGATTAACCAATATCCCACAGTTTTCTGCTCTTTACTGAGCTGATCTTCAGACCAGACACCTTTCAAGGACTTATCTCTCCCAGGGGAAGGTCCAGCTTTCGTCAGGGAAGGTCCCTGCAGCATGGCTGGAGTGCCAGCATCCCGTCTGGAGAGAACACTTGGATTTTCACACTGCAGCAGCACATTTGAAAGTGATTTTTTTCCACCAAAACACTACAAAAGAGCATTGCACTGTGTATTCTAAAATACTGGTGATGTTTAGAGAAAACAGTAAAAATTCCCACCTATTATTACACTAAGTAATCTCAAGCACCTGATATTTTAATTATTCTAGTCATTAACTCTGCCTTAATTTGCAGCAGCTGCTTTCTAAAATTCAATACATCATTTATGTCACCAGCACAATCATTCTTATTAACTATGCTGTCCCAAAAGCAACGAAAAAGAACATTCAGAGTAAAGTGTCATTTAAAGATTAAATATTCATCCAGCCTTATTGTCAGCAAGTAAAAATATGAAAAATGGAATTACTGTTTGTGGTTTAGATGTGACAGAAATTCAATACCTGGGTTAACAAGGAGCAATGGCAGCATAGTCTCACTTAACCAGACCAGGGGGATTTCAATCTGAGATCTGTTTCTTACCACAAGGATCTGGGTCTGGTTCCATGGCCCCAGGGTAAAAAGTGTTAAAATCACATTGCTATTTAGTACAGTTTCGTGAGCCCTGGAACTCACGGGTGAACAGAAGCATTCATTTGGGCTGGCCACGGTTTTGGCTCAGCTCAGGGATCAGCTCCTGGCTCCAAGGTTGTTCTCATAAGCAGAACAGGTAAATTTACAGAATAACTGGGAGACGAGTGGGAAGTGAAGGGAAAAACATTCTGGTTCTATGATCCACCCTGTATCTGCCTTATTTTTCTGTATTTGGCTAATGAAGGGCAGCTGGAGCCACTGTAATGAACATAATGATTTCAGGGAACACTCAAACCCCAATGATTGCACTGAAGGACCAAGACAATCGATCAACAGCTCCACCAGAGAGACATAAGCTGTTAAATCTCTTTATTCAGTTTAATTCTAAATGGCTTTGCTACTGTTGGCTGCTATGTGGTCATTTTTAAATACTAAAACAAATTCCTTGAGTGTTAGGGCTTTGAGAGTTGCTCTTCAGAGACATTTATCTGGTTTTACTCGCACACTTTACGGGACTTTTGCCCTAAAAAGGTCGTCAAGGACCAGTTAAATGACTCTGAGTCACTGTAAATTTGGGTACTGATGGTCCTGATGTCACCAGCACCCTCAGTCAATGCACCCTCAGCATTGTGTGGAGAACATCCCTGATTTAGAGAAAATCCAGCATTTTAAAACCAGTTTCTCAATAATGAAAGTGTCCACAGAAATTAATTGCTGAATTTCCACCTCAGCTTCAGAAGCAATGTATCATTCTTAAAGCAGTACCAGTCTCCAGAGGGTACTTTTCAGATTATCACAGTCTTTAGATGTATTATTAAGACCCTGACCGCTGCAGGATTGATGTAATATAAATATAAATCAGTAGAGCTTCCCTAGAACTCATCCCTGTCTTCTGCAGGGAACTTGGTAGATTTTTGGGTCTGGTGTTTGGGAAATGAGACCAGAAAAAGTGTGAGATTGGGGTGGGAGAAACAGAACCTTCATTACAGAGGGAAAACTGAAGGATGGAAAAGAAGATTCCAGATGAAATCTTCCACTCTCCTATTTTTCCTGAATAAATTTGCTTTTTCCTGAATTTTCAAATAGTCCTTGTTGCTGAAGCAGCCCCTGAGGTGACCAACAAAGGACATTGCCAGTGGTGGCATTTCAAGATTCCCAGTCCAAGCCAGAGAGTTCAGAAGCAGATGATGGCAAATCATATTTCAGCAAATGCTGATAATGAGTTTATCAAAGAACAGAAAATTACTCTGAAATTTGGGATCTGGCAGAAAGCTGAGTGGGTATTTTTCACACCAAGGGACCTGAAAGCTGATAAAAGCCCAGGGTAGGAAATGGGATGGTCAGAGCAGCATTCCTTCAGCGAGTTTGTGATTTGATGTGAACTGTTGAGGATGTTGAAATCACCCAGTTCCAATTTAAAATTAAATAAATGCTGTTATTAGAAAGAAAAAAATTAAACCCTGGAGGGTGAGAAAGGAGCAAACCAGGATGTTAAAAATGAAATAGAAGTGGGTCTCTATGACCCATACCAGCAGTGGGGTGTGTGTTTGCGTGGGCACACAAGAAATGAGGAGGGCAGGCAGCCCTCAGGAGGCACCAGCACTGCAGAGCTGCCAATTGTTCCACGTTAGAAACCCCAGACTGTACGAGTGCAGCCTTAATATAGCAACAATCAGAGCAGAGAGTGGGAGTCTCCAGTGTTTATCAGCGTCCCTGATTGCATCTCCTCGAATTTCAGCGAGCCGAAGAACTGAGGATGTAAAATAGTGGTTATAGCATCCCTCCCACCACCCGAATAAAGAAAAGAAGGAAAAAGAAAACAAACAAAGCAAAAGCCCCACCATGCTGATGAAACCTCAGTCTCCTGTGACTTGAGTATCTGAAAATGTTGCCTTGAAATATTTGGGAATTTGGCCGCAGCTCATTCCAGGTTGTACAGGGACTTTAGAGAGGGAACAAGAACACATTCTCCTCTGCTGAAACCATACAAAGCCCACTGATGACAAGATAAAACTGCCCAGCCCCTTTGTCACTGCATTTGATAGTCCCCCAAAGCTTGCCAAGGGTTAGTCTTTATCTGATTCCCACTGGGAAAGCAGGAGGATTTTCTACATCAAAGTTCACAACCCATCCCCACCTGGATGTTTATAAAAGGTCCAGCACATTGTGGGTGCTGCTCTAAACAAACTGCTAATAAAAATGTAATTTGAGAGATCTTCTTAAATTTATAGAGCCTTTCATATAATAGAATTGTTTAGGCTGCAAAAGCCCTCTGAGATCTCGGAGTCCAACCATTCCCCCTGCCAAGGCCATGTCCTCGTGTCCTGTCACATATGTCCCCAAGTGCCACATCTACACAGCTTTTAAATCCCTCCAGGGATGGGGACTCCACCCCTGCCCCGGGCAGCTGTGCCAGGGCTGGACAACCCTTTCTATAAAGAAATTTTCCCTAATATCGAATCTAAACCTCCCCTGGCCCAGCCTGAGGCCGTTCCCTCTCCTCCTGTCCCTGTTCCCTGGGAGCAGAGCCCGACCCCCCCCAGCTGCCCCCTCCTGTCAGGGAGCTGTGCAGAGCCACAAGGTCCCCCCGAGCCTCCTTTTCTCCAGGCTGAGCCCCTTTCCCAGCTCCCTCAGCCCCTCCTGGGGCTCCAGCCCCTTCTCCAGCTCCGTTCCCTGCCCTGGACACGCTCCAGCCCCTCAATGTCCTTCTTGTCATGAAAAACTCAGTACTGGACACAGGATTTGAGGTCCTTCAGCAATGCCAGCACAGGGGACAGGTCCTGCGGCCACAGTAGGGACAATAATTTATTTTTTTTAATGGCTTAATGCCTTAGTGCTCTGTCCACAGAGCCAGTGGCTAGCACGGGGGCTGTTCCCGCTGCACTGCCGCTGTAGGAAGGCTCTGTGCACACGTGAGTTAATGATGATGAGAGCTCTGATAACCTCCTTGAGGATCAGGCATTGCCACCAGCTGAGGTGCTCCCTGCAAAGTGCCCCTTGGCATTTCAGCCACCATCTGTCACATCAGCCCTCTCTAAGCAACAGTGCTCGTGCCCCTCCAGCCCAAAATACCTGAAATATCCTGAATAACTTCATTGACTCAGCAGCTCTCCAACCCTTCAAACAAGCAGGGGGTAATTTGTAAGCAAACAGAGCTAAATTCAATCAGCTGCTCACAACAAATAATTTGAACATCTCTGTGTGTGCAGTTAAAGCAGATCATCTTAATGTGGGAATGATGGCAAGCACGGAATCACTTTAATAGGATGGTTAAGAGCTGTGGGCTCCTGGGGAGAGCAGTGCAGCAGCGTGTGCACCTGCATCCATTAAAAGAAGCAAAATATAGGGAATAACAAGCTGTAACTCGCCAGCCCATCTGCGGGGCATGGGAAGAGCTGGTGGGAACTGGGGTGGGCAGGGAAAAGAGAAAATGCAGTGTAAGGCAGCCTGGGGTGGTGTCATGAAGCTCACATGGGGCCACACTGGATATTTGCTTCCCTCTTAAAATTGAGAGAGATTTTGGAACACACAGGGAATTTGGGTAATGGAGGGAGAAAAAGTAAAATTAGAAAGGCACAGGTAGTATCTATGTCTCCTAATTAACTCAATCTACTCTGCTCATTTTTACCATAACAAGAACATGCCTCAGTCCCTGGAAGAAGTCTGTGAAAGCTGGCCAAAAAATAGAGGAGAAAACAATCTAAAGTAACTACAAGTTCTTCTGAGATGATCTCACTGCCCATGTATATTCATTGTTTGCTGCTAGGCAGAAATATTCTTTCAGTCCTCCTGACATGGAAGAAGTGGAAATTACAATTACAAAATACCAATATCTTTTCTAAAATTAATTGACTAATTTTTAACAGATAATAGATTTTATTGCCTTTGTAGTATTCCTTCAGAAGAATACATTTGTAAAGCCCATACATATTTATAGGTGCTACAAATATAGAAGTATATAAATATGAAAAAATGCATAAATATATATATTGCCTTCCTCTTCTTTCTTTTGCATTGCAAAGAAGGGACAAAAGATGAGAAAAAACATCTTTAACAAACCGACCCAGGCTGCAATAGCTGCGGTAAGGCTACCAAGGTCACAGGAGAAGGTGATGTTTCTGTGTGACTACCAATGACAAATGTCAACACTAATGTGAGTTTATTGACAAGCACAATGGTAGAGATGGCCAGGAAAGCGAGGTAATGGCCCTGCAGTACACAGAAGCTGATAAAGGGATTTCTCGTCTAATAAAGGATGCTGGTATGTCCCTCCTGGACTGGATACATGTCCTTGAATTATCAGGCAGCACTTCCTCACATGGAACATCTACCTGCTGCTAAACACACCATTATTTAGGGAATGATGGGAGTTCATCATCATTTACATTTTTCTTTAGATTCAGATACCATCTGCTGCTCTGTTTTCCTTTGCCTAATGTCACAGTCATAAGCATGTAATTACCATACTCCTACTCATTTTTTCTCATGTTCTTATTCATTTCAAGCTTAATTTCAGTCAGTTTTTGTCTTTAGCTTTCTTAAACCCTGCAATTATTAGAAGACACTTAATGGGATCAACAGCAACATTTCATGCTGCAAGGATAAATTTTGAAATGGATTAAATGAGGACAGATGACAAAGCACTGAAAGCAATCTTTAGATCAGAAAAAAAATGGAAGGAAAAAGTAGCCTTGTAAAAACTAACAAATGATGACTTTGTATGTTTTAAAAACTCTAAATCTCAGGGGTTTTTTCTCACAGTGGCAAAACAAGAATTTGCAATCCTGAGAAAGTGTAGACCTTTGTAAATATTAATGTAGGAAAGTGCAACCCCAGCTCTGCTCTTCAGTCCAAGTTCAGAAGAAGCTCAACATGGATCAATTCTGACCCTCAGAGTCCTGCCGGGTTTGCTGTTTGTTTCTGGGGTTTTCTGTAGCTTAAGAGGGGCTATGAAAACGAGAGAGAGGGACTTTGTAAACAGGCAGCTCGTGACAGGACAAGGGGCAATGGCTTTTGACTGACACCACCCTCCCAGGGAACAATTCCTGCCCAACATCCCATCCATCCCTGCCCTCTGGCAGTGGGAAGCCATTCCCTGTGTCCTGTCCCTCCATCCCTTGTCCCCAGTCCCTCTCCAGCTCTCCTGGAGCCCCTTTAGGCCCTGGAAGGGGCTCTGAGCTCTCCCTGGATCCTTCTCCTCTCCAGGGGAGCACCCCCAGCTCTCCCAGCCTGGCTCCAGAGCAGAGGGGCTCCATCCCTCTGATCAACATGGATATTTCCGTGATGTTTGCACAGCACATTCCAGCACGACCACTGGGAAGCAGTCTGCACAGCCACACGGGGGGGTGTAACATCAGTTCAGGTCAGCTGCTTGTCATCAAACGTCCCAGAAGCCACTGAATGGCTCCCAACCTTTTCCCTCCAGAGGCCTCTCGGGCCCCTGGTGCTTGTGCTGAGGTTTTCTCTGCTGCTCCAGTGTCAGGGAGCAGAGTGGCTCAGGCCCCTCCAGGGACACCCCTGAGATCTTTATTTGGTTAGTTAGCTCCTCTCCTCACCTTTTAGTCACACTAAGCAATCCTTCCTGGGCCTGAGGCCGTGGTGGTGTGACCTTGGTTTGCAGGCCCAGGAAGGATTGTTTAGTCTGACTAAAAGGTGAAGAGAGCTAACTAACATTCTATACAGAGTTCAGAGTTACACACCAGTGCAGTACAGAGTCTGAAAAATATAAAAGCTAAAAACCTAAGGCATCTAGGTTGGGGACTCCTACAGCTCTGGCTGGGCCCCTCTTCTACACTGTACATGCTACTAAGTATGAAGGATTAAAACAAATATTTGCATTATTTGAGGTGCCCTGCCATGCTGGGAACATGCCCACTTGTCTTTCTGGCATTGCAGCTGCTTTCCTCCCAAAGCCAAGCCAGCAAAAGCTGGCATGAGGCTTTTAACTTGGTTCTAGCATGATGCTGGCAAAAGAAAAAAAGTTATATAATGATATGGATGGCAAGTCCTTTGAAACTACACTTCCTTGCATTTTCCAGGATAATTATTCTGTCTCTGCTAAATCTCCAGGCGAAACTTTCCAGGAATTAATATTCCTTTGCATTTGCCTTTGTACTGTGAAAGACAATATTTAGGTCCTTCCTAAGGGATGAAAAAAGAAGTTGTAACGGAGACCAGAGCAAAATAAAACCTCCCACAGATTCAGAGAGGGAACAGCATCCCAGAATCCCTCACATGGTGTTAGCAAGGTTTCCTTTGCCTGTTTGTTTGAGCCTGGAGTCCAGGATGGAGCTGTGGTTCTGGGAAATGCCACCCCCCTCCGCGTGAGAACATGATTGTACTGAGGTTTGCAGAGACAGCTTCTCCTTTCAAAGATAACAGCCAAAGCTTTGCATTTGGAGCCTGATTTCTGTGCCTTGCTCTCAGTACAAATTAAAGCTGGCTACAGGCTGAAGGTGAATAAATGATTTACCTCACCCAGCCGTGCCAGCCTGTGTTAATCTGTGGAGACTCGTGTTAATGTGTGCCTGGCAGGGAGATGGGGCATGCACAGAGAAAGGTGGGGAAAAATGGTTATTTGAAATAATGGGGGGAAGTGGGAATAAAAGACGCAGCACAAAGTAATCGTGTTGGTTAAATCGGAAATTATTTGATGTCTGAGAATCTTCAGCTCTTCTGGGATCTCTTCTGCTTTTCTACAGTGGAGATTTAACACCTGTATGGGAAGCAAAAGAGCCCTTAAGAGGCCTCATCTGTGCACTGGAGTGGAATTTAATCTTCAGCTCAAATCTCTGTCTGGAGATCACAGGGAGAAGGCTGGAAATGTTGCTGATTCCAGTGAGTGGAAGGTGACTGCACGTGGCAGGGGCTGTGGAATGAGATAACCTTCAAGGTCCATTCCAATCCAAACTATTCCGTGATTCTATGCTGTTATTAAAATTCATTATTAATTATTAAAGTATTAATGATAAATCCCTGTAAATCAGCAGAAGAACACATTTGGGGACCAAGAATTTGGACTTTACATGGACAATAAAAGACTCTGCTCTGTGAGGACCAGAAATTTTTCCCTGTGCAGGGTTTGCCACTTGGGTGGTCTCCAACCTGAGACCTTTCTGTGGGAACTCTGAATGGGGAAGGATGCTCAGGGAGCAGGAAGAAGGAGTCCCCCTCAACCTTGGTTTCACATCAGCCCTGAAACCTGCCCAACATGTCAGGGAATAACCAAAATTCAGTAGAATCATGTGTACTAAGACTAAACATATATTCAAGACTAGACATAAGCGTTGTGTATTCAGATTCTCCAATTATTCCACTTGTGGAATTCCACTCACTGGAATGAAGTAATATTCCACTGCAATGGACTTTGTAGCTGTTTTCCAAAAAATGGGAGGGACTGACCAGGTCACATCATTGCAATGACACCACAGGCTTGACTTTTGCAACAACGAAGTGAAACAGACTTTTTAAAACATTAATTTTATATGAAAAAATAGCTCATGCCAAGTCATTTCTCATAATCACATTTCATTAACAGTAAAGTTAACAAAATCACAATATACAGATATAGTATGTATTTATTTATATATGTCACTTTGTATTAACCATTAACTCTATGTAATAAAAATATATTACAACATTTGATATGTACCCACAAAGCACAAGCCATTGTAAACAGAACAGACAGCACAGGCCCCATCATTCAAAATCTCAGCTCAGGATTAACATTTATATATTTTTATTCCTTTAAACTTTGGACACAGAGGATTTTACGTGTCTGCCTTTGCATGAATGGATTTGTTTCTCTGGAATATCTCTTAGGAGACTCTCAGAGTTTAGCTTACCTGGGACCCTAAAATCCATGTTAACTCATGGCACTCTTGGGTGTGTTGTCATTACAAAGAGGTCTGTGCATCCCTTTATCCATGCAATTTAGAAAGGTTTCATTTCTATTCCCATTTTTCCCCTAAATAAATAGCTCCTGCAATTACACGCCCTTGTTATACAAAAAAGTTAAATGCAATAAATTATAGTGGTATATTTATAATAATATAATCAAACATGCCTTATCTACAGCAGCTATTATTAATGTTATTTCATAACTATCTTCCTTCACACTGGCTCTAGGTACTTTTAGAAATAGGAAACCATCTATTTTCAATATTTGCAAAACAAAATAAATACTTTAAATACACAGACTGAACTTTTTATACTTCTCCTGATATGAATGTTCCTTACTCACCCAAGCAACCCCACTATCCTTGCAGCAAGGAGTTGTAAAACCAGCTCCTAACAATTTTTTTTCAATCAAATAATCTTCTAATAGTCTAATCTAGGGACAAACGTTTATATCTAACTGTAGCTGGAAGGATTGGTAATAGGTTACATTCCTGCAAGAATTCAGAAGGGAATTATTAGTGATTGCCAAATACATGGAAACATCAATCCTAAAATAATCCTCAAAAATAAGAACGCTGTGAAAAAAATTCTAAGGATTAGAAAAATGCCCCATGTATGAATAAAGTTAATCAAGGCACCTCTTAGTTACCTATTCCTATTTTCCAAGGCAACATGTGATAATAGTTTTCAAATGTCTTACCTGGGAAGCCCTATGGTTTCTGCTGTAAAAAGACCCATTCTTCAGTCTGGCTGATGCAGGTAGCTTTATTTTACTTGAACGGGGCTGGGCACAGAGCACAGAGAACTTGTCCCCAGCCTTGTCACTTGTTTGCTGTGTGGCCCTGAGGGGTCACACAGCATTTTACTGACATTTTCCTCACAAAAGTCATTCAGTGAATGAGATTTCTTCCTTTGTACTTTTTTCCCCTCTGTTGCTCATTGATCCCACTAGCAAAACAGGAGGAGAATTTACCTGTCTGTGCACAAGGGTTTAGTGGTCAGGAGGTAAATTAAAACACTTTGGTATCTGACAGGGCTTTTTAAAGTTGTTTTTCCAGAGCTCAGAGCAACACAAGTGCAGAGCAGGACAGTGGGATGGGCAGCAAAGGGAAGGCTGCAGCCAGCTCTGCACCAAGGACCTGCTGCTTTCCCACTAATATCTCACTGGGACGCTCTGGAATTTCATTCAAAAGCACTGGATCCAAATCCCAAGGGAATGGGGGCTTTCAATTTTTTGCTCTTTGCACGATTTTTTAAAAAAAAACATTTGTTTTAAAGCTCTAATTGTAGAACTACAGTGACTAGAAAAAAGTTTTCTAATACCAGAAAGATGGAGAGATACTTTGGACAAGAGCAGAGACAGGACAAGGGGAAATGGATTCGAACTGACAGAGATTAGATGGGATATTGGGGAGAAATTCTTCCCTGGGAGGGTGGGGAGGCCCTGGCACAGGGTGCCCAGAGCAGCTGTGGCTGCCCCTGGATCCCTGGCAGTGCCCAAGGCCAGGTTGGATGGGTTTGGAGCAGCCTGGGGCAGTGGAAGGTGTCCCTGCCCATGGCAGGGGGTGGGATTGGATGAGCTTTAAGCTCCCTTCCAACCCACACCCCTCTATGATTCTCTGACTTAATAATAATTCCAAATGGAAATCCTTTTCCCGACATGACTCTGTGTGTAAATAATCAGCCATATGGACTCGTGCCTTTGGGTATACTGAAACCACGTGAAATAGCATTTCTTCAGCGAAAAAGAAATGTTATTTTACTCCACAATTGCCACCCCTGCTGGCACACCCCTGATTCATTTTGCTTCTTGGCACACGCATTTCTGAAGGGCACTTGCAGCCTGTAGGGCTAATCCTCCTCCTTAGAAATATAGATATACATGATAAACTATAGCAACTTCTCCAGTTCGTTAGATCAGCAGTAATTGCTTAAAAGCCAACAATCCTAAATACATATTTACACCATACACACCAGGAATACAGGTAAGAAACCGACATTTTACAAAGACTGCAGCAGCTCTTTTCTCCATGTAAACTTTTATACCCTCCCAACAGGGACAGCTGCCTTTTGGAGCAGGATGGTTTCTCTAAAAAAAGTCACCCATCGAAAATTTTCACTCTGTTGAATGCTGAAAGCATAAAAAGCAAATGAAAAATAAATGGATTTAAGGCTACAATGTCATTGTTCTCACTTATTCAGGTCTGGGGAGGTTACAAAGACATAATCCCTGATTCTGCAGACACAAGAGCTCAGCCCTCACAATCCTGCAAAGCAAGCACACAGTGACCATGGGATCAGGACCTAGCTGAGCCTTCCATGCTCATCAGTGATTTTTAGAGTCAATAACAACGAGCTGACAGAGGTTTGAAGTCTCTGTCTTTGCTTTTAAGCTCTGTTTAATCAGAAGAACACTGAGTGTGGGGCGAAGACAGATCCAACAGCAACGAAAAGCAGTTTCCAAAGGGTTGTTCCAGAGATATTCACCGTACATGGAAAAACGTATGGGACAAGATATTCAGAGCCTCCTTCATTTAGGATTAAGAGAGGTAAGGGAGCTATGAAACCTCAGGCATTTAGGTCCAGAAAAATTCACGTTCTGCAAGTGACCTAAACCTCTTGGCCTTGAAGAATTAGACTCTCTGGTCATTCAAACAATGCGAGTAGTTTCCATATGAACCATCTGAAAACCATCAGAGTCTTCCCAAACCCAAAAGGCTCCTCCTACGGCAGCTACGGGATTTTTACAGGATTTTCACCTTTTTCTTTGGGATGTCTGAGAGACTTGGAGAGCTCTCAGCGTGGAAAGAGAGCACTGGGAAAAGCCCACTGCAGCCAAGGAATCCCAAATCATTGCAGCAAAGCCAGTTTGTGCTTCCCAGCCTCCCTGACCCTCAGCCTCCCATTCACATCTATTCCTGCCTCACTTTTGGAACCTCGTAAAGATGTTCTGGTACAGCTGATTTTTGAAGTTAAGTCTAAAATGTCTACTCAAAGTTAATTTTTAAAAAAATATCTTTGCCAGAAGATTCTACTGTTGACCTAAAGCAGACCAAGATCATTTCCTAGATGCATTGGCAAAATTGAGAGGGTAAATCACTGCCAGAGGCAGGGATGTGGCTTTTGGGGGCTTTTGGGGGCTTTTGGGGGCCTTTTGAGGTTTCTTCCAACCTCAGCTGGTCTGGGATGCTGTGATATGTGTGGCTACTGCTGCAGCAGTCATCAGGCTCCAGAAGGATTTGTCTGGAGCATTTCTAATCTCTAGGTTTTATTTTTTTCAGACATGAGGGAAGTTCTAAAAAGTCTGATTTAGGACTACTGAAAAGAAATTTTTAGGGTCATCTGCTCAAAGAGGAAGAACAGGGATAGAACTTAATTAGGTCCGTGGTTGCCTGACATTTGAAGTGAGCACTTGCACACCAGAGGAACTCTCTAAATCCTGTTTACGTCCTTCCATTTGTAAATACCATAAAAACAGGGCCCTACACACTGAGAAGACATCTATAAAACCTGGATAAAGTCATCTAACGGACCCAATCCTCAGGTGAAACAACCATTAGTTTGATTTATGTCAAGAGAAGGCCTGGTGCTTAATAACTGTTCAACAAACCCTTGTCAGTCTCTCGTGGTTTTTACCAAATGCAATTACCCAGATCCTCACATTCAAACTGGCTCAAGAACATTACAGAAACCAGGATCACAGTTCACAGTCAGGGCTCTGAAATTATGCAAAAACCGATAAAATGAACAAAGGGAAAAGCTCAGAATCCACAAAACGACATAGTGGACCACATTCTCTTAATCATCTGCCAGTGCTCTGCCTGCCAAATTTACAAGATCTGAGGGAAATGTTAATTGAACATGCGTGTGAGGAGGAGATATTGCATATGGGTCACAGATACAACAAACAGAAAACTGCATATTGCCTAAGCAGCTGCCCAGATTTTGCACATGCAGCTCCAGATTTTGGGCACAGGTTGCAGCCAAACTTTACGAACTTTTTCAAAAATATTTAAGTAGCAAATGGAAATTCCCCCCACCCCAGCCCTCGCACATGTGTGTTAGACAAGAGAACAGCTCTGCTCCATGAGCAGAGATAATAAATACTGTGCATTACATTTACCATCATTATTTTAACTCACTCGAGTCAGAGTGTTGTATAGTACATATAATACTCAGCAGACAGATAGCTACTCATATCTACATTCATCACTGAGACACACATTTTAGAAAATTTTGCCAGCTGCTTATAAGAATTCAGCTGAAAATCTAGCACTTAACAAGCCACAGCATCATATCTCGAGTATCCTATAAAATGTCATCAGGAAAAGCTGGGGTGTTATTTTTATTTCGTGTGCTGAGGCAGTTTGTCAAGCACCAGCATTTACAACTCCTGCTTGCTTCAGATGGTCAAAATATGACAGAGAGCTGATGCAAGGAAGGGGAAATTATATCTATTCTCTGTTATAAGATTAATTATAGAAGAAAGGCACCATGAAAGAGAGACAAATTCTTAAACACATACAAGGGGAGAGATTTATTGCTCATGGTGGGATAGAAATCAACCAGCGACTGACTGTGATGCACAAGTGTAATGAGACAAGTCCAGTGCCGTATTCTCCATCTTCTACTAGACATCCTAAATGTATTATGTTGGGTTTTTTTCCTGGGAAATTAGCTTGCTCTCTTTGAATTTGAAGGTTTAAATGTTTCTGGAGCTGCCCTTATTGACATACAAACCTCCCATTGACTTTGGCATCAGCTCCATGTGTAAGTTTACAACAGCTGTGGACTTTCTTGGTGCAGTTTAAGTCAAACATGCTCAATATAGAGCTCTTTATCTTTTTAAACTCAGTAATAATCAACTTTCTAGCATCCTGCATACAGATACAATCCAGTCATCAATGCATCTTGAATTCCTTAAGAAACAAGTATTGAACTGGGTGTTTTTATACATTGCACCTGAGAAAATTATGTTAAGCCTAAGAAGCAAAATGATTAAGATGAGGTAGACTATTTAATCTGGCTAAGGGCTCATTTGAATGCAGTGTTGTAAAACCTTACTTAAATTCTGTGGCTATAATTATGTGTGGATTTTACTGTAATTATGGTATTTTTTTATGACGGAAATTAATAAGCTGAAAATTTTTATTTACAGGGTATCTGATAATCTTCAGGTAATAACTGAGGTGTTACCCCACATTCACTGACTTTGGGGTGAAGCCCCTCACTGAGTTCCCAGGCTGGGCTTTGAATCAGAGGCCAGAAAATTCAACAGTGGACATTTTTTGCAACATACCAAGCCCTTTTCTTGCGTGAGAGAAGGTGGCAACTAAAAAGTAATCCCAGATATTTTACTACTGGAGGCCTTATTTCCTCAGAATGGCACTGACAGTTGGAATATGAGCAAGCATAGATGGCAGTACACCCAGCTGTGTCAGCTGTTATTGAAGCTGCCATTGCATTCATGAAGCCTAATTAACCAAGCCTATTTTAAAATCTGGGCATGCATCTGAGTGCAAGGTAAATGTTAATAATGTTCCTATGCAGAACTGCAGTCCAGAGCTATAAAGATTTGTACTGAAACCTCCAGAGATTTGCATGTTCTGATGCGGATTCAGATTATTGGCTCCACTCTCATGGTGGAGAGGGAGGCCTATTATTTGTGCTCCACTTGCTTTGGAAATTATACTCACAACTCAGATTTAGGCTCATCTTTCCTTTAAGTAGGAAAAAAAACCCCATGATTAATAACTCCTCAGAAAAAGAGATTTGTTATTTTTCCTCCTGGGCACAGGGCCCAGATCTGCAGCTTTGGGCAAAATCCAGCTTTTCAGAGCTCAGATGTATGGAAGGTAGGCAGGAGGCATCCTGACCTTTCCACCCTGTCTGCCATTTGTATTTTCCTGAAATTTAATGGGGAGAATATTAGTGGGATTCACCGTAAATAACTTAAAAAATTTTGAGAAGACATGGCTGAATCCACCACACTCCAAAAGTGGCTTTTCTCTTCCTTCAATTCTACAGGATTCTTCCAAAAATGTATATCAGAAAAGGCTGAACTGTGTTGGGCGTTGGACAAATATTTAGATTTTTTTTTTTTTTAAAGCTTTTCCCATTAAGATATTTTCTACACACAACCTTCTCAAGCCTCTACGGTGGGGTGGTTTCCATAAAGCCACATTGGCAGCTACATCAGAGGGAAATTTACCTGCAGCCAGTGACAAACACAGCACAAATATCCCTGTGCAGCTTTTTAGAACAATCTTACGCCAGCGGCGGTTTGCTCCCATTACTTTCACGAGCCCCTCTGCTGAGAGCCAGTTTTTTATCTATAGATGCAGCTGCTGATGGAAATCAATGGGAGATTTGTATTTGTGGAGCCTGCAGGACCACGAATCAATGGCGCTCTTCCAGTCGGAGGCAGGAGGTCCAGAGCAGCCTGTCTCCCTCGGATGTTACATGGGGCTACTGGAGGGACGCGGGCTGGGCTTCACCCTGCCCGCAGCTGCCTCCCGAAACCTGGACAGCTGAGGAGAGCTACTAGGGATGGGCCAGTTCCTGTCGTTTCACAAACACCACTTGCTGTGTCCCGTACCAGGCTCCTCATTCGCTCAGCTGCGGAAGGTTCCGGTTGTGCGCCTCGCCCGCCAGCGCGGAGGAGTTGATGGAGCTTCTCTTGAGGATCTTGTTTATGATGTCCTTCCACGTCTTCTTGTACTGGTGCCGTAGCAAAGAGTACACAAAAGGGTCTGAAACGGCTTTGCTGTAAGCTAAGCACTTGGAAATGATCCCCCAGTGGGAGTTGATGTGGACCACAGAGGATAATTCAACAAGTCTGGGAAAAGAGGAAGGGTGAGAGAGCAAAACATTAAAAATGACTCTAAGCCATTAACCCACCCCAAACCCTCAAATTATTGCGGGGCAGTTGCAACAAAACTAAAGAAAAGAAAGCCATCCTCATGAAAATGTGTGCGTTGTCCTCCTCTTACAAATTTTAAAGACTGCAGATGTAAACCTGAGGTCAGCTCGCCAAAGTGCCATTGCTTGGTCTCATGGGAGTCAAATTCCACGAGCAACCTAGAAACCCAGCATCGGTCTGAACTCGGGGTTCTAGGTCCTCTCTAGAGTATCTGAGCCACTTCACCAGGGCTACCCAGCTCTCTTGGCCAGCCCAACTCTAGAGAGAGTTCAATGCCTTTAAACAGTTGTCTGAGTCATAGAAGCACAAAATGGAAATTCATCACTGAGAGACGGTGTATTGTACCTTGAATTTTAAAAACCGGCCAGTTCAAAGGGCAAGGATTCATATTTGCAACAAACTTAGCAAGACAAAACTTTTAAATCATAAAGGGAGGTGGAGAGGGAAGAGCTTCATATACTCCTCATACCTACACTAGCCCGGATAGTTCACTAGGTACTGAGAGAGAGCATTTCTGACAGGCAAATATTGATAACTCCCCATGTCTCTGAGCACCACCAAAGGGCAGCTCTGTTCAATATGCCTCTATAGCTGTTAGACATTATCGATTTCTATAGAGGTCAAACAGCCACGTGTGCTGTTACACAGCCCCACACGGCAGCTCAGGTCTTTGCTGAACCTGTCTGCAGCAGCACATGCTCTTCAGTCTGCCTTGGAAATACTTCACATTTCTCCAGACAAAGCACCACTTCCAAGGAGCATTCTGAAGGGTGGTTCCTGCAGCTGCAATGACAATAATGTTGGGACTTCAAGCAGATTAGATGAGGATTTTTTTTTTCCTCAGTCATTTTATTCCCATTCCATGACCTTTCACTACAAGATATTGTTTAAAATAATTCTGGCAGATGGCACAGTCCACTCGATGTGAGGGACATTTCAGGTGACCAGGGAATGTCACATGAAAATATTTGGGAATTGCTTGTGCCACTCCACTGGTGCTGCTTGGCTCAGCAGCTTTGAGGTCCCAAAGAACTCCCATCTGCCCTATTTCTCTCTCCTTTCATCTCAACTAAACAAATGTTCTTTCAACCTCTCCTTGTAACTCATGGTCGTTATCTTTCCTACAAAGATCAGAACTGAGACATAATTTTCATCTGCTTAAGTTTCCAGGTGGTCTCATTTGGTATATTCTCTCTTCTTTAATAAAATGCAACTTATAGCATCCACGTTAATGTGTTCTTAAATGAGAATTGGCAATTTGGAAATTAATAATCTACTGAGTCATACTTGCTCTGTAATCTACCATGAGCCATCCTTGTTGTTCTCCACTTCATTTATTCGATGCCTACTTCACATTTTGAATTTCATCATGTTGAATTTCATTCGGATGATTTATTTTTACTGAGTGCTTTACAGATGTGAATTTGATTATGTTTAATTAAATTCAGCGGATGCCTTGAATAACCAAAATATGACAAATTTGTGTCTGAGGCTCTGTCAGTCAGTTCTATGAGACATTAACAATCTCCATTTAAAGCACATCAAACAGACACTTCAGGGTTGCAAGCCTAGACTTGCTAATTTTACCTTCACTGAGTGATCAAATGAAAAGCCTGCACTTTTATTAACAAAATCTTAAATATTTTCCTTGCGTTCTGTAAGCTTCCTTGACATTTACACAGTTTTCAATTCTCATGTATAATTTTTTATAGTAAATTACATTTGCAGTTATCAAGCAGCAAGCACAGAAATGCAGCCAAACCCCGAGCTATGCATTTCCATTTCATGTACAAACAATTAAATGTCAGCCTTTCAAGGCATATCACAGAATTTATTGCCTTTGAAAGGTTTTGTTTCGCGTTTGTGAGGGAAATTATATGCATAACTCCCATTTTCATGGAACGTTTCAGCCTAAAAGAAGACATTTTCAGTGAGGGAACATTAATATTTCAGTGCTACCTATAAATTAAATTTTACAGTATCAACTACATAATTCCCTGGCTTGCTTTCGTAAGCCTCTCTTCTACTGTCTGGTCTTCAAACCCTTTTTATTTCAAAGCTGTAAGCTCTTTTTCTGTGATATTTTGTTCATATTTTAGAAACTTGTCTCTGTGGAGTGTCATGTCACGTGGCTATCCAATTATTTTATTTCCCCTTCAGTAAACAAATGAGAATGCCACGTTGAAGAGTGTGACCTTCATCTCTACACACCTAACGCACACTGGAAATCCTTTATTTACATGTGCAGTTAATCACCACACTAAAATATTTTACTGAACGTGTGCCCACCCAGCTGGGAGGCTGAAGAACACAAATTGCAGAGGAATTGTGAGCTTCCTGTGTGCCCAAGCAGGATCTGCATATGCAGAGGGCAAACAACACTTTAAAAGCAGGGTTTGTTTACCCCCTGTCCCCCAGAGATGATACAGCAGAATTTTAATCATCTTCTGCCTGTTCCACATTCTCCTCTGTAACCTGAGGGCTTGGGACTATGGACTTCTGCCTGCTATTACTTCAGGATTTTTAATTTAAGGCCAATTTCCTCACACATTGACAGCACTTATTAACTTACATGAGCAAAGTTCTGTGTTTCGGTATGAAATGCCTGGAGTTGGAAATGAATATTAGAAACTTGCATGACTTATCTTCATTTTTCTTATGAAAAAGATCCTTGGAGAAAAGAGGTTTGGAACGGGTATATTTAATTGGATAGTGATAAATATAGCAAAGGAAGAGATGGGTACCAGTAGATTATTTTACAGAATAAGAAACAAGCAATGCCTAGAGATATACAATGTGGGGGAATACACCTGCCATGCTGGTAAAGTGGAAACACTGGATCAAAGACAATCAGATTCTGACACATCGCTTAAGGTCATCCACTGAACTAATTAGAAGGGTGTTTTCTTGATAAAAGAAGTGCCTAATCTGATTTTTACCTTCATGTGGTCTGAAAAACTCTGGTTTATCTGGGGAAGCATTTATCTCTTTGGGGTCATGAGCACAACTCCTTCACTGGTTCATGGAATATTTTTAGTGTGGAAACAGGAAGATGTTGTAGTAAAACCTTGTGATTTGCTGCTGCCAGCCCCCACTTCAGGGAGTACTTAAAATCATGTTTAATTGGAGTAGATTGCTGATTAGAGCTGACTTAGAGGCACTCCCGCTCCTGACCTCTGTCCACGGCTGGAATTGTGATTGATTGTGTCTCTCTTGAGAATTCAAAGCACTGGACATAGTCCAGAAATTACTACTTGCTCACACAATTAAAATCAAATTCTCCCAGTCCTCTCGTTGTCCACACCCTCAGCCCTGCGTGTGAGGCCCGGGGAAGCAAAGGATGAGTGTCCTGGAACACCCAGCCCTGCAAGTGTCCTGCAAGATCTCTCAGGGAGCTCAAGAGGGAATTCCCCTTAGCCTGCTGTGCAGGGATCCCCCTACACGCGTCAGAACTGAAAATTCTGCCAGGAATGCAGGAAACTTCTCCCCGCCTGACATGTCTGACCAGCTCCCACCCTACCCCAAAACACCCTCATGCATCCAGGACCCTGCATTTTCCCTCTTCTCACCATCGCACTCTGTGGAGAAGCTGTTCGTCAGCAGGGCAACATTTGAGTGATCCTCGTACCGATTAGGGGGAGGAGGCTCAGGATTTTTCTAACCCCTCTTCTCTACCTTAAGGCTACTGGGACACAAATTGGGACGCCACGGAGTGAAGAGGAGGTGGGGAGGTGGTGCCTGAGTGCTGAGATGCCTCTGGAGGAGCACAAAAATACTCCTGACAGCTCCGGTTAGAGCACTCGCTGTCACTCAGGATGAGCCGCCAGCTATTCCGTGACTGGGAGGATTTTCATGAAGTTCAGAGACCCAACATGAAATTAACCATTTGCAAAAAGACAAATACTTTAATATCTTAAAGCTTGAGAATTAAGGCTAAATGTCCTTAATTACAAATCTTTTCATACCATTTAAGTGCGTGGCTTGCAGTGGTGTCTTGTGGCCGCTAAGTGAAAGCGAAGGTAATGCTAGTAAATTACTTTAATTTTCTAATTCTGGAAAGTTGGGATATTACACTGAATTGGAAAAGCTCAAGGCTGGCCAAATGTTCAATTATACTGACTCTTAATCCAGATTTTTCAATGATTTTTTTAAGGGTAAACCTGAGTTTGACTGAAGTCAGCCCCACTAAATTCTACTTAATAGTATTGGAAGAGGAGATACCTTAATTTTTTTTTTTTCTCTGCTGTGCATAGCAGCATCTCAGTTTTTCCAGAGTCTTTTAATAAGGAATGCAAGCTTTAAATTTCCTTCAACAGCTAGATAACTTTTTTCTGGATGTACTCACTTCCTAATACTTTTTATTTCATAGAGTAATTTAGTTTTTCCCACAGGAGCCATTTCCAGAGATAAGCTGGTGGACAGACACCTGACCATAAATCACAAGGAGTTTTTTTAATTATGAGCCAGCACAGCTTTGATATTTGGTATTTATGACTAATAAAATCTATCCAATCAGACAAAACTGTTGTTTAAGTCTGTGAACCATGTTCTCACCTCAGCTGGACTTTGTTGACCGAATTTTTACAGTCTGAGCTATTCAGGCGAGTGTTTCTCTGGAGATCAACCCTTGGACTGGGGAGTCAATCAGAGCAGAAGGTGACAACAGAAAAAACCTTATGGACTGACTTCCTAAATCCCTCCCATGCAGGCAGCACACTGACTGGGCTGAGTGAGCAGAGTCTGACCCTCAGACTGCCTCAGGACTGTGTGGGGAAGCACTGGGACATTTTACATCATCTGTTAGCTCAGTAAATGCAGCCTCTGTTACAGGAGTGGAAACGGCGCATCCAATTTTCACCGGAGACTGGGATCCTGTTCTGGCTCAGAGCGCCCTACTTCCCTGAGTCAGGAGTGCATCTCAGCAGCCTTTTCCAAGGGTGTAGGTTCCCACTTACCTTGTAATTACATAAGGTGCAAAGCAAAGGATGAAAGTACCAATAAAGGTACTTATTTTCTTCGTTGCCCTCTGCCTCCGTCTCCTTTGTTCTTCGAGACAACGCTCTCGCACGCTGTGGGACATTCAACACAAACAAGAACATCAGTCATAACATCAGGTAAAAATTCGCAATGGCTTCACCGTGGAATGATGGAGAACAATCAGTTTTAATTGCATCAACCAACAGTTGGTGCACTGCATTTATGTGGGACAATACCAAATATTAATGCATTGCCTGATCATCTTACCCTCCACAAAGTTACTGACAGATACATGATTGTACATTTACAAACCCCCATTATATCAATTGATCTATAGTAAAATTGGTGGAATTCATCCTCGAATTCAGTTTGCAGCTCCTTTTTGAACTGCTGTAAGCTGTATTTCCAGGCAAGATGATACTCAGAGATTTGGAAAATATCCAAATATTGGGATAGGCAGCATGCTACTTCCCTAGAAACAGCAATTCCAACACCACTGCCTTGGAGAGGAGAAACTTCCTAGCAAGATAAGCAACAAAACAACAAAATCATAATGGCAAAAAGAACACTCTGAACCTTCAGGCCAACATGGGAGCAATTGCTGAATCCCATAGCTGTGAGCTGTGTGGCCATAAATATTCCATCATCCCATGCAGATCTGACACCGTGCTGAACGCTCCTCAAAGCTGGAATTGATTAATAAATCCACAGTCCTGGGATATCCTCATTCCCCACCTCAAACCAGCCCCGTTTCCAACTAAACAGGTACAAATTAGTCACATGTTGGGGTTTTTTCCCACCTATGGTATTTTAGGACAAGAGCTTTTCCTTTGAGTTTCCTGTTGGTGGTCTCAGCAGGCCACCAGAGAGCTCCGAATTCCCTTGGTGTGCCAGCAAGGAGCACAGGGCTGAGACCTTGCTTTCACTGCAACAAATCCCTGAAATCAGCACATTTGCTTGTGAAAACAGTGATTCATGTGAAAGCTCATCCTCTTCCTTGGTCTGTTTGAGTGACTCCTGTGCTCCCTCTGGTTTCTGAGGGAAGTGGATGAGTTCCCGTCTACTCCAGGCAGGGGGACTGGGCAGCACTGGTATCTATCTCCCACAGTGCCAGGACTGCCTGCACCTTAATAAATCCCTTTGGAAAGGGCCCAGCAAAGCCAGACTGCCATCCTGAAGCCCTCTCTGTGCACACGGCAGGGCTGCCAGTTGTTGACTCCTTGCACAGATCTCACAGTGATACAGTCCCTTCTCAGGCAAACTGAATGGGCCGGCCCATGTCCTGTATTTATATATATTCTTTTAAAGAAACCCAACGGTTTGGCATTGGTCTTACCACTTTTGTTGTAAATTTTTAATTGATGACTCACTCTCAGGCTCCACTCTCTCTTAGCTCTGAGGCTCATGGCCATACCTTTACATTATTTACTTCATCTGTAAATGTTTTATCAACATCCAAACACATGTTGTGTCCTGAGGATCTCAGTGTGTTTCAGTGATCTCTGTGGCAATGAGTTCCTCTGGTTGTGTTAAAGAAAAAGTGTTCCTTTTGTTCCATTCTAAATTTGGTCTTACATTGCCAGTCCCCAGAGCATCTATCACGATGTGATAAAATAAATACTGGAGGAAAAGTTTGTTCTCCTAACAAATTGTCTTTCCCTTAGAGAATACGGCACATTTAAAGGTGTTACATATAATATATGTGAGTTATTTGCAGCTAGAAATGACAGCTGAGAAAGAGAAAAATCCACCTTTTCAAGGGAACCTATGTGCTTACAGCTCTGCAAGAGCAGGGGAACTTGGAGTATTTTTATCTGCAGAAAAATGATCTGAGAGTTTCATGAGCTTTGTTGAAGGCCTGTGTTCTTAAATTCACAATATCCCAAGCCCGTGGCAATACAGGAAAGTGAATCTCCAAAGCAGGTTCAATTAAGGTGTTGTCAGGGAGGAGAGGGTGGTGTATTTTTTGTCTCTGTTTCCTCAGTTACATCTTTTCCTTTCCGGCACATGCAAAGCTGTCTCTCACTCCTCGAGCTCGCCCATGACTGTCCTGGTAGACTTAGACCCATTTCTTTTGTTCAGCCTTTCCAGATGGAGCCAATAAATACCACATCAGAGAAGAAGGTATTTTATCTCACTCCTTCATGTAGACAATGTACACAGATGAATATTTTGCTTTTCCACACACTTTCATGCACTAAGATAAGGCACATGTGAGTTCTAGTAGTGACATCAGCAATGGAACAGGATTATTGACTAAGCTTTCATTTAAAGATTTTAATATCCTGGGAAATCTGAGATATATCCCTTTGAAGGTTTGGTATTTTAAACAAAGTTTATGAGATGCTGGACCTTAAGATGTGTAGAGCTGGATACACCAAAAAAGATAATATAGATAATTTGAGTGAAGAAATACACGGGTTAAGCACTTAAGTGAAGTTTTGCCCAAATCTCCCACAATACCCAAGATATTTTGGTCTTAAGAACAAAGAAAAAGCAGGATCCACTAAAAAAGCCTCAGTTAACTTAAAAGGATGTGTGCCCCAAACACTCACACAAATCTGTACGGTTTTTGGGGGTTTCCTTTGAATGCTCTTCAGGAGATCACTCGTGTCTTTCTAAGTCACAGGTAATAAATCCATCTGTCACAACGCCTGTCACTAGACCCCCCTGCGGGTGGATTCTGACTCACAGGAAGCAGAAAATTGTCTGCACTCATTTCCCAGCGTTGAAAGTGGACCCTGCAAAGAGCCAGAGGAGGCAGAGCAGTCTAAGGTGGAGGCAGAGCAGTCTAAGGTGGAGGCAGAGCAGTCTAAGGTGGGATTGCAAACTTTGCTCTCTCGTCTGGACTCTGCCAGCATCCATGGCTGTGCTGTCAGGTACTCCAGTGCACCCTGAAATTGCCCGTTACATAAAGCAAACGATGCCTTTGTTACGTCAGGCATTTCTGAGCATCGCTGACTCCTTCAGCAGAGCTGCAGCCCCTGTGCAGCTCTCACAGGAGGGGAGGTGGCCTGAGAGCTGCCCCTTTCAGCAGCAGGTTAAAGCGGCCCCTCCACGGGTCAAATCAGCCACCAGTTCTGTAGTGCAGAAAAGAACCTAAAACTCTCCCTTCTTAGAAAGAGGCATCAGAATAACCTGATGCCAGAGGTAAGAGTCAGCAGCAGCAGCAGCAGCAAAGTGCCTGTGCAGCTCTGTCTTCCCTGAAGAAAGGAAGCATTCCCACAGCCCCACTGAATCCATCCCGCAGTGAGATGACACAAAATGCACAAACACCCTCAAATCAACCTCAGCCAGAAAAAATGCAGAGGAGGAGAAATAACACTGAGATTTTTGCCCTTTTACTAAACTTTCCTGTGCAGTCCAGGCATACTTTTAGCATTAGGCAAAACGAATGCAGTTTCAAACAGCCCTGGTGGGTTTATGGCACTTTCCTGGGAGTTACCACCACATCTCCTCATGCTGCAGGAACTAAGGCAGTCGAGGCATGAGTTCATCAACCAGACAGCACGTAGGGCAGGAGGGTGTTTTTTCCTCAGCGTGGCTTGGTGGATAAGGGAAGATTTATACCTGCATTTCTCAAGAACGGCAGCGAGACTTGCCCAAAGTTCTGCTCTGCATTCTTGGTCAAGAGACAGCTCGAACAGCTTAACAGGACAATTCTGAGCAAATGTTTCTGTTCCTCTAAAATGTGCTGTCCTGCCCTGATCCTTCCAGACTTATTTGTCTTAGCCTCAGGCATCCCCAAACCACGACCCGTGGCTGAGGACAGCCACATGTGCTCTGAGCCCTGCAGCTCTGCTCCTGGCCGGCTGCAAAGGGAGAGGCTGGTGTTCGCCTCCAGCCCGTGGAGCGAAGGGGAGCAGGGGTGGTCAGACAGGATGCGTGGTGTGGGACTGCCCTCTCCGACCGCTCCCTGCTTTTCTCTCTTCCAGGCAGATTTCTTCCCTGTATCACACACCGAGCCTGCACCCCTTCCAGATCTGTACATTGATTATTCATGCGAGATTTATAGCTTGTGCATAATCCCTGGCGTGACTTTTGCACACATTCCTCTCCCTGTTCGGTTCTTGCCTTCCAGCCCACAATCCTGCCAGCCCCTGGGGACTTTTCTCCTCCTGTCTCGAGGCACAAGGGACTTGCCTAAAATCTCTCGTTCGAAATGAGCTTTATACATCCCTTGTTTGTCACATTAACATTGCTACTGAATTCTCCCTCACTTAAGGTTTAAGTACAGGCATTCGAGTGCATGAATTTTGCAGATGTAATTCCCTTTGGATTCTGCCTTCAGGAATGATAAAGTTGCTGAGAGCACGGCAATGGGGAAACTGCTGGGAAAAGGAGCAGCAGGCAGAGCTCAGATTCCCTTCCAAACTCCAAGGGACATGTGCAGCCTCCTCCCTCTAAGGGATCCAGCAACGTTTTGGGCTGACAGTGCCCAGAAAATGCAAAGCTATCGTCACCTAAATCCACCTTGGGAGACAAAAGGCAGTGATCTGATCACTGTCTCAAAGAGAAGTGCATGCTTAGCCAAAACTGCCTGTTCCTTTGCTCTCCCTCCCAAAACAAGTCCTCAAGCCTAACAAAAAATGAGTTCTGCAATCAGAGAATTAAACACAAGTGAAAAGAAACACGCAGACCAGAAACCGGCCGGGAGGATGTTTGTTTTCTCCCCCATCCCCTGCTGTGAGACAGATTAGTCTGTATTTAACACAACCCTGAGCCCCCTCCTCACCTCTTCTGCCATGAGCAGTTGCCGGACTCACAGGAACCTTACCTGGGGTGGATGTCCACAAGCAGCACCAGGGTCTGCATAGTGATCACGTCGATCCGCTTGCAGTGGAACCGTGCCACCTTCAGCACTTTGAGATATGTGAAACACAGGACTACGAGGGACAGGAGGAAGCTGAGGGCGTGAAAGACCCCAGTGAAAATCACAAACTGTGTCCTATCCTCTGGTCTCCTGTTGTAGAGCGTGCAGGAGGCGTAGAGGTGATGGAAACCCAGCCAGGAGAGAGAAGCTGCCACTATGGGGAACGACGCCGAGTGCAACCACGTGTAGCTCAGAATGAGAGCAGCGTCTCGGTACCTCATCTTGGAGTGATAACTCAGAGGGAAGACCACAGCAATCCACCTGTCAATGCTCAGAGCTGCCATGCTCAGCATGGAGTTCGTGGTGAGGAAAGTCTCCAGGAAGCCCACAACGTGGCAGACCTGATCTCCTCCCGGCTGACTCTTGTAAATGATCCCAGCCAAGGTCAGGGGCATGCTCGAGACAGCCATCAACAGGTTGCAGAAGGTGAGGTTGAGGATGAACAATCCCGGGACCTGCTTGCGGATGTCGGCGCTGTACAGGAAGCACATCAGCACCAGCACGTTGGCCAGCAGGGCCACGAGCATCAGCACCACCACCACGAAAGCCAGCAGCAGCTCCCAGATGCTCATGGTGCGTCCAGTCACAGCAGGGACATCTCCGAAACTGCGCCGCGCCGGCACCGGGGGACCATGGTGCGAGGTGCCCCCACCTCGCCCTCCTCCCCAGCCTGCTCGCTCCCGTGCATGCCCTCCGTGTTTTTAGAGGAGCTGCAGTTTTCTCCTCCAACCTCCCCCTCCTCGCTGCTCCTTTCCACGTCAACGCTTCCCGAGACGTGCACAAAAGCACTGGGAATGCCCATCAAACTGCAAGGAGGGCTTAAAAAATATCAGCAGGACTGAACCACTGTCTCCAGTCGGTCCATTTGGAGGAGAGCACGTTATTCTGAGAAACTGCTCTCCTGAGATCCCTAATTATCAGCCCCAAGCTTGCAAGCAATCCACCGAGTGAATCGTGCTCTCTTTCTCCCTTGCTTTCTGCCTCTCTCTCCCTCTGTGCCTTTCTCTCCCCTCCCCTCTCCTCCAACCCTCACTCCCTTCCAGGCTGAATGTAACCTGCTTTTTATGATCACAGATAAAAACCCCATTAATGGATTAAAGCATGCACACTGCTGGTGATTCGCAAACGTGATTATGTCATCCCTGCTCCACAACCCCTCCCCTTCTCCTTGCGACTGTGACTAGACTTTCCTCAAGAGAAACCCCATGCTTTCATTTAATTGATTTAGCCATTAATTTGCAAACAGCCTTGTAACCGAATTCCTGCACTCCAGCGTGTTCCCTACATTTCGGTGCATCACTTGCAGCGTTGCTGCTTGCTCTCAGCCAGGGCAGGGGCTCTCTTTTCTCTTCGTTAGCTGTGCTTAAAGAGATGGGGTGAAATGGATATATTCTGCTGCTTCTCTGGAGCTGTCATTAGGCTACGGGAATGGTTTTACTGCTCGGGTTCAGCACTTTGCAGTTCGTTGTCTCCAAATACCGTGCAGAGGAGGAAAGTGATTGCTTCCCCTCCTCCTTTAAAAGCAGGGAAATCAAAGCCCAGATGCCAGTGCCACATGCCCAAGGTCACAGAGCAGGTGAGGGGCAGAGGCAGCATCGTGCTGCAGGTACCTCTGTTCACTCAGCCTTTCTCCTCTCCAAGAGTTTTTGCTTCCCCCTAATCAAAGCCTCCCTCCCTGTCAGGGTGAGCACCCTGTGAGATCAAAACTAAAAAGCAGCTTGGCAAAGGAAAGAGGAATGAGTCTGACTTGCACATAATTAGGTGTCAAAATTAAGTTTGTCTTAAAGGACGGAGCGGGAGCTGTTTTCTCAGTGCTTTTCCTGTCTCTTTAAATCAGTTTTAACTGGGGAGGCTGAGAGTTTGTGAGCAATCAGGACAGCTTTCTGATCAAGGCAGCCAAGCTTTAATCCCTGCACAATAAGAAGGCAAAAGACACCCTGCAGCACAGTTACTGGGGCTGAGTAAGTGCCTCTGCACGTGCACGAGAGCTCGATGGTCGGGCAGTTTTCCCTCTGAGCCCTCCAGAGCTGTGCATCTCCACGAACAGCAGCTGTTCACTGCAGCTCAGGAGCAGAGCTGGCACCCTGCACGCTGCCAGAGCTCGGCACGTTGGGGGAAAGCCTCTTTCACTTCAGTTTTGGATTGTTTTGTTTTCAAATGCCAGGCTTTAAAGGGCTGATAGAGTCATCAAAGGAGCAGCTCAGGGCGCAGAGGCCAGGTCTGCCCGTCAGCCCTGAGTGCTCCCTGTCTCCAGAACACGACTCCTCACGCTGAGGGGATGAGGAGCAGGACTACAGTGTCTGTCTCTTTTCCAGAGTCTGTGAAGTGGTGGAGTCACCATCCCTGGAAGTGTTCAAAAAATGTGTGGATGTGGCATTTGAGGACGTGGCTTAGTGGTGAACATGGTGCTGTTGGATTGATGGCTGGACTTGATGATCTTTGAGGGATTTTCTATAAAATGAGTGGTTCTATAAGAAAAGCTTAAAGGTGACCCTGTCTTTAAATAAGAGGGGGTTTTACCCTTTTAGAAGAGGTGGATGAAGGAAATGAGGGAGAAGATGAAGGTTTTGCTGCTGCTTCACAGCACAAGACCCTCAGCAAGTTTCCTCTTTGGGTAGGACACAACAGCCCCGCTGAGAGGGCATCAACAGCCTGAGCAGAGTGTCCAAGGGACAGTCGTGGACAGCTTAAAGCTCAGCAGGCAAAGGCAGCTGCAGGACCACAGGAAGGTGCTGTGTGAGTTGGGAGTCACTGTGAAGAAAAATGTGGGGAAACTTGCTGAGAGACTAGAAAGAACAGGGAAAAAATTAGGAAAACCTGGTGATACATATATGAGAGGCAGGTATTCTGACAGTGGTAAAGGGGCAACTCATCCCCGCTTGGCATCGAGGTGATTCCTGAGTCTTCTTCCCACACTCAGCCTCCTCCTGGGCTCAGCTGAACCCTGCAAGACCCTCAGCTGCACAAGGACTGGGGAATTCAGGCTTTTTCCCTGCCTTCAATGCAAGAAGCCATGGGTTTATCAGGGTGGTTTCCTGACACAGCATGCTGTTATCCCTTCAGGGAGCTATGGTTCCTCCAGGATGGAAAAGCTCTGCTCCTGAGTAATTCCCTGCTGTGACGGGGGTCTGGCATCAGTATCAAGCCTGGGTGAACAGTGGGGGAGGAAATTCATGCCTGGAGGAAAAGGATTAGGGATGACAGTGGGGAAAAGAGGATTATCCCTAAGCAATAGATGTGAAATAATGGGAGGAAGAATGAGAGAGTTCAGTGAAGCTGTGATGGAATATGGAAGGTCAGATCTGGGGGGAAATCTACAATCAAGGGGAAAACCTTTGCACATTTCAGGAGGAAGCTGAAGTTTTCTCTTGGTGAGTGATTTGAGTCTCGGTGTGCATTTTGTATTCTGAAGGCCCAAGTGATTTACATAATTAATTCCCCTGTTGCTCATCCCTGCAGCAGAGGGGGTTTGCTGAACACCTCTGGGTTTATTTATCATGTGTACCTACGGGAGCACAATGGACCCATCAAATGGCTTCACTTTATACAAATCAGGAGGAAAGAATCTGCTGGGCATCTGTCGAGGGTTAACCCCAGCTGGCGACTGAGCACTGCTCAGTCACTCCCCCTTCCCCAGGGGATGGAATCCTGGGATGGAATCCTGGGATAGAACTGGGCAATAGAATCACAGAGCCATTTGGGTTAGAACAGACTCTAAGACCATCGAGTCCAAGGAAGACAAGGAAGCTCTTTAGGCACTCGTGTGGGTTGACTTTGGTCTCTTTTCAACCAGTACCCTGCAAACCCTTGGTGGGGTTGCTTGGTGGAGACAGAAGCCACAGGTCTGTCCCTCTTGAGGGTGTCAGAGGTGACCTTTACACCTTCTCTGTCACCTTCACTGACCAAAAATTAATTTGCTTCAGCCCCCCTCTCCCTAGCCCCAGATAAAGAGCATCACCCCGCGGATTCTTGCCCGGCTCCTTCCTCTCCAGCACGTTCCGTGTGTGGCACACTGGGACTAACTGGGAGTTCCTGGCCAGCCAGATGGTTTCTCATGGGCCACCACTCTGGGGATTTGGGGAGAGAAACCCTGCACTGCTTCACCTCACAGCCCTCGAGCTGAGAGTGCCAGGACAGCTCCACAGCTGCTCCCCAGAGCCCTCCTGGTGAATTATTCACGCTCGGGCTGTCACTGCTGCTTTGCTTCATGGAATTAAAGAAACATCAGGTCCGGAGGCACATGGCTGGTGCTCCTGGCACTTCTGCCTGCTGGATGGGTTTTTAAGGACTCTTAGGGCAGCTAAGGGAATCAAATCAAGCCAGGAAGAGCAGGAAGCCATGGGAAGTTTTGAGTCAGGGAGGTTTGTGGGTGGATGTGTGCGTAGGTGGACGGCTGAACTCTCCCTTTCCCTGAGCTCCTTTGGAGCCAGGTGAGAGCTTCCTTTTTGGGGACCAATTAGGGGATGAGCCAGCTCAGTGACTTGGTCCCTCTGTGTTATTCTGGCAAATGCAGGATGTTAAATGACATATTCCAGCATGGGGTCTGGTTCACAATTCATATTTTAGAATCACTCCCTATCAGCACCATCAGTGATGCTGATATTGAGTCACACTTCATCTTCATATGGAGCTCTGTTAGAACAGCATTCTTTTAAAGGAGAGAGTGCGTGGATGTACCTGCTTTATTTGGTTTACCTCAAAGACAAAAAGGGGGGCTCAAAATAGAGCTTGGTCAATAGATTTTAATTGCACTGCCGTATCTCACCCCAGGAAATATTTATTAACAAAAAATAATTAGCTACATTTTAATGCTTTTAAAGATATAAGGGACTTCTAGTTTGGTTTTCTGATTTTTTTTTTTTTGTTCTCAACCTATTTTTACTCCTCGCCTCTTGCTTAATGCTAATGAATAAAAGAGTAACTAATGGGAAAATTAACATCTTTGAGGGATGTTGCAAAACTCCAATTAAACAAACAAAATTCTGTCGCATTTAAATTGGAATTAAATTAATCTATCCATAATATTGCAGCCTGTAGAATTATTCAGCACACGCCAATACCCTTTCTGTTTCAAACCTTTCTAGAAAGGATGATTTCCAGCCTCCAGGAAATGCTGAAATGTTATTATAGAATCACAGAATGGTTTAGGTGGGAAGGGACCTTAAAGCCCATCCAGTGCCACCCCCTGCCATGGGCAGGGACACCTTCCACTGTCCCAGGCTGCTCCAAGCCCTGTCCAGCCTGGCCTTGGACACACCCAGGGATCCAGGGGCAGCCACAGCTTCTGTGGGCACCCTGTGCCAGGGCCTCCCGTTCCCCTTTCTCGCCAGGATGCTTTTTGCAGCAGTTGAAAGAGAATTGTCTTTGCAGCTAGAGCTGCCTTGTGAATTGATGAAGCAACCCCAAGCTTTGCTTTGCCTTGGGAAGTTTGGACTTGTTCAGGGGACCTGGTAAGGGCTTGAAGAGATTTAGGGACCTGTATCCAAGTGGGAAGGTGATGGAACTGGAAGGTTTTTATTCAGGGAAAGGAATTAAGCTGGGGTGACCTCTCATAATGCCACCTATGATGTACTGTCACTCTGGGATTTAAACTGGCCTGGACAAAGCACTGGATATTTGAAATGCAGCTGAAGAAAAAAGACAGTTGCTAATTTAAAGACCCCAAATATTCTTGGTTGTCTAAGGACAGGTAAAGCAAATTAATTCCCAATTTTTGTGGAGGAAAAGCAGGACTGAATTTGCTAGATGTTACATTTTATATTGGTCTTATAAGAGATATAAGTGATATAAGTGATATAAGTGACACCTGTCACATCTCGGCTGCTCTAGATAGAACTTGTTCGCTTTACCCTGTACTCCTTCAAAATGTCAGAGCAGAAATCACTTTTGTCACACTTGCTCTTTTTAGATGTGTGGTATTTCAATTTCCTCTTGTTTTAAACTGGGCTGGCTCCTTCTCACTCAGCAAAGATGAAAATAGAGGCTTGAACAGAAGGCTTTCAAAATGATACGTAGATGTCAGTGCCTGCTTCTATATAAAAAGTCATCCCTGAGCATGCACCCTTGTAAACTTCCATTTAGCAATTAGCTAAGTACTTTATTTTTCATAATTTCTTCTACTGTAGCAATTTTATGTGGATATTCGTATCTATCCACTTCTCTGTGTGACATATCCATTATTAATCTTGTTATCTTGTGATTGCAAGACTTGATTTTTGCATCTTGGTTGGTTTGGGGTTTGGTTTGTTCAGAGGTTTTTTAACTGAACAAAATAGCATTTCTGCTCTTTCTAATAAGTTCTGCAGGGGAGGAGGTTATGATACATATGGGGATGATCTAACCAAATATGTCTGTTTTATTAACGAAGGATATTTGGATCTTTGCCGCAGGCTGGGCAGAAGAGTTTGGGTTCAAAAATACATTTAATTTCCATGAGCATAAGTATTTTTTGCAGAGCTTGATTCTGCTTAGCCTCCCTTACTCAGCTGGGATTTTGGACTCCAGGGCTCAACTCCTTGTGTGTCACCTGCAAATTCTGCACAACTAATTTAAATATACTGGAAAGCTTATTAATGCTATTCCAGCTCAGGGAAGGAGACATCCAATTCATTCTCTCAGAGACTAAAAGACTCATTGCAAAGCAGTCTATTAAAGGCTTAAGTTATGTCCCTCTAACAGGTCTTTTGGGTTTGTGATTCCCTTGGATCTGTGATATATTGATAAGATTTCTATAAGGCTTTTTTCACTGGCAGCTTTTCTACAGGTCCAGTAGGTTTAAGGACTTTGAAATTCTAATTTGAATTATTGATTTAACTGGCTTACCATGGTAATGAAGGAATTATGCAATCCCCTCAATAAACCCAGCAGCCTTTTAAAAATACATAAGTTATTTCCAGGCCATAGTTTGGGAAGCACTATTAATGAGGTGTGGCCTGCCCTTGCCATCAGTTTAACTGTTTCATTTTAAAACGTTATTAGTGTAAAAGGGTTTTGGTTAGAAGCTGTAAATCTAAGTCAACATTTCACAAGCAAAATAGAACCATAGAATGGTTTGGGCTGGAAGGGACCTTAAAGATCATATTCCATCCCCTGCCATGGGCAGGGACACTTTCCACTGTCCCAGGCTGCTCCAAGCCCCGTCCAACCTGGCCTTGGACACTTCCAGGGATCCAGGGGCAGCCACAGCTTCTGTGGGTAAATGGAGGGCAAAAAGAGGAGAATATTCACCTCACTGGGTTCCTGTGTTAATGCAAAGCCATCGACCACAACCAGCAGGTTCTAAGATTGACACTGGAAATCACCACACGTGCAGCTGTACTGGCATTTCCTTGTGATCCAGAAGGATGGATCAGTGGCTGCTCTTTGAAAACATCTTGTCTTCTTGTATCAAATTCTTAAGATCACAATAAACCAGAAAAGCAAATCCTGAGATCCTTTATCGACACCAAACAGGACTTTAACTCTGAGATATCTCATTTGTAGCTCCACCAGCTGCTTTCTACAGCAAGCACGACATTCATTTTATGGCAGGTCATGTGTGATGGCTCTCCTTGGGCCTGGAGCAGAGCACGTTCCATAAAAAAATACAAATGCAAAATTGGTCAGTTATGTTAAATTCCACAAGGGTTAATTTTTTTTTTTTTTCAGTTACTAGCTCAACCCAAAGAGTGCTGAGGTCTGGTTTCAGGAGTTTCGTATTTTGCCAGGATTCAGCTGCCAGAGTATCTGTGTTCAAGAGCTCAGTAACATCCCTTATCTCTCCACTGGTGTAGAACACGGGGATAAAACTCCTCTAAAATAGTCACAGCCTTTCAGTCAACTCTAACTCCAACTCCAACTCTAACTCTAACTCTAACTAACTCTAACTCTAACTCTACTCTAACTCTAACTCTAACTCTAACTCTAACTCTNCCTAACCCTCACTCTAACTCTAACTCTAACTCTAACTCTAACTCTAACTCTAACTAACTCTAACTCTAACTCTAACTCTAACTCTAACTCTAACTCTAACTCTAACTCTAACTCTAACTCTAACTCTACTCTAACTCTAACTCTGCCTTGTCATCTCCTTTAATTTTTTTCCAATGCACTAAAAGTTTAAAATAACCCAAAGAATGAAATAGGAAATACTGGCCACTTTCTACTGTTCCTCTCAGTCATTGTTCCATGTGGGTTGCCTGAAATGAAAGAAAACTCAGACAGGGACACAGAGCCAGACTGGTGCCCAAACTCAGCAAGCTCCTGATGGAATAAATTGGAAAACTACCCAGCTCACAGCAGTGCTGTGCATTTATTAGCTGTAAATGAGCAGGGATACCTTCAGTTTGTTTTTACCAAGGACTCCTGACCTGTCTCAAGTGACTTCTTCCCATGGAAAAAGTTAACTGGATCCACATTCATATAGACTGATTCCATGTCTACTGGTTAATCCATTTGTCTTTTTAAAACACTCTTCTGATAAAGATTCTGAGAAATCGTGAGAAAAGAAAAAAAGCAAGCACACAGGAAGATATAAGATTTGTGGAAGGAGCAAGTGAGGACAGAGACTTTGAAGTGAGCTGTTATATCCTTCATATCATAATATTCTAGAACATTTTTATTTTACTTTTCTTATATTAAATTTCACCCGATAGCTGAGATTCTAGCCACAAAAGCTAATTATAAGGCAGAAAAGAAGAAAGTGGTGAAGTTTCGTCTATGTCCTTAATCACTCTTTGATTTTTATCAAGCCAAGGCATTATAAACATCACCTGCAATTATCTCCCACGCAGAAAGATGACTTCCTTTTGTCAGGAATACCTGTCAGGCAGACCCAGGAGCCCTGGGTTTTTATTACTCGGGGCTCCAGGAACACCTGCGTTTTCTTGGCAAGCTCTGGAGATGAAAATGCTTTAACAGTGTTCATGTTAAGAATTTCCTCTGCAGTCCTGAGTGCCCCATTGATCTGGTAGCTGCAAAGAGAGAAAAATTAAAGGAGTTGCTGGCTGATTTCTTTTCCCACTGTTGAGGGTCTCCTGCTCTTCATCACAAGTTTTAGCTTTATTAAATTAGCTCTAAGTCTCCACTTTTGTTATTTGTGTGAAAGCCAAACCCCCTAAAGATTTGGACAGAAAGCTACAAATGGGGACTTGCTTTCCTTACAAAATGATGATTTTTTTTCTCTCATGTGAAAGAAAAGATGTTAATTATCACTAACAAAAGGGTTTTTTTAATTTCCATTTGAAATCAGTATAATTCAATTATCTTCAAGGAGTTGCTCCTCCTCATCCTCTGGGCCTGGGAGGTGAGGAAGCAGAGCAGGAGGAGCATCCCCACACCTGGAGACACAGGAAATGTCCCTCAGCCCCATAGTCAGATCATGCTGGAGCTTCTTTTTTCTCCCAGGTACACTTTTTAAGGTGGAAACAATGGCTTCAAAAATGGTTTTAAGTGCAGAGAAATTGAGTTTGTCTTAATACAAATCTCTGCAATATTTCCTCATTTTCAAGCAGTGCTGTTGCCTTGGATTTCCAGCTATCACAATTCCTCCCTTCTGGACATTGGCTTCTCCCCCTTTTTGATTCCAGCTGTGCAAGGTCACAGTGGATTTTGAATTTATTTCCTTCTAAACTTTCTCGCAAACTTTCTGACATTTCTTCCCTGTTAGTGGAGAGAAGCAACCAAAACTCAAATCTCTGCTACTTTCCTTCATTTTTTTCCCTCATCAGAGCTCTTTAACATCTAACAGCCTGCCTTTGGTGCTAAATTGAAGGAAGGGAAGAGCATTCCAATGAGTGATATTGGACAGCACACACACAGAATAAAAAGTTCAATCCAATTAGTAGAAACTGCATGTCTGCCCCTCAGGAAATCCTCTAACACTCCCTGGCAGGGCAGTGAATCCTTTCAGATCGTGGGATCACGGACTGGTTTGGCTTGGAAGGGACCTTTAAAGGTCATCTCCTTCCCTATGTGTTACTCGGAGGTGGCAGCGGGATTGAAAGGGCAGAAAATCCAAATCTTTTGATTCCAAAAAGCTGGATAACTTCTGCCCATGATCTTCATGTAATCTTTGGAATGATTTCCAGAAGGAAATCTCGTAAGAATTTGCCCATCTTAGGGACAAGTAAAACCTGCCTTAAAAAGATTTGTTGGGTTGTTGCAGCTGGAGGAGATGATAAAGCAATATTGAAACAAACTTGGGGGCTTTATAAAAACAGCTTGCTTGCTCTAATAAAGCATAATTCCAGAGACAGCCCATCTCCCTTTGCAGCAGGGACACCCAAACCCTGTATTCCCAGGCTTCCCAAAGCAGGATAAAAGCTCATATTTATCCACTGAGTCGGGAATCAGCTAAAATCAATATTTTTATTTTAAAATATGCTTTGGGAACTTTTTTTTCCTTCTTTATAAGCCTCGCAGGATGGGGCCTGCATTGCCAAATCCCAGCTTTAAGATGATTTTTTCTGACAGGACATGCATCACTGAGAATATTCATCTGTAATGGAAGTGATGGCACAGGTTTGTGGCACTGTGAACACAAACCTGCGCTGACAGTGGCTCAGAGAAATGCTCTGTGTTCCACATGGATGTTCCTCAAAAGCCATTTTGCCTCGGTGACACCCCACGAGGGTTCAACCCACAACAAATTTGAGGCAAATTGTGTGATTTTGCAGCATTTAATAGAAGAGTCTGAGCTGTGGTGGCTCAGGGGATGAGCAGAGTGTAAAATCCCTGGTGTGGGTGGTGATCCCAGGTGTAGCAGCAAGTATTTATCACCCTTTCTGTGCTCAGATCCTGGGAGGTGTAGGGGCTGTATTTGGTGAAATCCTGTTCCCATCCCAGAAGGGGCTGGAGGCTCTTTACAGCCTGAACTTGCTCCCAGTTATCCACACAGATCCCACAATGAGGAAGGAGGTTAAAAACCCCTCTCTCCTCCATCCCTGAGCTGGTAACAGGAAAACTGGACTTGTAAACTTGTTCCTTCTTCTTACACCTCCCTCTTTCCTGAGCATAAGAATAACCCTGGCTGCTGGAATTGTTCTTGGAAAATTACTGCAGATAGGCAGAGACACAGACAGAAGTACGGCTAAATCCATGAATATTCCAGGATATTACCTTCATCCACCAAAGGACAGGATTAGTGGCTGTGAAACTTTATTAACTACTGTAGTAGGACTTTCACCAGAGAAAGCTGTATTATAATGGGGGTGAAAAACAGCACAGGACCTGCAATAAAAATTCCAACAGGCAATACATTATCCAAGCAGAACTTTATATATTTTAAGGGATTCTGGTAACAAAGTGCTTCATCTCATTTCCTATTTTTTAATTGTCCCACTGTAAGATGCTGCACTTGGCCTGTAGAGAGCCCAGGAGGAATTTTCTGCCAATCTGATTTTCAGAATAACATGGAATATATATTTTCATCACCCAGCTCCCGGGTCAGGAGTATCACATTAGCTCCAAGGCAAATTAAGAGAGGGATTTTGCCTGTATGGGTATTAAAGGAGCTTGGAGTATAGGAAGGACTGGGTTTGCGTGAGCACCTGTAGGTGGATATGGACTTGGAAAAGTGGGAATAGTGACACACCTTACAAAAACAATGTCCTGCTCTGACTTCCAGCCCTCCTAGCAAAATATATTCCAACTACATCCTTGGATTATTTGGGATCTCTCCTGACTGCAACCAGGCTCTGCAGCAGCACAACCCACCCTGTTTATCTGCTGCTGTCTCTACCAGAGGACACTGCTTTAAAATACTACTAAATTCTCCTTTGGTGATTTACTGAATTTATATAGGAAGGGCTCGATTGGAATTTTTTGAAAATGAACAATATCCTTGTTCTGTTTTCTCTCAAACTGCTCCTCCTGAGCTGGCTGCCTCTGTTAGCCCTGAGCATTTCATTCCCAGATGAGTGTGGCAGCATCACTTCTTTCCTCAGTACAGCAGCATAAAAAGCACAAGCAAAATGTGGTCTCTTTCTAACAGGATCTGAAAAGCTGCACTTTCTGGGTTAAGGTTGCTTTTTGTCTAAAGAAAAAATTCTCATAGGTAAGAAAGACATGACAAAGAAAAAGGCTTTCTGAGCTGATACACTGAAGAAAGTGTTCAGGAACAGTTAATCCCCCAAAAGATATTTCTTGAGCAATTCTGGCAAGATTAGACAGAAAAGGCTATTACTTATGTGTCTTGCTGTTATTTGCAGCACGGGCAGCAGTTGTCAGGGCACAAGTCTACTGCATTTCAATATTTTAGGTCATTCTTTATGCTGGAATCAGGATTATTTCTCATTCATGTCACTTCTACCCCCTGCTCATTATTTGCTTTAGACATCCATCCCTATAGCACAGTATTTAAGGCCTGACCCTGAGCTTGCTGGACTAGAAAGACTTATGTAAAGACAATTCTTTCTTAAGGAAAGGATTTGAGGGCTTTTAATTAACCCTTGTTAAGCTTTTCAGCAAACAGGAGAAAACTTCCCAAACAGGCAAAAATAATTGGCTTTAGTTGCCTTCCTGCATTAATTGGGAAAGAATGAGTATTCCCAAAGTGGCAGACCACTAACCAAGTTATGAAACTCAAATACTTGATATGTTTATACCAAATAAAATGAAAGAAGTAAACCCAACAGTCAGTTTGCAGTCAGTCACTCAGGACATTGAGGTTGGTATGATCTCAGTCCCCCTGAAGGAGTTAAACCAGCACATGGAGTAAGCCACGATTTTCTCTTGATGGGATTGAAAGATGAGTGACAACCAAGCCCTGCAAGTGCCTGATTTAAAGCCTTCACCCTCTCCCAGCACATCTCTCTCAGCAAAGTGTCTGCCAGTCTAAAGTGTTTTCTCCAATCAATTTTTATATTAGTTGTTGATAATTGAAAATCTTCAGCATGTTTCTGTGAAGATCTCTCCATCTTTTCGTTCTTCAGGGGAAAATGATGAGTGCTCGTCACAGGCTGGGTCCTTGTGAATGTCATATCTGCTCCAGGGAGTGTCCTGTGATCATGGTTAACCCTGTGCAAGGTGTAATAAAACACCCTGATCACCATGGAATTCACCGTGGAAAATGGAATTCAGTGAGGTGCTCTCTGTCTTAGCTGAGTAAATGCATCCAGGGATAGGAAAATAAGACCAATCTAAGTTTGAAGGCCAGGCTGAGACCCCTTTTAATAGTTTGACCTCTTATTCCTAAGAAATGCCCAAAGGAAAGCACACTGATCCTTTCTGTGAACTATGACACATTTCAGAAAGGGAGCAGTTGTGTTCTGCTTTCAGTTTCTTTATTGCCCCAACAGCCAGAATTATGTACAGTCAAGGATTTCTTGGCACTCTAATTCTTTAAAAATTAGTTTCTGCTCATAAACATGAACAAACTTCCTAAACAGCCATTATTTCTTTAACAGATAGATTTTTACATTTGTGTGGCCCTTGTAGTAGGGAAGATATGTTACAATCTTTAGAGCTAATTTAGTTGGTTAATTATAAATATTCAGCTTCTTATCAGAAAATTATCAGCCTGGAAATAGATACTCTGTAGCCAAGGTAATCACTCAATATTTAACAAACTGTGTAGGCATCTCCTGCCCTTAGAATTCAATGACAGTGGAATTTCAAAGGGCATTTTGGATAAGGGCTGATACACACTCAAGTGGTTTGTGCAATACAGACATGCAAGGAAAACTCTCCAGCTCTGAGGAATAAAACAGGATTAGGAAGCCATGACAAATGATCCAAAATAGGGTAGAAGTCCTAAACATCATCTCCAGTGTAATACAGGCTTAGCCAGCAGATGGGTTTAGAAACCATCCTCTCTTCTCTTATCAACAGCCCAAAGACTTTCACCTCCCTCCTGCTACTCTGCCCTTTCCTTCTGGCTGCCATAACTTTCTTGGAAGAATAACATTAGAAAACTGATTTTCCATGTGATTTATCCCCTAGACTTGAAGAACCACAGTGAAATCAGCTTGGTGTCCGTGAAGCATCATGAATCCAGGGAAACAACAGTCAGATGTTGTGGGCATCTCGTGTCAGACCAGACTGCAATCCAGAGTTTTGATTTCGTTTGACAAATCCAAATTACACGCTTTGACTTGGGCCCATCCAAACCTTTTGCTTCCATTTAAAAAGTTAAAACCAAATGTTTTGCTGTATCCATGCTGCCTTCAACTTTCCATTCTGCAAATCACTCAGCTTGCTGACTTCTCAGCTGGACTTAGGCAGAAAAACATCAGGCTTTTCCACCGAGTGGAAAAAGAGCTGGGGAAAAAAAATTGCTTATGCTAAACCTAATTGGCAGCAGGGAATAATATCAGATTTCTGAAAAAAATGTTTATGTATGACAACCCTTGCTGCTTAACTGGCAGAGAGGCTGAAAAATGCAGCTGGATGAGCTGTGTCAGACTTTTCAGTTTGACAAACCGGGGACAAACATTTCAGCAGGTCCTGCTGCGATGGGACAAGGGGTGGTGGTTTGAAACTGAAGGAAGATCAGTTTAGATCAGGTTTAAGGAAGATGTTTTTTACAATGACAGTGGGAAGGCCCTGGCACAGGGTGCCCAGACGAGCTGTGGCTGCCCCTGAATCCCTGGCAGTGTCTAAGGCCAGGTTGGATGGGGCTTGGAGCAGCCTGGGACAGTGGAAGGTGTCCCTGCCCAGGGAAGGGGGTGGAAAGGGACGGGCTTTAAGGTTCCTTCTGACCCAAACTATCCTATAATCCTTTATTTCTCTGTGTCCCAAACTCCTGGCTTTCCTGGATAAAGCTGCTTGACACAGATGCCAGATCAGCAGCAGGGAGGTGACCGAGGAGCAGGAGACCCAAATCTTTCCCAATCCTGCTCCAATTCTGCTGAATAACCAGAACCAGGAGCTTTCCCTGGCCCAGCTGCAGCCCCCCCGCGAGAGATGATGAGCACACATGTCCTTATGTAAAGGCTTCTGCTATTTAAGGCGGGCTGGACTGTACACAGAAGAATTCCTCTGTGCCACTGCATTATCCTGCCTCTTCAGTTCATGAGGGGATTCCAAATGGCAGCCCCTCCGTGGTCTGTCAAACCTCACTGTGGTCTTATTCCATATGGAAGCATTCAAATGTGCTGAATGCAATTAAGTTCATGTTTAAATTAGAATGAGATGTAATTGACAGTGAAAATCTGGCAAATATTTCAGACAGAAAAGAAGTGGTGGGTTTTGCTTTCCCTTAAACTTCCTAAGAGCTTAAATATCACTGTGCTCTAGGAGACTTTGGGTAAAATGTTATGTTTGATTCTCAAAAACCAACATGAAAATGGTATTTGGAAATGGTATTTGGAAATGGGAATGTTTTTGTTTTCACAATGAAATCCTCAGCAAACATTATCCTCTCCTCAGATTTGTGTGACAAGTTTCACTGGCTCAAATCAAACGAGTTTATTTCCAGAGAACCCTTTCAAGAAAATTCTTTTGAAATGAGTTGACTTTGGTTGTTATCCTACACTTTTTCATATTTCATTAACTTGACTTTTAACAGCTGGTGTTTAATGAATAATTACACAGTAATGAAAAATACATCTTGCATTTAAAGAAAGCTTTATGCAGATTTGCTAATCAAATTAGACACTGTATCTTATTTGTTTATAGTTCATCTCCCAGTTGGAGTGCAATTATCAAACTTTGCATCTATATTTAACTGTCTAAATTGAAGGAAATAAAACTGAGTTGAAGCAACTAATTGTCAGTGTTACCAACCAATTAGTATTCTGAAAGATTATTCTGTTAAAGCTTTTCCATCCAGTTTTTTAACTCATCTTAAACACCCCTGGGGTTTGGTGTTCTGTCCATACTCTCCAGCTATTTTTCAGCTCTAGAAGCAAATTGTGGAAGAATAGGACTAATAGGTCCCTTCAGCTATGAAAATTTTAGGCAAATAAGTGAAATTACAGATTAATTCTCAGTCTCTTACTTCTTCTAACACCTGAGATGGTTTGGAAGGACTGAAGGCTGTTACAGAAGGTTGTTCTTTTTTTAAAAAACAGATATTGTAGCTCATCCAAAGGACCGTTAGAAAAAATACTGCAAGCATGTTTAGTTTTTTGACTTTCAGCAAAAGTAAGAAAGAAAAAGAACTTGCATTATTGCTGCTCTAAAATGTATTATAGATATTCTACATGACATCGAAAAGCACTTTTAAAAGGTCATTTAGCACATTAAATAAATGTAACTGAGTGAATGTCTGAACCAAGAAATCCGGACGAATTCAGCATCATGTTCTAAAGAGCAATAACCTCTCGCTCCCTGGTTATAAAATGAATTTAAATAAAAATAATGGAAAGACTGGATTTTCTTCGTGTGGTCTGTTATACTTGAAAATTACCTTATTTTCCATATTATGGAGGTTTTACAGTTCCTTAAAATATTCTAAGGAAGAAAGGTTGAAAATAAAGAAGGAAAAGCTCCCGGTGTAACATCAGATGGGACACAGGAGCTGGATACAGATATGAAAATAAGTGTATATCTGGAATGACAATAACAGTTGACCCAATATAAAATTACTCCACATACAAATATGCAGATTAAATGAGCCACAAATGTGACATTTCTCAAAGTCTCCAGGAATGCAGCATTTCCCAGTAAAACCAGAATTTTATCAGAATGCGAATTCAGAAGAATTGAAAATTCCAGGATTCCCTGGAAAATATGAAGAGATGTGCTCAGGCAGTGCACCAACCACCAGGCGTGGACGTCACTGATTAATCACAGACTCAGGGGGGTACTGCTGCCACCCCGAGCAATAGCGATGCCCAGGAGGGAATGGATCCAAAGGAAGGTGTCAGACTGCCCAAACTCCAGAAATCGCTGCTGTTGGGCTCTTCTTCCCTCTCCTGGGGGTGTGCTGGGCTTTCCAGATGGTTAAAATTTAGGCAGCAAGCAGCAGGCATTGAAAAAACATTGGCTGCTCACTGGAGGCACCGGGCTTGCTGCCCACGGGAGAGGATTGGTGCTGCACATCAGCTCCTTGTCTGCTTCCCCACGGCAGGGAGCACCGTGGGGCTCTTGGGGTGTCCCGTGCAGGGCCGGGAGCTGGACTTGATGGTCCTTGTGGGTCCCTTCCAGCCCTGGATATCCCATGACTCTCTGATGCCCTCGGGTCCTCTTGCATCACTGCACTCTCAGAAGAGCAAAGGGCTATTTTTGACCTGTTACCACAGTGTAGAACGTGGAAAAATCTGACAACATCACTTTTAAAGCATGTGTGTGAAACGGTCTTGAGGTCAGCACCTTTAGAGCTGGCTGCAGGGTATTTCCAAGAAGTGGGAAGGTGTTAGGGAAGCACTGTGCTCCACTCAGCTCCAGCAGCAAAGGACAGATATTTTGGGCCATCGAATAAAATCACTCCATACAAGCAAAATAAGTCCTGTGTATGCAGTATGAATATAGGATGTAGTGGGTAGAAATCCCTTTTTTATTCATGAGTTGCTACTTTTGGCTGAAGACATGTGCAGTGCAGCAGGGGTGGCTGTCATGGGACAACTGGGGATAGAGCAATCCAGAGAGATCAGGATTGATCCGGATGGATTTGGATATAGAAACAGGAGGGGAGAAGTGGTAGTTGCGAGTGGTGAACCTCTTGGCTGCCTGTTTCCCTGCTTGCTCTCTCAGTGACAAATCACTTCAGGGAGGAATTTTAACAGTTCGTGGCATTCTGCCTACAGAGAGCAACTTCTGGGAAAATGGGAAAATGTCAACCCCTGCGAAGGAATCGTTAACTCTTCTCCAGGAGGGAGGAGTGTTAATTGCTAATGAGAGCAGGGCTGTGAGCAAACCTCCCAGTCCATTTTGCTTGCACCGTCTTCTGAAGATTTGCTAAAGGCTCTTCTGCCGGCTCTGCAAGCACGGAGCCTTTGACCATGGTGGGTGACAAGTGTTGGACGTCTCCCTGTCTGACCCTGGGTGAGGTCAAGCCCAGTCCCAGGACCCTCCCTGGGGCAAACCTGGCCTCCAGCTCTGCAGAGGACTGAGGGGAGAAGCATCAGTCCCACCAGCTGCAAGGAGATGCCTACAGAGATATTGGATGGGTAGTGTCGCCTTTAGCCTGGCGTTTTTCCCCTCCCAAACTCATCCCACTTGGTGTTTATCTGCTCCATGCTCTTGTGTTACAGACTTGGTTATGGGAAGAGAGCACAAAAATGGAGAAGTCTGGTGGAAAGGAGTCCCTGCCCATGGAACTGGATGGTCCTTAATGTCCCTCCCAACATAAACCACTCTGTGGTTCCATGCTAGGATCCGATTCTGTGAAACTGTGCCAGGCTCATCTAACTCACACAAAGGATGGAAAAGCCCTTTTTGGCCTCAGAACACAGAGATGGCTCACAAAGCCCTGACTTGTTGTCCTCGGTCCTTAAGAATACGTACAGGGGAATAAAGGAGAAGTAGGCCGCGATTTGCTGCTCATATTTGTGGTGAGCCACAGACTTCAGTGTGCAAGATCAACTATGTCAGGCTTGTTTGATTATGAAATCCAGATAATATCCCAGCAAGAGCTGTGAAAACAACTCTAACTGTGCTGTGATTAGATTGTCCCATGATGACTACGTGACAGCACAACCCCTGTGCTCAGTTGACACAACAGCAGGGAGGGGATCTGCTCTCCGAACCCAAACCCAAACCCAAGCCAGGTGCAAGGCAGTAAATCAGCCCAGAGCCAAAGCAAGCATATAATGAGGCATGAACCCCAAAATCTGGTCATTCTCTGAGAGGACTCTGGCAAAATCATCCTGCAAGCAGCCAGCTGAGGTGATGTGGGAGGGATTTTGAGAGGTGTATTAGTAAGCTCTAAGCAATGTTGCTTTAAATCTCCCAGGTTAAAGATTTCTGCGCAAAGCTAATTTTGTTCATACATCCTCCTTACTTAGAAACATATTTTAAACAGACACACTCCAATTTTAAAGACTTCTATAATAACTTATGTGCCACAAAAGGGGGAGATTGCCAAAGAGTGAATGATTTTATCTTGTTTGAAAGTGTTATAAGGTAAATGTGAAGTTATGAAGTATTATAACACTGTTATGTGTCAGGAGCTTGATGCAGGATGAGATTTAATGGGAAATGGTGTTAATAGTGTGGTAATTGCCAAAATAGACGAAAAGCTCAGAGCTGGCTGCAGCAGGGACAGAGGGGAAGCCTGTCAGAGGAGCTGCTGGGAATCAGACACACAAATCCTGCTGAAACACAGCGGATTTACGATGTCTGATTCTGCTGCAGCTCCAATAAAAATCCCAGCGTCAGCAAAGAGAGCGCTGGTGGATCTTTTACACTTGCGAGGTGTGTGATTTGGGGTTGGTCCCGCTGCAGCGGGAGCTGGGACAGCTCTGATCCCTGCAGGAGCTGCTCCGGAGAAGCTGCAGGGAAAATGCCAGAGGCAACCAAGAGCTTCACTTCCTGCAGAGACCACTTCGGGATGGGAAGGGGCAGCGAGTTAGCTGAGGCCCTGAAAGAGGCAGCAAGAGGTTCAGGGAAAGCAAAGGGCTTTAACGGTGAAGGCAGCAGCTCCTTGCCTCCATTCTCCCTCGCCTCTGTTTGAGTTGGGGAAAACTGTTATTGTCACTAAGATTGTTAAGGAAAAGTACTTGGAGGCCTGAGCTGCCACACAAAGCACAGGGAAAAAGCCATAATCATCAGGAAATCCCTCAAACCAGAGCATCTCTCATCTCAGCTGCCTGCCAGAGCTCCAGAGCAAGGGAAAGAGCCTCCTAATTGCAGGGGACACCCCAGTAAATTGGCCCTTAGCCCAGACTGCTGAAAGCTGGTGACTTCCACGCCTACCCTAAGAAAGGCTCAGTGCTGCTTAGCTTATTTTTCCCTCATGCTTTCACCCAATTCCAGCTGGTTTCATGTGCAAACAGGGCTGCCAGATGACATTTAACAACTCAGATATAGGCACCTAGTGCCTTTCTCACCCCTGAGGGTCACTGAGACCTCCTTTGAGGCTGTGGAGGGGTTGGGGAGCAGCTCGGGTGGCAGCAGAGACAGCTTGGCAGGACTGAAATAGCACAAGTGCTTAGTTTGGGCACCCAAATTGCTCCCATAGTTTGAAAAAAAAGTAAACATGGTAATTTTTGCAAGGAACTCTTTTTTTGCAAGTAACTCTTGCTGAGTTACCAAGGCAATGCCAACCCCCTGGATAACTCTGGAAGCAGCAGCAGCAGTGAATTAGTGCAGGGTGAAGCTGCACAAATCCCTCAGCCAGGGGAGGGACAGACCCCTGTGCTCATGGATGCTTCTCATGCTGCAACTTCTGTTCCCCTCACACACGATCCCCTCGATCCCCCTTCACCTTCTCTCTGGCTGTTTGGGGAGGCCCCAGAAATCTAGTGTTAATTCCTTTGGCAGGAATCAAACGAGTCAGGTCTGCCATGCTGAGCAAGATCAGAAGCAAAATTATAAAGGAGAAAGTGAAACTCACCAAACTGGGAATAAATCCCATCTAAAAGCACACATGGGGATTTGGTGGGGTTTTTTTGTTTGTTTGTTTGAAATCCATTACAATGTTCAAGTTGAATATCCAGCAGTGTGGTGATGCTGTCGGGCTTTTAAGAACACACTGAGCCAGCTGTTTCAGGATTGTATCCCAGCATCATTATTATTTAATAAACTCCTTCAGCTTAATAAATAAACCAACAGATTAAGGGCAAAAACAATCCCCCTAAAAGGATGTGCTCCATTTGCTCTGGTCAGGTGTTGCTAACTATAGAAGTATCATGGAGTGATTCGAAGTGCAGCAGAAAGGTTGAGTGCTCGAGGGCACAGGGCAGAGGATCCGGGCCAGCCGGCCACTGGAATCACATCCTCCCCACTAATAAATTAACTGGGAAGGGAGGAAGCAGCCCTGGGACACCCTCCTCAAGCAGCACGGCTTTAACAGCATTTCAGTGCCTGTCTTTGGGGAAAGGAGCACTCCCTCGGAAGAATTACCTCTCCAAATGACAGGCACAATATTTATTCATCAGCAAATGTGCATTTAACGAGCTCAGCTGGCTGCCCTCTGCTCCGGCAGCTTCAGGAAAGCCTCCCTCGCAGGGCACTCTGCTTCCCGGGGATGCCAGCCGCTCCTTTGCCAATGCTGGCTCTTTTCCAGGTCTTTGCTTACTCCTTTCCATCCCAGTTAGCTCTGCCTAGCCTGGAGCAAGTGAACTAGATTCTCTTTCTGGGGCATCATGAAAAGAAATGTTTACGGGATGGCAGACAATCACATCTGTGTAAATCTGGTGGCAGCACATGTGCGCTGCTGTGGCCGGCAGAGATTTGATTTTCCCTGAGAGGAAGGGGGAAAAAAACATCCAGTGGCCCCCACCCCGAGCCCAGGACCACTCACAAGCCCTGGCACTTTCTGTCTGCTTGGAAACAAAAGCATTTGAACAGGGACTACTCAAAGTTTATAAATCCCAGGGTACCATTTAAATCAGGTTTTGAAACAATCTTCCTCTGAAAGAATCTTCCTCAGTCTTCCTCCATCAGCTGCCAGATTATCCACTGCCATATGAAAGAGAAGTTTGTATCTCCTTGGAACAGGTGTGTCAGCCAGAATATTAAAATATTCAAAGTAATATCCAGTTAACACGCGTATTTCCTGAGGCAGAAAATATTTTTCCTTTTTCATAAAAGGCACCAAATCAACTCTCAGCAATCAAACTTAACTGATAGAAATAAGACTTCGTTTTCCATCGAACTCCTTGATTTCCAAATATACTTTTCCAAACAAACTCTCCTTTAGAGCAGAAATGATGCCTAACCTCAGTCCAGTGCCTTGCCAGGTAAAGCCAGGCTGGCTCAGTGCTGGAGCATCCACATGGAACCAACTCCTCTTTCCTGGAATTCCCACCCAAACAGGCCACAGAAATAAGCACAAGCCAAAGTGGAAGCATTCACTCACGTTTATAGGTTTGCATCACATCAAAGCTGTATTTTTCCTTATGCACCCCTTGGGTTTAATCATAATTTTGAGGAGTTCGTCTTTCACAATATCTGACTTTTTATCAGTCCGACTCTGGTTGGGGCCAGGGGACATGCTCAGCTTTCAGGTGGTGCCAGCAAACTGTTCCCTCCTGTGGGGTAAAGCAATGATCAGGGATTCACAGACACACATCCCAGGGAGGTTAGACACTGGATTATCACGTTTAGAAAGGAAATCACGAATTAGTGTCAGAAGCAATAAGTTTATGACCTCTGGAGATCTCCACCAGAGGCTGGCGAGGCAGATGCACCCACGGAGGGGGTTACAGGACACGCCACCAGCGGGATGTGGGATGTGTGAGACACCTGGGAACTGAGCAGCCACATCCTGTCCTGTGGGGATGGACAGGCACAAATATGGGAGAGAATCTGGTGGAAAAGGAGGCGGGTAAATACGTCTTATACGAGTGGCAGTGAAATTATTAGGTGGGGAAAAGTCACTTTAGCGGACAAATGTTAGGCTTTGCTAGGATCCAGCATTCTCACCTTTCTACTCGTAATACTCAACTGATTGACTTTCCTCCCACCAAGAAATCCATCGGTCTTTGACTGCACATGAAGGTTTATTTTGCTTCTAACTCAGCTGGAGTGTAAGCATTCCAAAAGGGTTTATTTCCATGTGCTCAGTGTTAGAATGCAATTCCTCTCACCAGTGTTTTTACAACTCTGTTTTCTTCGTGTTGTGCTTTATTTATTGAAATTATGGGCGGTTTATTCCACCTGTGCTTTATTGGAAGAGCAGCACTGCTAACTGAGAGGCTGTTTCCACTTTTACTGGAAACGCTTTTCTGAACATTACCTTTGGATTGGCAAATTTTCAGTAATTTGCACTCTCAGCAACACATTGCTATGAAAATTGGATTTGGGCAATGGGCACTCCCTGAGCTCCTCTACTTTCAGTGGAATGACTTTAGCTGGAAGTTGAGCATACATCATCCTCCCAGCCCTGCTTTCTGCTCAGCACCAGCTGCGGATTTGGGGTCCCAATCCTTTAACCCTTATTCATGGGAAAATACCATCACTTCAAATTGACTTGCAGAGCTTGAGAGTTTAAGCTTCCATTAAGAGACTGCTGTGAAAATTAGCAAATAATTTAATTGTGCTTAGGTCAGAATATGACCCCAATTTTTTTCAAATTACAGCTCCAGGTACAAACCATTCAATGATATTTTTTTGGGTTTTCTTTCTGTCCTTGAGAGCCAGATTTGTCTCTCTTAAAGGGATCAAGAGATATGTGAAGGATGGCTTTGGATTAAAAAGAAAGAAGGCAGGAAAGGAACGGTGAATGTTGATTTCAAATCCTAAAAGGAGGGATAAATTTAAAACACTTTCTCCATTCTGACACCACCAAATATCCAGGAATAAAGCTCATCATGGATCCCATGCTGTCACTAAAGGAAAGATCAGAGAGGTGTGGCTGAACCCATTTAAAAGTGGAATTTACCTCCTTAGCCAGCTGAAAGAAAGGAATTGTTGCAAATGACATTTTTTCAGCTGTCTCCTGCCTTTGGCTGGGGGGACATTATTGATGCTCAAGTCATGGAGCCTGAGGATCCAGGACAACTAGTTCAGATTTTCAAGCCTCTCACAGCAGTGAGATGTTTTCTGCCTTAGACTAATTAATCTTGGTAGTCATCCCTCAGGAAATATTTGCTAGGAAAACAAAGGAAAATAGCTATGTCCACTTCTGTGGGGAAAGTTCTTCCTGTAAACAAACACACTTGCAAGTAACAGAACTTAATTACTTCTCCTAAAGCCTCTGAAATCCTTACTTTATCCTTCTGCATAAAGACTCGCTGCTTACAGTAATTTGCAAGAGCTCTGAAGACCTAATTTTGCACACTCCAATTAATAATATTCTAGGGAGACAGACGATATAAACAGTTTTTCTAAATTAATACTCATGCTTCTCTTCAAGCTTTTAATCAAAGAAGACAGCGTGACACCTCCAGAGGCTTGTATGCCATTGTGTTGCCAATAACATTATATTGTTCTAGTCAAAATGTGTTTTATTCCCCTATTCTCATGGTGTTTTCAGCTCCTTATAAATTGCTTCTAGTTATTAGTTCTGTCTGTGGTTGGTCTTCAGCTGGGGAGGATGATTTGGCTTTGGAATGGGGTTTTATCCTATGTATTTTTTCATTGCTGCTGTAAATTATTTTTTGTCAAGGATCTATTTCATGTGCATTTCTGGGCTAAAATGCCTTCTTTATTTATATCCCTGTGGATATTGCTGTACCCACGGAGGGCCCAGGAAGCTGGAAGTCCTCCAGGACTTTGCACATGGCTTTTGACACGTGTGTGAGTCCGGGAGAGCCCCGGTGCCAGCAGAGTTTGTGGGATGTGTCAGTGGGGCTCCCACAGACTCTTCCAGAAGGTGTTGTTAACACTTCCCCAGATTTTCTCTGCATTCCTGTGACAAATCTCACATCCCTGGGGTGCCTGTGCTGGTAGACAGCGGCTGCAGTCAAGTCATTTTGTTCCTCATTAGGACAAAACTTTGTCATCAACACACCCACAACAACAGAAGCCACGCTGCTGGGTCCACCACTCCTTAGAGCTTCAGCCCAGCAGCCTTTCCAAAGGAAGAAATCGTCCCGGATTCCCAGAAATCTCAGGAATGTAGGATGGTATCTCAGCAGGTACCCACTTTAGCAAAGGAATGGCTCAAACCTTGTCTTCATCATAGCAGGTATTGCCAATTCCGACAGATTCCTGGCTCAGAAGAGTTTGCAATCTATTCAGGGGCACAGATGAAGATTTTTGAGGAAACCCTGTCAAAAAAAACCCCAAAAAACCCCGGTGCTCTGCCATATGAGTGATCCGANTATATAGATAGATAAATACTCACACAAGCACAATGCTAGCTGTGTGCAGCTTGTAAAACCATCATTTACCTGCTTACCTGAATAAAACCAACATTTTGGTCCAGGCTACCTTTGCAATTCCTCCTGTACAGTCTTCACGAATATCTCTGCAAGTGACCTTTTTTATTTATGAGAATATTTTTAGAAGAAGAAAAGAAGTTGATAAACTCTTGGTATCACTATGGATTTTCACAATTATTTCACCAGAAAGTGTTTCTGGAGGCTCATTGGGAGCTAAAGTGGCAGGGAAGTAAAAATGTGTGCAATTGGGCTTCTCAGTAAGGAATTATTGACAGGAGTCCCCAGAAGACACTGAAGCTGAAAGCAGACAAACCATNCTGTCAAAAAAAACCCCAAAAAACCCCGGTGCTCTGCCATATGAGTGATCCGAAATAGGAACCCTTGGTTCTGTGTTCAGGTGTTCAGGGGCTTCACCAAGTGGGGCTGCTCTTGCCTTGCTTTCCATTTCATGAGGACATTTGGGACACAAAGGTCCTCAGTGGGCTTGAGGGCTGGCACTGGCACGTTTGATTTTGTTCCTCTATTGGCATACACGATATAAATAAATA